>CM038215.1:196856710-197317472 GCA_021442155.1 Cymbidium sinense
TTAGTAGCATACCATTGTCTACCATTCACTTGCCTCAAATATTCTTCTTCTTAGTCACTTATTAATTGTATGGTTAAAATTAATTGCATATTTAAAGGATTTGATCTCTTATAGAAATCAATTTCCAAATCTTAATCCACCATACTTAATTGAAATAAAAATAGTTTTGAGAGATTAATACACATTACATATATTGATTGGTTAAAAGAGTTTATGTTTGAAGGATTAACAACATTACAAAAAATCAGATTTAGATAATTCTACTTACAACCTGGCAGCCACTTAAGCTTTTTGATTTTTTTTATGCAATATGATTTTACATTGGTACTCTTTTGTAATTTGTTGACTTTGTTTTCTCTTGTTGAACCGCCAATTACTTATCCATCACTTTATACTTTTGATAAGTTACTTGAAATTTTTGAATAATTTTTACAGATCTTCAACCCCTTAATCCCGATGAAGATGAACAAGACACAGTTGTCCATATCATGTATCCTCTAGAGCCTCCAGTAAGTATGAAACAAAAATTGTTTATGATCACTTGATTATTTTATTTTCTTAGTTGAAATTGGTTTGAATCGAACTTATATTTGATAGTGGACTTAGAAAACTATCTTAATAAAAAATAAGTTTGAGAGATATCATTGCTTGTAATATTTCTAATTTTCAACTGTGCAATATTAAGGCACCTTTTTAGGCCAATTGTGCTTTTTTCATTGTAAGGGATGAAATAGATTTGGAAGAATCTACAATGCTCTTAAATTGGTGTAGTGCCTAGTAGATTTAGGCAAGTACTTTTTTTCCCAATTAAATTATATGTATTGAGATTATGGAGGATATTGTGGTATGGACAACAAATCTTTTCAATGAAATTACATTGTTTTGGAGATGTATTTTGTTTCCATAATTAAGATTGAGGAGATTTTAGGATTATTGGTGATAAAAATAAAGATGGGAAATCTATAATTCATGTTGTTTAATGTTGGAAAAATCACTAGGGTGGTGGTTTTACACTTATGTTATTTATAGAGATTTAAAAAGCAACAAAAAGATCTTTAAGGGTTTTTATTGGCCTTGAGAAAGCATTTGTTTTAATACCATGGCAATTGATTCGATGATCATTCATAAGAAAATTAATTTCTAAGGATAAATTGAAGTTGTTAAATATATATATATATGATGGTATTAATTAGCATTCATAAGGATTGTATAGCAAACAAAGAGTTACTAATCTTGTTAGGGCTTTATCGATGACCAACATTATACCATTAATTTTTTTTATAATTATTATTTACATGAAACAAAATATATTTAAGATGAGATATCTTGTGATGATGAGTGAGGCAATGAAATTTGAGAGACGATATGAGGGTTTGTAAGTGGAGATTTTCGAGATACAATTCTAGTGATGTAGATTTCACTCTTTTGCATAGGGTGTTCAGAGGGCAGCCGAATGTAGATGATGTTTTGGATTTGTGTGACTTGCTTGGAAGGAGCAGCCAAGATTTTTGGGTATCATACATAAGGGAATATGAATTTGATTCATGAAATGAGAGCGAGAATGCAGTCATAAGGTGAAGTTGCAAGAGGTTTGCATGAGATGGAAATAGTTTGTTGATTTGCAGGTGTGATGTGAATGATATTTGTGAGATATGTGGGCTATGTAATGATATTATGTTTGAGGTATCTTGCAAAGGAGGATAAAGATTTTTACTTCTTACAAATATGCATGTTGTTTGAATTATACAATAGAACAAATACATTTGTATAAGAGTTTCATTTAGTAATGAAAACACACATTATGCTATGTCAAACCTATAATGAAATTTTTTTATTCAAGCAAATAAATTAAATTAATCAAAAAACAAAAAACAAAAAATAGAAAATAAAGTATTTTATACCAATTGCACTGGTTTATAGCATACATGGCATACATCATTTATTGCTTTGCAAATAGCATAGGAAGTGTGTTATGCTATATTATGGTGTATTGTGTAAGCTATTTTATGTTATTGATATGTATTAAGGTAATTGAGAAGAAATAAACAAATGAACATCTTAAATGAATGGAGACATGACTATTGTGAATGAAAAGACAAGGAAACCATAAATTGGAGAGTTAATTACCAACAAGGATGCGAAATTTAAGACTTTTATATCTATCCACTTGAATTATAGTTCAAGGCTTACAATTTATTATAGTCATAAATTCATGAACATTCAAGCCCTAGTAAAATTTAAATAATGACAGATATTCAAAATTACAAATGATTATTTTACTCTTCACAAGTGATAAAATGATAAATAACGATGACCACATGATTACATTGGATGATATTAAAAATAAAGACTTATGTATGAAGGTTGAGGTAGACTTGCACTACATTAATTTTCTTATGTTGCAAGGAATTTTACTTTAGAGAGATAATTGATTAAATGACAAATATTGATTACCACAATGCATTAAATAATTTTGAAAATACATACTCATGAATAACGATTGAGATAGCTTTATACTTCGTTGATTTCTTTAGGCTACAAAGTAATCTAGAGAGTTGAAATGTTGGTGGAAATTGGAATCCTTCACTACAACGTTAGCAAAGTTCATCCATAAGAAGATATGAATTGAAAAACAATTTTCAAGTAGAGGCGATGAATGAGAAATTAGGAGAGCCATGAGGGAAGAACAACATCATAGGCAATATCAATTGAATGCTTTTTCATTGATTTGCAAGAACACTATTATAACTCTCTAAAGACTTTTGGAAGCTCAAAGGTTTTCATGTGATTTTGCAGGTAGAGAATTATCAGGGACATGATGAGAACAATGGGAAGTGCCTATTTTGCATGTGATGTGTGATGGAAGGTCGAATGCAGGCATGAAGTGAATTGTGTGTGGTGAGTCAAAAAGAGTGCACAGGATGTGCAGGAGTTGTTCCTTAGGGAATGTGAATGTGATAGGCTAATTGCCAATATGGAGTGCAAGAAAAAGGCAAAAGATGCATGAAGTTAACAGAAGTAGATGTAGTTCATTGGTTTGTAGATGTAAGATTTGCATAATGTGTAGGCAATGCAACAAGATTACATTTGGGGAATTTGCATTATAACGGTGATATAATGATGCATTTATGAGAATTGCATGGAATGTGATGTTGGCAAGCACAACTATGGAAGAGGGGTATCATGAATGGAGATATGCCCTATGAAACTGCTAACCAAATGCGTTTAAGAGAGATAAGTTATATGTGCGAGATGTGCAAACTTGAGAGAAGATATAAGTTATATGTACGAGTTGTGCAAACCTGAAGTTGAGGCAAAGTGAGGTGGCTGATTGGTTGCATCAGATAGGAATGATTTAGAAGCGATGTGATGTTTGATGAATGGGAAGAGATTTGTTATTGTTTTCAAAATTTATTTATGGGGAGCTCATTAGATTAAGTAAATTTGACTCTTATACCAATTTATGACAAGCAGGGCAACAAAAACAAAGATAGTGATAAATAAATTAATAAATTAAAGAGATGTTTTCGAATACTTTGATGCTATCATGTTGCTTTCTCATATTTGTTTGAGAATTAGAGGGAAACTTAGTTTCAGAATAATTAATGAATTTGAAGGCATGTGGTAGTAAGATATATTTGATCTCTTTGAAAATAATTTGTAGCATGGATGGATCATTGATTTCAAGGATTTTGAGATTGAAAATGAATTAAAGTGTTTAAACTATGGTTATGTTGGAAATGTTGGTGGACTTACGTTACAAACAACCACGAGATGTTTGTTGTCTGGGATGGTGTAACTATTCTATTTGAGAAGTAATTGTAGAATTTTCTAAATAATCGTGTAATCTATTTGATATTTCATGTTCTATCTTGCTTTAAGTCTCATCTAAAAGAGGAAGAGCCTTATGTTCTTTATTATAATGGAAACCTTGAGACCATTTTTAAGTACAAACAAGAAATATATTTTTTGTTATCAGATCAAGAGTATGATGACAAATCTCATCTACTATGGGAGATTAGTCATGATCCATGTTATTGTTGTGCTCATAACCAAATGATTTAATGATTTATGAGTTAAAATTCAAATGTTTTACTTAATGAAAGTTGCAATGCATCATAATCTTTGTTTTCACTGATCCGCTCATTGTCACCTTGATGTTGCTATTATTTATGGCAATTATGGTAGTTGAGACTAAGAAATGAAAATTGCAATGATAGTAATAAATTTCAAGTGATATCTAGTCTTAAAATATTTAGAATACAAGAGATGTCAAATAAGTAGATTAAATGGTAAGTATATGATATACAATTCTAATGGATGTTAGATAATTATCAATTAATAGTCTTAAAAGTTTAATTGATCAGCAAAAAATAATATATACATCATGGCAGAACTTCTAAGATTAAAGTTAATAAATCGAAACAAAAAATATCTTTAAAGCATTGTGACTTTCAAATGTACTTATTAGAGTTGCAATTAGATTAATATCAACGTGGTGGGTTTAATGAGAGGAATGAGGTTTTGAACTATTGTATAAAGAAATTTCATCTAAAACATGATTTCATAAAGATTGATGAATTTAAAGACAAAGTTGAAAGCTATCTATGCTCTCTTTACTAAGCCTCTTCGTGCTTCAATAAATTCAAAAAGACTAATGAATTTGACGGCATGCATGAGAAAATTATATTTTATCTCATTAAAAATAATTTTTGCATAGATGGATTCTTAATCTTTGGGATATTAAGGTTAATGGAGAAATTGAGTACGTATACAATGATTTAAGTAGTTGGTGAACTTGTTTACGAACATTTAGAGAAGATCGTGTTGATATAAACTTTACTAGAACTGCTCCATCAAAAAATTGTGTAGAATTTTGTAATAATAATGCAAGTCATTTGATCGTTTATGGTTTATCTTGTCTCTTGTATCATCTAAAATGACAAATACTAGATATTTTTAATTTTAATGGAAGTTTTTGGATCAAGTTTATGTATAAAATAAAAATATATAGATAAATTTCATGAGAAATTGGTTGAGATCTAAGGTGATTCTATGGTCATAATTGGAGAGTTTAAGAATTCATTTCTAAAAATTGAAATTGGAGAAAGAAGCAATGCTCCAAATCCTCCACTTTTCTACTCGTCACTTTCTTATTCACTTTTGTAGATGATGATTTTGGTGGGTGAGACTTAATTTAAAGTGAAAATTATAGTGATATGAGATATTTAAAAGATATGGTTGTTTGGATCAGTAAAAAAAGTAAGCATATGATAAGCAATTTTAATGATTGTGAAATATACTATACTACCCATATGATTCTTGAAATTGTAGATTCTATCTATAAAAAAGTAGGCATTACAAAACTTATAGAATTAAGTTAGAAAGTTAAAGCATATGACAACCTTACAAGTGCTATAAATTTAACTAGTAATTATAAGACCTACAATTAAATTTCCAGCATCAAAGAGGGAGGACTTAAAGGCATAATGGGGCTCGAAGCAGGTGGGGGACATATTTTGGATTATTGTGCATATTTATTTATAGAGAGTTTTTTTTTTAACGTTTAGAATGTTCGTTGAATTTAAAGAAATCTAAGAGAAGACTTTTTTATTTTTTTGGTTGATCATCATCATGCTAGAATAAATCTCTATCATTGATTCAAAAGGGATCTTTGAACCTCTCTTTTCTTATTAAGCCCCATGTGCTTCCGAGTACTCTCTTTTTGATATTGCCAAATAGCCTTCCTTTTCCTTTGTAATCATCCCCCTTAACTTATTATTATAATATCTTGTGCGCTTCTAAGGAACTACAATTTTGATGCCAATTGATGGCGAGAGAGAACAACAAGAGTGATTGTGGTGGATTATTTCTTTCATTAAGCAAAATACTTGGATTTTCATCCATAACATCCTTGTACTTTTCACTTGTATTTGCATCATTATCTTGGATCTGAAATAATTTATCCTACATTACATGAGATTTGATTTTATACTCTTGATTAGTTAGCGAGAGTTGTATTTCTATGTTATACTTAAACATGCTCCTAAAATTTTCAATATAATGAAAGCTGTGAATTCATCCTCTTTTAGATGAGACTTTAGGAAAGATTAATCATAAATAATAAATGATTTGCATTATTAGTCAGAAAATTCTAAACTCTCTTTGTTAATGAGGTAGTTCTAATCGCCTTTGCATTATTGCAATCTTATTTTTTTGGGTACGCAATTAGTCCACCAGTTATTGATTTATTATATAAATGACAGTTTAAAAATCTATTTCAGTTTCACATCCATCATCAAATTTTCAACAAGATAGTGTCGATAGTTGTCATTTTCAAAATTTAGTTTTGATTTTGATTTTTTACTTTAATTTATTTCTAAAAATATATTTGAACTATGAAATAAAAAAGGGAATCTAATAGGGGTTCAAATTACATCACACAAGAAATTTAATGGGATAATTTTTGGATAAATATGAGGAACTTGAGAGCATCAGAAAATTTTACCATATTTAACGGCAGGCGAAATCTATATCTAAAGTGTTGTTGTGGCCATAATTGAAAATTTAAGGATTTATGGTTGAAATTCCAAGTGGTTTAATGAAAGAAGCAATCCACCATATTCCTCACTTCCACTTCCCCACTCGTCTTCACCTTGGTGTTTTCTATTATAGATGATAATTCTGGTAGATGACACTAGTTATGATGTAAGTAAAAACAATAATGGTAGAAGAAATGTTTAGAAGCTATGGGACTTACTAATTAGACGCAGAGTGAGCATATGACAAATAATTTAATTGATGTGAAATGGATATTATCGATGAATAGCTTTAAAATTCCAAATGAATCTCAATGTGATAGGTTTTTAACTTTGTTTCTATTATACAGGAAAGCAGGATATATGTTATGCAAAACGGTCTAAATTTAGAGTTATCAGATAAAAACAGAGTGCCTCAAAAGCACTATAACTTTCAATGGTAATTAGAAATGCTTCAAGTGGATCAGTTATGATATATGGATCCATGTGCTAGTTAACAAAACATGGCTGCCAACAATTCGTGGAAGAACTAAAGACGTTAATATGGGTGTGTGGTAAGCTTAAAAGATGGAGATAAATGATTAAATTAGAACTATGATAGAAGTAGCACTCGTTTGGTATGATTATAAAAAAAAGTATAATTGTTTGGCTTTAATAATAGAGCAATAGAAATGCATGGAGCACGATTAATAAACTGATCCATAAGGATGATTTTAGTATTTAATTGCTGGAAGCTCTCCTTGTAAAGTTGATGCCATAGTAATTTTTTCCTTCAGGTTGTCTGTGACTTTGATTGGGAGCTTGATGACCTTGAGGTATGTAAATCTATCTTATGTCAACTTTCTTTAATAATTCACTTGAAAGACCAAGGGTGTGAAAAGATGTCTATTTTTCCGATCACATATTCCATATAAGTACTAAACCTTAAGACTCGTTATTTTTGTAGGAATTCACCGATGCCCTTGTCAAGGAGGAGGCATTATCGGAAGATCAAAAGGATAAATTTAAGGTATATGATCTATAAGAATGGCTTAAGGATAAATTTGAGGCATACGACCTATAACAATGGTCTAAATCTTGAAGTTTGACTTGTTTTTTTATGCATTTTTGTATTGGTTTTCACAAGTAATTTAATTAACTTGGCTGTTGCGGTTTATGATTGATGCTAGTGTTATATGTGTTATTCCTTGGAATGAGAAAAGAAATTAAAACCCAATTTTTTTTTCCTTTAGGAGTTCGTTAAGGCACAGGTTAAAGAAAGGAAACAAGCTCAGAGACAGGTTGCTTGACTCAACCAATTTCACTGTGTTTCTTAACTATATTAAAGGTACAATATTCATTCTATGGTGCTGTACCTAATTTCTTAGGCAAGAGAAGCCCGGAAAAATGCTATTGAGGAGATGGACCCACAGACACGATTTGCTTTGGAGAATATGCGGCTCTACAAGTTTTACCCTGTACAAACTCCTGATACACCGGATATCAGCCAAGTGAAGGTACGGCCATATTTAAATTTTCAGCTTATTTAGCTTGCACTTAAAGCAGACTTGAAGCAATGTTTAGGCTAGTTCCATTGTGATTTGAAGGTTATACTTTTGACTCATGAAAATAATCTTTTTTTGATCCAAAGACTGCATGTATCAACCCTCCAGGGGGATGCCTGATGAGTTGCGTATGCAAAGTGAGAGAGAAAGCAGTTACAAGTGCAATTGAGCATCCTGTCTTATGTTTACTCACCATTTACTCGAACCTAGAACATTGCGTCTATTTCCATCTTAGGAATGTGAGAAGGGATAGGAAGTAATTTAAAAATTCATTACATTGATGAACTCCGTAGAATTCAGCATAAGTTTTAACTTTTACATAACTATTTTGTCTAACCTGAAAAAAGGCATCCATATTTGGAAGGTGGCGCAAGAGATATGAAGATAGTCCAAAATTCATTATATTAGGCAGCTTCATAGCATACTCCATGAGCTTTAGGAGCTGTTTGGTCAACTAGCATCTACTAATTACATCATGTTATTAGTAAGTTTTAAATGTGGTTCATTAGTATCATCAAACAATAATTTCTTCAACAATATTTTTGTGCATTTATATTTGTTTTAATCAGATTAATTAAATCATCATGAGAGTTTGAACTGGCTTCAAGAAGTCATTTGCTATAATCCACTTGGTACTCACCCAATGCCTCTATTTTGAAGGCATGAATTGTCAAATCGCTCGTAAAATAAATCTCACTTGGTCCAATAGCCACCTGCCTTAAAAAACTCGAGAAACACTTACTAATGATTAACACTACTTGATCAATAGTGCTCACTAATTGATCGGAGGTTATTGAAAGAATTTGTTCATTGTACTCACTCTCAATATGAAATTCTCACAAAGTTCTCACTAGAGGTGTAAATGAGTCAAGATAAGTTCGAGTCACCATTGGATTAAGCTTGAATTTGGTTAATTAATTGAGCATCAAAGAGAAATAATTCTGATTCAAATTTTTATTTTGATAAAAATACTAAAAATTAAGAATTTAGAAGAAAAATAATAAAAATTAGTTGATATAAGAGAATGAGATAATTTTTTAAATATTTTAAATAAGTTATACTTAAATTATTAAATTCTAATATATTTCAAGTTTATTTTATATTAATATTTATTAAAAGAGTCAACTCACGAGCTAACGAGTCAAGTCATGGTTGACTGAGCTTGACTTATTAGCTTATCGAGTTTGATTCGCGAGCCATTTATCAAGCCAAGCTTAAGCCAACTCGACTCACTTCCTTTTGTCTCGCCTAAGGAACAAATAAATGCTAGCTAAATCTGTTAGCTATATAGCTAGTTACATCAAGTCTCTTTATGCATTTTTTTTTCTTGTATATGATATAGCTCATCCTACATCACTAATCTTAATTTACACCTATAAATATGGAGTCAAAGCTTGGGCACGGGGATGATATAATCTTGTACTTGGTCCAAAGCTTTTTCTTTCTGAGCACTAAGATTCTCTTTTAGACTTTCTTTTGTTTTCCTCTTTCTCTTTTCTATTCTTGATCAGTGCTTGTAGTATGGTCGCAATGATTATGTCACTTCCAACTACCTAAATCACATGAAGGATAGTGTCACTCAAATAATACAGTGAATCTTTGATTGATTCTAATAGATTGCTACCCTCACACAATCTTCTCAACATTTTGTTTTTGCTGCTTCACCCATCATCGTAGCTTTAATTCTAAAATTACTACCTAACTTCTACAAATAAATAGTCGTATCTCTAAAAAAGAGCACTATGGAGATGACACTTGCCTGCCAATCAATGGAGCCTTCAATGCAGCCTATAAATTTTTTTTAATGGAAATTACTTGGCTTGACCTCTCCTAAGAATTAAGATGCCTACTTTGTGTTCCTGCTGAGGAAAGTAAAATCTGATGTCTATATTGCTCGTTTTAAGTTAGATGATTTCTCTCCATGCAGTCATTGTTGTAATGTAGTGTGAATTATTCCTTATTACATTTCAAGGAAGCACCATTACTACGATTTTCATGTTTCTTTTGAGAAGGATTAACATCTTCTCTGATTTCAAGTAATTGTTTGTGATGTAATTCATTTACTCGATATGAGGAAGAGTTTGGTGAGTCATTATGTTTTTTTTTCAACTTGCCCCCAACAGGAAACGTTGTACTTCTATGATACGGAGCTAGTCCTTACCTAAGTTGCATTCAGGATCTCCAAAAAGGACCCCTAAGATACATGCTTCACCTATAGCAGTTGAGGATATTGGTTGAGTTTTTTGAGCTCACCGACATTGATATGTGTGAAAGAGTATAATCGCATATTTATGGCTTCTTCCTCTAAGCTGCAACACTCTAGTGTCATGTAGAATTTGATGCAACTTGTGATAAGGAGCATTTTGTCTACTATAAAGGCCATGAACATGGCACAGAAGACATACCGAATCCATAGTTTGGCTGAGGGATTAGTTCATGCCAAGAAATTGAAAGTAGGTTGACGTTTGGACAAGGCACCAATGGAGGAGAAACAAACAAGCTTGTTTCAACGTTACCTACCCACTTCATTGGGTCTGTCTTAGCCACTCTTGGAGTTGGGGCATAAGCATTGAGGCAAGCTAGCCTCAAATGACTTAGGTAAACTGAGGTGCATGCCATCTCAACTTAAATATCTCATCTTATGAGGTTCCAATCATGCTCATTGTTGTTGATTGGTCAATAATAAGTATTCCCATAATGATTGCATCGTTGTTATAATTTTGATCCCCAACTACCAAATTGCTAGCATTGTTATTGACGAATGCTGTTAACATCATTTTTAAATGTCTTTAATTGGATGCACTATGATCCTTTTTAGTTGTTGCTACTATTAGGCATTTTTATGGTTTCAATTGTAAATGCAAGGGATAGAAGTTATGACCATGCTTTTAGTCACCTACAATTTTTTCATAGTCGATGCCCTCATGAGCCAATTTTGATAATCCAATTTTGATATACCATGTTGAGATTAAATTTCCAATTAGTGGGCACACTCATATTCCATGAAGATCTATTGCATTCCCGAAGTTTGTTTCTTGAAGATAGTTGAACATTCAAGAGGGGCTTCTGCAACTTTTAAGTGTAGAGAGGGGTTATTCTCATTTGACAATTCGCCTCTTGTGATCTAGCAAATGAACCATTGCATCTTCTATTGCTCATGAGCTCTAACCTCTTTTTTCGCTTGTGTGATTGGATCCCAATGAGCTTTGCTCATTTTTGTTCGTGCAATCCTTCACTCTAACTAGCTTCTCTCTCTAGCGTCAGCAATCACAAGTTTCACATCCAGCTTTGGCCATTATCTCATTTACTTTGTTTGATTTTCAATCAAAAATGGAGAGAAATCTAGCTAAGGCTGAAGAAAATATTTTTTATTTAACCAGAACTTAAAATCTTATTCTCTTTTTTTTGGAAATCAAATTTCATTTATCTTTTATCTGAATTTGAGTTTTGATAACTGTAAAACTTTCTATTATACACACACACATACATATACACATACAGGCATACATACATACATACATATATATATACATATATATATATATATATATATATATATATATATATATATATATATATATATATATATTTGGCATAAATCAATCCAATGACCCGAAATTGAAATTGACATCTCCCCCTTTATCATCCAACAAATGAACCATTGCATCGTATATAACTCGCACACTCTAATCTCTTTTTGCTCAGTTGCTCGGATCCCAATGAACTTTGTTCGATATGGTTTGTGCAATCCATCCGCTCTAACAAGCTCCTCTCAGTTGCGTAAGCAATCACAATTCACAACAAGTTTAGCATCCACCTTTGGTTATTATCTCATTTATTTTGTTTGGTTTTCAAGTCAAAAGTGATAGAAATCTAAGGCCGTAGAAAATATTTTTATATTTAATCAGAAGTTAAAATTTTATTGTTTTAAAAAAAAAATCAAATTTCATTATTTTTTAACTTAATTTGAATTTTGATAATTATAATGCTTTCAATTTTTTTTTTAAATATTCATATCATTATGTTATTGATTCATAATGAATACTAGGATTCTCGTTGGTCTAATGTGGCATACATGTGTATGATTAATCTAATTTAGAGTATCATTCATCAATAATTGACCTTAGTTTGAGGATTCTGTTTAAATTTATACTAAATGTCATCATCATTATTATTAATCTTATCCTAATTATATAGGGTCAATTTTATAAATTTCTATCTTTCATTCGTTCATGTTGAGTGTTGTATGAATTGTTAAACTTTTTGTGACAATCTTTAAGTGATTGAGATGTTAAGCACTTGAACATAAATATTATTTTTGTTATTTTTATTTATGAAGTTTTATCTTTACTTTAATAGGTTTTCATATTTATTTATATTTTTATTCATAATTTTTAAAATATTTTATATTATATTTAAAATGGCATGTGCCACGTTATGCATTATGTGTTATTTCTTTATAGGGATCTTTGCATTATGGTGCATCATTTGTCATTGACAAGTATAATACTACTACAATCTCATGTCATTTGGGTTGAAAAATGTTGGGATGACTTACCAATTAATGATGGATTTCATTTTTAAAGACCAAAAATGTTGGATTATCAAAGTCTGTGTTGACAACTTGGCTATCAAAAATAATACTATACTACAACATCTTCTCACTCTTTAAGAGACTTTCACCATTCCAAAAAGTTTAATATGTGTCTCCATCATGCCGGCATCAAAATGAATTTATATACAGGTGGACCAATTCTAAAGAGCTTATATGAATGAGATTAGGCTTTAGTTGCTTAATTTCAAAATTTTGGAGCCAAAATTGCTCAAAAGCACCAAACCTTTTAGTGGAATGGGAAGTCTAACCATGTGTTCACTAGTTCACTTATGGTAGGGTTGACTTACCACTCGATATAGTGTGAGTTAGGTGGTAGTTGGCTCTCTTCTCATCAAAGAAGATGGAAGAAAGTGTTGGAAAGTATACTATGTAAGTAAAAGTTCTCCAAGGAGGGTAACTCTGATATTCAACCATGTAAAATCTAGCTTACGCTTGTCATTGTCTAGTAACTTTGTCACTATTTTTAAACTCATGCTATGTGAGTGATCATTGACCTTCCTCTGCAAGCTCTTCTCTCAAAGAGGGATTGCTTAGGCCAAGTTATCAAATATTCAATAAAAATGATCGAGTTTTAATTCTTCTATGTTCTTAGGATCACAATCAAGGCATAGACACTAATTAACTTCTTAACCAACTTCACATTTCCTAGAGCAGAAAAGAAGATTGTAATGTGGGATGAATTATTTTGAACTCTTATTTTTTATGATGCTTTTGATGTCTCGGGAGTTGGAATCAGGATTCTGTTGATAAGTCCTATAGGAATTATGCCATCACACTGCAAAAATTTACTTCCAACTCACGACTAATCAAGCAGGTATGAAGTTTTACTCATTAACCTTTACTTTGCCTCAATAGGTCATTGTTAATATACTTAATGACAAGTCTCCCTTATTTATAAGTAAAACCTACAACAACAACAAGCCTTTATCCCACTACATGTGGTCTGCTACATTAATCTTTTTCCTCTAATGTGTCATATTAAGTATCATATTCTCATTTAATCCTAATAAATTAAGGTCATTTTTTATACTTCCTAACCAAGCCTTTTTAAGTCTACCTCTACCATTTTACATAGGTCAAGTCTAATGCATCTACTCTCCTAACTGAGTCATCAAACGATCAAAGTTCTATATGTGATCAAACAATCTAAGGCGACTCTCTCTAATCATATCTAACCTTGGAGCTACTCCAACCTTATCATGTATATGTTTGTTTCTCATTTTGTCTCTAAGTATAAAGCTACTCATCCAGCTAAGCATCCTAATGTTTGCAACACTTAATTTTATGTTTCTCTTTTATTGGCCAACATTCTGCACCATAAAGAATTGCAGGTCTTACCACCATCTATAAAATTTTCTCATGAGTTTAAGCGCTACTTTCCTATCACACAACAAGCCAGATGCATTCCTCAAGTTCAACCATTCAATGTGAATTTTACTGATAACATCCCTATTTGTATCACCATCACTTTGAACAATAGACCTGAGATATCTAAAACGTTCACTCTTTTTTAATGACTTGATTATCGATTTTCACCACTCTGCCACTAGATCTTCTATAACCAAAATTACACTTCATGTATTTTATTTTAGATATACTCAAACGAAAGCCTTTTGACTCTAAGGTTGACCTCCATACTTCAAGTTTTTCTTGAACTCTCTCTCTAGTCTTATCATAGCAAAACCATACCAAGGTACATCTTCCTGTAAATGCCTAGTAAGAACATCCATAACTAAAACAAAAAAGATAAGGGCTTAAAGCCAATCCCTGATGTAATCCAACTGAAATAGGAAAATATTTTGTCGATCCTCCTTGTTTTGGGACACAAGTAACAGCTCTAGTATACATATCCTTAATGACTTGAATATAATCAATATGAACTCATTTCTTTTCTATAACTCTTCAAGGCACTTCTCTTGGAACTAAATCAGTAGATATTATATGTTTTCTCTAAATCAACAAAAATCATGTGTAGATCCTCCTTACCCTCTCTCTCTCTCTCTCTCTATACTTCACCATCAAACCTCTCAACAAATGTATAAAATTCATAGTAGACCTACTAAGCATAAATCCAAGCTAATTTTGAGAAGCTTTTGTATCATGTAGTAATCTATGCTTAATTACTCTCTCCCATAATTTTAATGTATGACACATTAACTTAATTTCTCTATAAATTGCACACTCTTTTGCATTACCTTATTCTTAAAAATAGGAATCAATAAACTTTTTTCTCCACTCATCTAGCATAATCTTTAAAACAATATTGAAAAGATTCATAAGCTAATAAATTCTTTGATCTCCTAACTATTTTCACACTTTATGAGAATATCACTAGGTCCTACTGCTTTTTCTCATTTTATTTTCTTTAAGGTCTCTTGAACCTTAGTTTTGCTAATATGATAATAAAAACAAAAATATTTTTTATTTATTTAGGGTACTAAGATTGCTAAAATCAATTATATTCTCACGACATTTATTGAAAGTTTTATCAAAATATCTTATCCACATATATTGAATATCCTTGTAAGTAAAACCTAAAATCAACAAATTCAAATACTTTTGCGGTTGTCTAATCCCAGTAGAGCATAACCAATTCATCAAATTTTATGGGCAGTTTTAGCAGCCAACTTGCCATTAAACTTGCTTACGTAAGTATTAAAGAAACAAAGCAATGCAAGTCGAAGATGCTGAAAGTTAGTCAATCCATTCATTTAATATCTATCATTAATCATCATTCCATCTCCGGTCAATGACTGTAGGAGTTTATAAATTAAATCATTTGATTTTTAGTCATTGATGGTGAGTTTTTTTTTTTTTTTGGTAAAATCAATCACTTTCACTAATCATCATTGCATGGACTAATTAGAGATCACTAACATGCTAAAGGGGATTCATTCTAGCAAATTTTCAAAGTCCATATAGATGAAAAACCCTGGCTAGCATAATCATACTATAAAGTTACTTTTGACACAAAATAATTCTTTAGAAGGTGCACCCAATGTTGGAAATTTGCTCCTTCATAACTTCAACATATCAAGCCCTTGGTCATTTATTATATAGGGAATAGACTTGTTTGACCATTTCTTGGCAACATATGCTCAATAAAGGTTTACCCTGGTCATGATTGATTATTTTATAAAGTGGATCAAAGCTAAGTCTTTTGCTATGATCATTCTTTGTAGTAAGAAACTTGAACAGACATAATTTGTCAATACATTTTACTCTTGATGATTATCATTAATAATGATCTTCTATTCTTTGATATGAATGTTAGAATTTTGTTGAAGTTGTGGGATTCGCCCAATTTTACCATTGAGGAGCTAATAGACAGTGGAAGTCGCAAATTAGTTAATTCTCAATCTCCTCCAAAAGAAAGTTGAGGGTGCTCAAGATTGTGAATCAAAATGTTGCCATCTATTTGGGCTACGTGCCTCATGTTATATTTAATAACTAAAATTACTTTCGTTCTCTTATTTTGTCACTGGCCCTCGTATTTGTTGAATGCAGTTTGTATATTAAAAGAGTCATCATTTTACCAATCTCTGAAGGAGGGGAACTCTACAATTGGAGAGTCTTTAATGTAGATTCAAAACTTGCATCAATCTCTTAGAACTTAAAATTTTATCCTCTTCTGAGAAAGTCCGAAGGCAAGTTGTAAAATACTATGATATTGATTTCTGAGAGATTCGCTTTAGAGATCTCATTTTTTGAAAGGTTGAAGCAGTGATACATTAATCAGTTATCAACCTCAGGTCCACATGGGAAGATCCATACATAATCAAGGAATTGACCTTAACTCCTACCTAGTTTGAACTTATGTCTACAAAGAATTTCCAAGAGAAACACTTTCATTTTAGAGATCTCATTTTTTGAAAGGTTAATATGGTGATGCGTTAATCAGTTCTCAACCTCAGATCCACATGGGAAGGTTCATTCATGATCAAGGAATAAGTTGACCTTTAACTCCTACCTAGTTTGAACTTATATCTACAAAAACTTCAAAGATCTTTGAGCAAAACATGATTTAAAAATATTCCACCTTTGAACAAAAAAATCTATGTAAAAAAAAGAATTATATTTGCATGATTGAAATGAAATTAACTTTTCGTGCTTTGTTTTCTTTGTTTACAAAAGAAATATTTGTGATCAGGCAAGACATAGATCCTAACTCAGATTTTTTTAATATAAAATTTCCATGTCTTAATCAATATGAGAACTCACCCCAATGAAATCATTAACTCCACATAATTAATAAAAAATCACTATTAGTCATACTTTGGAAACTCAGCTCTTAAGATTGTTAATTTTTTCTATTTAATCAAATCAACAACCTGTACTTGACAAATAGGGCAAACTTATGATTTGTAATGTAGAGAGTTCATTGCATTGTAGTATTCAAGAAACTCAATAACTCGCTGCACATGAGAAACTCATCTCTAAAGGAATCATTTCGTTATATTATAACGCAAAAGTTCAAATATTCGGAAGTTGTTAGCAACTTTATCTATAAGTTAACATTCAGTTCTTATAATGGACAAACCTTCATGCCATAAATGTAACGATATTAGTGACTTGGATAAAAATTAGAAAAACTAATTTTCTAAATGTTTACCAACTTTTTGAGCAAGAGGTATGCTAACATAAGTAGATGACTAAAGATGTCTTTAATTAAGGATGAGTTTAAAAGTGCACGAAGCTTTTTGCATGAGATCCCAGATATTCAAGTAGATGAGCAATCTACACTTAATGAGTGATTGCTCTAACATCTAACTTAAAGCATCAGTTTCATTCAAGTAAAATTGATGATTTTAATAATGGTTTTATTTGGAACATTATTTTCTACCTTATAACTCGCTAAGAATTAGTATTATTTAAGTTGCTAATACTTTCTAGTTGATGTTTATCAAATCAGGATAATTCGCTGCATACCTTGTAATTTATTATGTTACCTCTTCTATTCTCTAAAATTGAATCTGATCTCTTTAACTTTGGTATTACTTGGGATTCTCTAAAGTCAGGTAAGGAAAATATCATGTCAAATCCTAAGCATTTAAGGACTAAAATTGAGCTTTAGAATTTGAACTCCCTCCTTTTTACTATGAGATCAGCATCAAGAGTGAGAAGTTCTTTCTAGTGGTGGGTGTCACATTCACAAATCTCATTACAATGCATAAAGATTAATAGAGACTATGATTTGATATGTGTTTCGTTAAACATGTACAATCTGTTCACTGTGTAGGACTTCTTGGAAAAGAAAATTAAAGAATAGATGTTACAAAAGCAATCTATCTACGATACTTTGTTTCATCTCTGCTCTCATCATTGCTTCATACACGTCATACTTCAATATGATTTGATAGAACTACTCAAGGTCTTTCTTAATGAATTAACAACATCCTATCTCATTGAATTTTCAAAATCAGGGTCAATTTCTTATTCATTCTTATTGACACAACGTCAACATATTCATTAGACTAGACAAAATCATTTATTATTTTAATCATTAAATGGTCTTGCTAATGATTTTCTCTACTTCATTATTGTTTAGATAGCTTATGTTTCAACAATATGATTATTCGTGGCTTCACATTCTTTTAGTATTCTTTCACTTTGGTTACTTGAGCTTGAGTGGTCAATAACGAGTTGGCCAAATTTTTTTGAGTCTATTTGAATTTAGATAATAAGAACTCTAAATTCTTCACAAAATTTTAATGTTCATTAACTTTCTCAAAAAGATGCTCACACTTACAACTTGAATCCACCTCAACTTCCTGTGCAACCTCAAGTTCTAGACACAAACCTTTCATTTAATTGGTTGCCACCACAAGAGATGCTTCTTTAACAGACAAATCATACTTCAAAATCATCATGGTTTTTTTTCAGCTTGTCTCCTTTCAACGTTCTTGACTTCAACAAAAGTCTCATGAGAATGCTATAATTATTAAATGAGCCATTTAATTCATTATTATTTTTATTAACGACTTCTAATTTCTTCACTGTATTCTAAAAATTTGCTTGCATTTTGTTAATATTGTCTAGCCAGATTGAATGCTAAATGCTAAGTCTTGCTTATGCATAGTTGTCATATGCAAGTCACTCACTGGCATGTAAGTCAATTGATCATACAAAAGTTATGAAATATGATAAGTCCATGATCATATGTTACAAAGTTAAACTTAGCTTTCAACGAGTCAATACTGGAATTGACTACCACTTTTCCAAAGTTTCTTTCCAATTGAAAGGGGACCTCCTAACCTCATTATGGAAGTGTGATTCTTTGTTGTGTTTCTTAGTTATGTTACTCTAATTTGTCCTTTTTTTAGAGATTGACTTCTCGGGCAAATCACTTTTTGAAATGAGTATTTCTTGACTCGATAAACTTGATGGGGAAATCTTGTGTCACACCAAACTCAATAAGACAAACACCATCCTTCTCTCTTGTTGGATTGTCATTCTTAGATCTTGCCCTAAGCTCTGTTAGTATTTATTATTTTGCTAAAATATATAGTTAAATAGAAATAGATGGTTTTGAAGATGTAATGAACGTCGCCTCCATTAAGGAAGTGACTTTAAAAATCTCTTTGCCATCATTATTTCCAATGCCTTTTAATATTCTCTTGTTGATGACATAGAGAAAAGTAGTCAAAGGGAGCTCATTCTCTAACCAATACCAGCATTTACAAGAATCTCTATGTTGACCTAAATATCTATTTCATTGCTCGAATCAAATCAAATGCGATGGAATTGATAATTGACGGCAGCAATGAGGGCAAACTAGATCCGAATTGTCTTAATTGTAGCCTAAAATAGCTCAAACAATGCCCATTCACTAAATGGATTACGATTATGTGTCTGAAGCATTGAAATCTACCAAGTTGAGCTTCATATATTCAATTTAATCATATAAAGTGTCGCTCAAATTGAATCAAAATTACTTCGATGGTTGTTGACGCCACCTAGATGATGTTTGTTCATGAAATGGCCCGTTTCGACAAGTCCAAACCATCAAAAATACTTGAATAGATACATTATACAAGTTGATACGTGAATGCAAAATGTATGATTACCTACTTGTGCGAGGTGGTAGCTCAAATTTTTGAACACATGCATGCCAATGACACGGAATTTGAGATGCACGAATGATAAAATCTATGAGAATACATATCATGTGATAATAAAAATCAATCTCTTAATTAATTGAATCAAATTAAAATTAAGTCTAATTAAATTAAATGTTCACTAAATGTAATTATTATTATAATTTACTTATATATATTAACTAATAAATTAATTAATTAAGTTGTGATAATCAATCAGCTTAATAACACAATTAATAAAGTTACTATTCTTAAATTATTAAATTAAATTGATTATGATCGAGTATTATAAAGGTTAAATCATAAGCAGCTTCTATCTCTACACCCCAAACATCTAGTTTCTTTCTTCTCTCAATCTCTCTCTAAATTGAGAGAATGTCAAGAAATACCCATTCCTTCTCTCTTTCAATATAAAGACAAATTTTTAAAAAGAGAGAAAAGAACAAAAAGTACACACACACACACACACACACACACATATATATATTAGTTTCATCACCGATTCATTGTTTCTTCGCCAGCTCGCGAAGGTAAAATTCTAAAAATATTTAAGCACCCATGCACATTCCAACGTGGTGGGGAAATTTGCAAAATAAGTACTCATTGATTGTTCCAATGCAACAAGGAAAATTGTGTGTTTCTCTTGTGCAGGTACTTGAAACCTTTGTGTGCGCCTTTTAGGTAGATTGGTTAAAATCAATGTTTAAAAAGGTGAAATTGGGAATTGAGGCATTTTGCTGTAGTGAGGTGAGGTGTAAGCCTCAAAATAAATAAAAAAATTCATAAAATAAAAAATGATAGACTATTAATATATTCACTTAGTTCATTATCATAATATCAAATGTTAATATAAAACATAAATTGAATTATGATTTAATGAAAGTACTCGCTTATAATTTAAATGCATCATGAGAATCAAGATTTACAATAGTATTATCATCACTTCATCTTTTTTAGAAATATTATTATATGTAACTATCATCCTCAGAATATGTTTCATCATATTCAAAGCTTTATTAAACTACTACAACTTTATTCTTATTCTCTATAATAGTTAATAATATATTTAATATAATTTTAAATAAGATAATAGATTAAAAGCATGGAGGAAGATAGAGGTATTAATCTAAATCGTACTTCTTAGAGATGTGTCATTGCTCAAAGATTTTGGCTCGTGCTACTTGAAAAATAAAAATAATATTGACTTGCATAATTTGAAAGAGGAAGATCTCTCAAAATTGAGAACTCTAACTTGTTAAGTTGGTGAGATAAATAGATAAATAGATATAGTAATTTATAAAATTAATTAATTATGATTATTATTTTAAAAAAATAAAGTGAGGCATCGCCTCAAAGCGCCTCACTTGAAAAAGGTGTAAGCCTCATTAGATTGAGTGAGGCTTAAGCCTTAATGCGCTTTGCATGCACCTCAATTCGAGGCGTACGCCTTGAACGCCTTTTTAAACAATGGTTAAAATATATTCAGTCGCAGTGTCGCAAGGCATCAATCATGCACACTTCTTATAAATGTAGTGAGAATGCCCAACATGCTTGATGCAGCCCCCTATACGGGGACAACGTCGAGCTATTGTTGAAATTTTATCAAAATTTGAACTAACATAAAACTTATAAGAAATTTAATAAAAGAAATTTGAAACCTAATTTGAAAAGTAAAGTTGATAGAAACTCAAACATGAAACATAAAGCCTTGAAACGAGAGTGACGGGCAAGAACATTGGGACTGTTCTTTATTAAGCACTAAAATGATCAAAGGAACTCAAGGCAAAATGCAAGAAAATTGGGAACTCATACTAGATTTACAGGAAATTGCATGGCTCTCCAACGAGCACAATCATGATTTTCATTGGATAGTGGGATTGTTTTGTCACATTAAACAAACTAAAAAAATTTGAAATTTTTTGAAACAATTTGTTACCCAAATTGATCATTTCAAAATTCATACAAATGCTCAAAATAGAATGAATTGCACGAATTTACATGCATTTGAAGGTGCTCTTGTATTTAAAAGTTGCATTAAAATGCATGCAAATAGCTTGAAAGAGGCATTTACAAGTTTCACGAGGTGGTTTTGACATTCAGACTATCACACCGAAATGTTTGTAAGGTACTTAAAAGGTTGAGTTGCTCGTATTATGAGATGCATTTGCATTCAATGTCATCACACCAAAATGCGTGCAGGCGGCCTAATAAAACAAGTCATGCGTAGATCTTGAGGTGACTTTGCACTCAAGTCCATCATATTCAATTGCATTTAAACGACACATTACAAGGTAATCGCATTTGCGGAGCCTTTGCATCAGATTATGTGCGAATGATTACACATATTATGAGACTCGGGTATACTTGCATTCAAAATCATTATATTGAAATACTTGTAAATGATCCCAAACTTTCAAATACATTAGTTTTATATGCACCTTACAAGGCAGCTGCATTGTTAAGTATGCTACATTTAAATGCCCGTAAATGACCTAGAAATTGTGTCGTACATGTATGATGAGATGAATTCCAGATTAAAATGTCATGCCTCAAAATTTGTGCGAGTAATAAAATGAATTACACCCTCAAAATTTGCTCAAATATGTTGCTTTAATGAGCGTGCAAAGCCTTATTGAATGATTTACATGCTTTGTGAGGAAACCTAAGTCTAATCTCAAGTGTTTTGAAAAAATGCAAATCTTCTAAATTGCATAAAACTCATCAAAATTGAAAATAATTTACATCCATGTTAAATGCTTAATTCTAATGTTTGATAATATTGTTTGGGTTAGCATAAAATAAATTTAGATTGTTTGTATGTGCTTCGATTGATAATTATTTGATCTGAGAATGTTGCATGAACTAAAAAATGTAATCTACTTGAATGACCTTATCTCGAAAGCATGCAAATCTCCTTAGAGAAATTTCATATTTAAGGCTAAAAACTTTCTATTTCAAGATAAGAAATTGATGATAAGTCTTAACCATAGACCAGATTCTCTATGCTTCTAATATAGTTGACAAGATATGTGATGTGACTGACCTCCTAAGAAATTTAAATTACATATTAATTATAAGCCCTATCATCTGCAAGTAAACAAGTAGAGTTGACAAGGCTTATATCCTGATGATAGTCGTGCTGAAAGAAATTTTCAATTAAAGGGATTTAATCTCAAAATAAAAATCTTAAATTATAATGTTAATACCCAAATCATTAACACTCCGATGATGGCGGTGTTGAACGAATATCTCAAATGGAGGGGATATTATCATTAAAGTGTGTTCAAAATTCTAAATAAAGTTGATCTAAATCAGTTGCAAAAATTTGTTAAGTTACTATGCTCAAAATGTTCAAATGAAATCCATTCAATAACTTAAAGTAAACTCTTCAACCACCCAAGCTACAACTATTTGTTGGTGGTGATAGTTTAGAAAAATTTTAACTCATAGAGGAAGTAATGTAAAATTAAGTATATAATTATGTTCACTCTCAAATAATCTCATGTCAGTAAGGACGTGATTTGTGTCATCTGCTTGTGAGTTTGCGGCAAAATGACACCACATAAAGTATTGGTTACGATGTGGCTTGACAATTTAATGACTTTACTAAATTACAACCACGACTGTATCTTGCATGTTTTCCAATAATAATTTTTCTCCTTGAGTCATGAATTATAGAATGCACTTGATAGAACAAAAAGTCATTTATTAGCTAAAGTGGACTTAAAGTTGTTTTCTTAGAGAAACATCAACTAAGGTCTACGATGTTCCCTTGGACGAAGCAACCTGTGACTACTAATAAGGATCCTTAGGTCAGATTTGGTCGACTACCTTTTTTGACTAAATAGATCAGGGACCATGATAGCTCGAGATGACGGTATCATGAGATCTTGATTGGGCTCGTCATCATTCACCCAAACATATGCCTTAAGTCAAAATAATGAATTTCATAAATTATAAACTTCATTTGATGCTACTATGCGCTAAATATTTACCTACTCAATGATTTGGCCTTAATCAAAGCTCTCTCTTAATGGCTAATTAATTATAAGTGCTTACACTTATAGGAAACTCAGAACTATATTTAAAGTCCTCACTAAATGAGGGTGAAATCATTGTGTTGTGTCTTATTTATAAATCCATTTACCTTTTGAAAATTTAACTGGCATAAAATCAAAACTTTCTTCATCGAGAAGTCACACTCTATTGGAATTTTATACTCTATATAAGAAATCTCAATGAATTAGTTTAACTTGCTAGGTAAATGAATTTAAAATCTAAAAAATAAATTTAAAATAGAGAGTACTTATTTTAACATAAAGGTGAACATTAAGCATCACTATGATCATCCTATTTGTCATATAGCACCAACTAACCCAAATTTTTTTTTCTTTTTCATAAATTATTTGTTTTCATCCATTGAAAGATTAGCTACATTAGCTTGCGTTTAAGAGTTCATGAAAACTTCACTTTGATTGCTCACCTAGAGGCTAACTTAGTGAAAAACTTTATTTTCTAATCTTTATCTCTAGGCATATTAATTTTTTAATTAAGATAATAGACTTGTAGCCATTTATGTTAAACATGTAACAAAGAAATCAATGCTTCATTTCACCTTTTGCTCTTGAAGAAAGACAATGAAAGTGATAATAATCGTAAAGATTTTGACATCACTTTGAGATCATTCCATAGAAATCAGTATCCCAAGGGCATTAGTTAAGAGAGGAAGTCACAACTTAAAATTTATCTTGATAGAAGTGGTTCATCATCTATGAGTTGGAGAATTCATCAATTGCTAAAGCTTTGATGATGAAGTTGCCACCTAATCTAAGCTCTTGTTGTAGAAACTTCACACTCCTCTTTGTCACCAAGGAAACTCATTTTCATTCAACTTTTGTGAAATTCTCTGAACTATGATGACAAAACCATCCATTACTTAAGGAAGAAGAAGATCTACACAATAGAAGCATAGGAAGCAAGAAGAATCGATGAAGTTTTGGAAAAGTAGAGAAAAAGAAGCAAGAGAGCACAATTCATTTATAGGTAAGCTTGAAAGGACGAAAGATCTACACTGCCTCAAGTTATTTTACGCTATATCTTCAATAAAAAATACATTAACTCAATATATCTATGATATTTCACAATCATTGTGTATCATCTTGAAAAATTATGCACCATTTTAACTTAGTTAATACCAGCAAAGGACAACTTTCCAATGGATGTTGACTCTAGTAACATTTTTCTTAGAAGTAGAAGTTGAGTTCAAAATAAGGGATGACTTCTAACGAAAATACAAACAATATTGAGCATATAAATAAATGAGTGAAGATCTAAACTTCTAGATAATCTCATAATGCGCAAACTTTCAAATGAGTTAACTTTCATTTCAGTCAAAATAAAAGTCTCGTTACATCAAAAGAGAATTCAAATAAACTGATAATTTATTTTCAAGTCTTTCTTTTGAATTTTACTTTTTCATGAGTTATTCCAAATAAGATTAATTTCTAGTAGCGTGACTTAAAAGAAGTTGGACTATCATTGAACTTTTCACACATTGACATCCTAGCTCTTCCTAAAAAACTGTGAAACCTTAGCTCTTGTTTGTCTTGCGCAGCATGAACATGTAACTAACTAAGACTTGATGCTTTAGGGAAAACTTCCTCATCAAAAATGACTTTCATTCTTATTGTGTCAACTTGTTGGTAGTTGTGTGAAATCTTCCAATAGCACACCCAGGCAATTAATGTGCTAATTGTGCTTGGCTATAATATGGCTCTCAATCACTCAATGTCGATGCCAACTTAAGGGCATTAATTGGTTCCTTCAAGAACACATCTCTGTAAGTAGCTCTTCAAATTTTATTGTTGAGATGGTCATCTTCATACTTAAAGCAACCTCGATCACCACATAATCGCCTCTTCTCTGATTTCCTTATGTCCAGAGTTTGACTTTTGGAATTGAATCCTGTTCATTATCATGGCTAGCATGTTTAGGACTTCCAGATGCTTTGTTAGCTGTTTTAAGCAATTTTCTCATCAGCGGGGACATTGATTACAATGATAGCTTTACTAATGAACTTCTCTAGAGTCAATTCTCTCTCAACTTACTTTTTCTTTTAGTTGAGCGACTTTAGGAACTCAGTCACCTTTTTGCTTAAGTTACTTTTGGTGCTTGGAGATTTCTTTCAGTTGGCGTTGGGAAGCTAGTGACCTGGCCAAAGACTTGCAGCATAATTTTGAAGAGCGTCAATCGCTATATTATTGAAGACCTTATTTGACTATTTAATCAAGGAAGATTTAAAAGATGAATTTTTTAATGGTGGTTTTTTTTGCTGAAACGGTTTTTATTCCCATTTCTGTCGCTGGGACATTATTAGAAAGACCTTCCATAGTTACAGACATCCCCTAATCCACAATGGTAACCATTATTTCAATGATAACTTAACAATAAAATGTTCCTGACTTTTTATGGTCTTGGCTCAGTGATAGATTGCTCTTGGCAACCTCCTGCTTCCAACTATTTAGTTTTTTTATTTTTTTAGTAGAGGAATGTCAAAAGATGTAGATCCCTATTACGAACACATCCGCACACGACTCCCATTATTCCTCCCGTTCGATCGCACGAGTCCGTCCGACCTGAGCATCGCACGATCGAGACTCCCTTCCTTTCGGCCGAACGAGCTCCTTCCCGTCATCTGGGGGCAGAAATCGGGCTCCACGCACTGCAGCCGAGTCTCCCTCTCAGTTGTTTACACGCAAGCAGTAATCGGCCCCCTACTCACACCTCCCGTCACTTCGTTCAACCCATCCGACCTACTCGAGTAAACCACCTCTTCCCTGCCAATTGTACTCCCTTTACCCGTCCCTGTTGCTCCACTACAGCAGCCCGTAAATTTCCCTCATTCCAATATTACCTCTTCTCTTAAACTCCTGCATTATGCCATAAACTTTCCCATTATTTGTGGCTGTTGTCTAGCTTTAATAAGAAAAATCTGATAATTGAATGATAAGAGATGTGAATCATGTCGTGGTGGAGTGATGTTATTTATGATCTATTAGATTGCCTCACTTTGATGTGTACATGTGAAGATGAAATTGTGATAAATGCTATAATTTTAAGTACCCACTCGTGATTGTTTGAACATGGTGGGAAAATTAGATCTAAGATCAACGCCGCTCAAATAAGAAAATCAAGATGTTTTATAGTTTGAAGGCACGTTGTTCATAAACGCAGAGCAAGAAAATCAAATTATAAGTATCGCAAGATATCTACCATGCACATTTTTCATAAGCGTGGTCAAAGATTCTCGATTTCTGCCACGCGGATGATATCGGGAGGTTGACGAATTTCATTTCAAATGTCTCTTACGTAGGTATTCAAGGCCTATGCACTCTTTCTTAAGCGTGATAGATTTGAAAGACCTCTTGAACCGCGCTATCGCAAGATACCTGCCATGCACGCTTCCAATAAGAGTGGTGGGAAGGCTATAATACTTCTGATGCAACCCCCTATACAGGGATGGCGTCGGGAGCTTGCCGAATTTCATTCCAAATATCTGCATGCTTTTAGCATATTAAATTCATGTGCTTACGTTTCAATGTAATTGTAAATATTTGCTAGATATATTGTAGATTGCCGCTAACACGACGAAAATCGGATGCTTTTACATGTATTGAAGGTCTATGCACGTTTTCGTTTAGCATTGAATTTAATCGATTCAAATGCACGCTAACATTTCTGGCGTATTTAAAGAGTTCATTAAATACACCGTAGATTTTGTATTTGAATTCAACTCACCAACACACAAATTAATCGTAGTCGGCGAGGCCGCCGCCTCATGGCCGCCCGTCTCGCCGTCGAGCACCTCGCATGCCGGCCATTGCTGACCACCGCCTCACCACATGCCGCCGGGCACCGTGCACCGTGACGTCAAACTTTTATTTTACATTACATTTCATAAATAAAAAACGAAAAGTCGAATTGTTTCAACCAAACAACAAGTAACTTTTACATCTTTTACTGCATTCCAAATGCAGAACAAAAGCTTTTTAGTGAGTTTAGAAGACTCTATAAGCATGGTTGGAAGACTTAATCTTAGAACTTACATCAATGGAGACCGAAATTAAATCGAAATAATAAAATGAAATAAATATTAATATTTGAATCTTAAACGAATAAGAAGATGAATAATTGAATTAAATATAATGACTGAGCTACTGGGACATGATTGAGTTTACAATCATTCGATTGATAATAGTCAACAACAAATTAGATGTCTATCCAACGCAAACAAAATATTTGAATGAATAATAAATACATTATGCTATAAAACATTCAAAAGATTTAAAATTGAAGATGAATGAAACATACAATTTACGCTACCGAATCTGCAATACAAAATTAAAGGCAGATAGAAGGCGTTGGTTTAAATTCTAAATAGATTTCAAATATATTAATTTTGTATAAATTATGGAGTCAACTATCACTCAATTTAAGTGCTTCGGAATTTGTGCAATCATTTGAAATAGATGAATTCTTGTACAAAATATAAAGCAATCTTCAATTCAATTTGATCTTTTTAAAATTTGTACAAGTATTCTAAATACACTGATCCACACTACGCATTTAATGCATGTCCGATCGCCGATTCTATTGGCCTTGGACCGTCTGCATTAACTAAACCTAAAAATCCAAAAATAATATTATAATATTTCCAACTTAATAAAATTTTTGAGAAGTTAATTCTGTCATATGACAGTAGATCTCGATCTATATTATTAAATTAATATAGTCGACAGGATCTGAAACAATAAACTAAAAGATAAAGCAAATTTATATACCCCAATGATGGCTGAGTTGATTGAGAATATCAACCATAGGGATTACTGTTGTTCCAAACCTTTAAATTATCACATCTCAAATTCAAATCTCTAAATGCAAGTTGTAGATCCGATCCTCTATTAACAAAAGAGCAGAGTTGACAATGTCTATCCCGATGATGGTTGTGTTGAATGGAGATTTCAACTAAAGGGGATACTTATCATTAAAATGTGCTTGCAAACTCAAATCAAATTAATCAAAATCAAGTATCAATACAATTATAAAATCGGATAAATTATTAAGTGTTAAATGCTTAAATGAAATTCAATGTTTAAAAATTTTAAAATTAAAATCCAATTCACCTTTCACAATTGTTTGTTGAAGGTGACAAATTAAAAAAACTCTAGCTTGCAAGAGAAATGTAAGTCAAGTATATTTTTATATTCACACTCAAATAATCTTGGATGTCAAGTCAATATCAAGTCAAGTGTCTAATACATCTACTCATAATATTGGGTCATTAGATGATCGACGTTTTATGTGACCAAACTATTTAAGATAACTCTAATTTTTATGTATCATTGGAGCTATTCCGACCTTTTCACATACATAAATAACAACAACAACAATAACAACAACAACATGCCTTTATTCCACTAAGTGGGGTTGGCTAAGTAAATCCTTCGTCTCCATTGTGTCTTATTATGTGTCAAATTCTCATTTAATTCAAGTATATTAAGGTCATTTTTTATAAATCTTGACCATATTTTTTTAGGTCTACTTCTACCTTTCTTAACATAAGGTAAATCTAATACATCTACTCTCCTAACTGTGTGATTGGACGGCTGACGCTTTATGTGACCAAACCATCTAAGGCGACTCTCTCTAATCTTATTTTCCATTGGAGCTACTCCAACTTTTTCTCGAACATACTCATTTCACATTTTATCTCTGAGAGTAAAGCCACTCATTCACCTGAGCATCCTCATCTCTGCAACACTTAACTTAGTCTCATGTTTCTCTTTTATTGGCCAACATTCTGCACCGTAAATCATTGCAAGTCTTACCACCATCTTATAAAATTTTCTCTTAATTTTAACACTTTATCTATCAGCCGTAGATGTATTCCTCCACTTCAACCATCCAACTTGAATTCTACTAATAACATCTCCATCTATTTCCATCATTTTGAACAATAGAGCCTAAATATTTAATCGCTCACTCTTTTTAATGATTTGTTCACCTAATATCAAAACACTACCACTATAACTTCTACAACTAAAATTACACTCGATATATTTAGTTTTAGATCTACTTAAACAAAAATCTTTAGACTCTAAGATTGACCTCCATAATTCAAGTTTTTTTTGGACTCCCTCTCTAGTCTTATCAACAAGAAGAATGTGATCAGCAAAAAGCAATCAATAAACAAAATAAATAATTGTGTAATGAGCAATCAATAAAATTAGCTGAACCATATTACTCTATGGTTTGTTTTAGTTGTGTTTTACTTATTCGATTAGGTTTTTGGTCATTCAAAACTAATTGATTTTACAAATTTATCATATAAATCATCCTAATCAATCAAATGCATACTCTTTGATTAGAATCAAACATGATCAAGTCACCCCAAAGCAAACCTAATTTGATCCTCAATACTTGGTTATGATAAGAAATCACTCGCAAATTGATTTAAGGCTATTCGATCAAGAGCACTTATCACTAGTCACCAGAAGAATTTATCGTATTCTTCTAAAGTTTTTCGCCTAGTGGACAATTGCGAGTCAAATTTATTTGCTACACAAATTATTACATCAAATCTATTTAATTTTTAAAAATTAATAATTACCAAAAAATTTAAAATTAAAATTAAAAACATAAATCATAACTCTAAATCCTAAACCTTACCCTAAACCTTAAACCCTAAATCTTAAACTATAAACTCTAAATCGTAAATCCTAAAACCTACAACTCTAAACCCTAAATTCCCAAACCCTAAATCCTAAACTCAAAACCCTAAACCCTAAAAACCTTAACCTAAACTAAATAAAACTTAAAAATAAAATAAATAAAAAAGTTACTATCATATAGATCATCTTATATCATTGATTTTGGCCTACACTTATAAACAGGGAGAAAGATTCGGGACATTAAAAATTGTTTTAAGTTTCTCTCGTTTGACTTTCTTTCTCTTCTCTTCAGCCTCCATTATTGATGCTTGTGATAAGATCTTGCTGCTTTACATTAGATTCAAGAATTTGATTTTATTTAAAGGAATGCCGGGCTATTTATTGGCCATAATGATAATCAGAATCATTATAAATCAATACTGCTGTTATAAAACATAACCTTTAAGAGTTTTATTTATTTTGGACGTTTACATCTGTTTGTCGATATTGCTGAGCGGAAAAGTCGTTTTTGTTGTTGTTTCAGGTATCATACATCAATAGGTACTATGGAAAGGCTCATGTCCTTCTTTGACATGCTGCCCACAAATTTCTTTATTTTCAACTGTTCGAATTTTGAGGCACTGTGAGCGGCTTCATGTTTTTGTTTATTTATTTATTTTTGTTTGGTTGATAGTGGATTTGGTTTGTTATCTTTTTTTTTTTTTAATTATTATTTTTCAAGACCACCCCCCTCTTCCTCTCTTTTATAGTGAGCTCAATAAACTGGTCTTATTAAAGTTATGGAAACAAAAATTTTAGACAATTTAAACATAATTTAGATTTAAGGAGCTTAATTAATAGCAAAGGGATGTGCAGTGATTATATAAATTCTTTTTCTTAAGAAATAGCTTATTTGTGAGCATTGTTAAATTGCTGAAATTGAGGTTCATCAGTCAGCATAAAGTTTATTTAGATTTTATATAAATTTTAACCTGATTTATTTATTAAAATTATAATAATTTTTTAAATATAAATATATTAATCTCGATCTATAATATGTTGGTGCATGCATATGATTATATGTTATTATGAAAATGATAAGATACCTCCCAATAAATCTCCGCTGCTGATTGGACTTGTTTAACGGCATTATTAGTTGCCAACTCATTTTTTTTTTAAAAAAATAATAAATAACAAATTGCTTAAAATATTAAAATTTAATAATCTAAAATTGTGGCTCTCTCTCTCATCAATTTCTATGATTTATTGCCCATATTTATCTCTTTCATTATAAAACAAACTATAATTAATATCAAAGGGACATGTGCAGTGATTAAGAAATGTGACTACCTCTACCTCCCCAACCCCCAATACTAATAATTATTTTCTTTAAAACTCAAAATAAATTTTGAAATAATAATTCTGATTTTAGCTTGACATTAAAATCAATTTTCTTTAACTAAAAATAAAATTTCCTCAAAATTAATTCAGCTTGAATTCCCTCATTTACAATAATTCTCCTTTCCAAAAAAAATTTAAATAAATAAAAAAAGTTTGAAATATAATTCTCCATTTCAGAAAAGGCAGTAAAATTTAGTATATAAACCTCACACCTAAAAATAGAGAATCATATACATATAACAAGAGAAAGTATTACAGTAACTTCCAAAAAAAATTATAAAATCAAAACAATCAAAGGCAATTTTCCCCTCTCTCAAACTATTAAAGGAATACAAATAGGGAAACCGAAATAAATTATTCTACACAAACTATTACTATATTCCAATGGCACAGCCATCCATCCTACAGTTGTATATAAATACAAAGATTTGACCCAAAAAAAAAAACAAAGAAAAAATGAAGAACAAAAATCCAAATCACTTAAATAATAAATGAAAGTTTAGCCAACTTGCCTAAATATTGAAGCCGGAATCTGCCTCAGAATTTACAACAGGTAAGAGCTGTCTTCCATCGATGTTTCCTCAAATGTCTACGGTCAGCTTTTGCCATTCTTACAGGGCTGCTGCTCCATTCAGGTTGCAGTCTAAAAAGTCCACAAAAGAAGTAAAATATCAAATTGAAATCAAATAAGAACTCAAAATACAATAAATATTAGCACTGAAATTGATCAACAATCAACAATTCAGTATGAAGGTAGAGAAAATCATGTAATCAGATCAATAAATTATTAGGGAAATTTACATACATTCCACATAGGAATTACCTATTTACATATCTAATATCAAAAGTTTCATATATAACGTTTAAAAAAATTAATCATAGTGATATTTTTAATATGATATTAACAATAAGAGTATTATATATATAAATATTAAAATTTAGGTATTAGATACGTAAATAAATAAGAACTGTGTGGTATGCATGCAAATTCCCCTAAATATTATTTACAAATATATTTTCTTCTAGCTTAAGCAAATAGAATATTCTTCCAAAAACTATTTTGAATCAATTAAGGGTTTCAAAGTTAAGCAAAACATGATGTATTCAGAAACAAGAGAATAAGGCAACTACTGCCCCCATCCAGTTTCAAAATAAGTGTGAAGAAGTTCATTTACTTACATAGGAAATGCAAAGGACTGGCCACTGGTTGTGCTACTTTCAGATCGAAGGGATATGTTGCCAGAATACGGTATATGACTAGCAGTTATTGAATCAGGTCCGAGCAGACTCGAGTCGCCATGAGCAAGATGAGAGAATGAACTTCGGGCCGAGGATGCACCATCACTTGCAGGTTCTTCAGTTTCAACACCATTTTGAGATTGCAAGGTCTGTTGGTATACAATTTTGTTCCCGTTGACAACTATAGATGTGTCTCCTGACACAGGATCAGAAGTGGAAGCCACACCTTCAATTTTGGGATCATCCGAAGACCTATTTATTCCGTTCTATTTGAATCAGTGTAATTAGAAGTAACAACAATTACTGATGTTTTATCTTCTTCAAATAGATCCTTATTGCTAGAAACTGTTCCTGGAATCAGCTTGCTTTCTTTAGCTTTCTCAGGAGAGGAAGCAGACATGGTTTTCAAATTTTCCTCTTCTTCTGCGACCTGCAATCACAAACATAAAGACAGCAGTTCAATAGCATTTTGCTAGGCAAAGTATACACACTTTGATGTTTGCACAAATGCAGGCAGGAACAATTACACGAATGCACATTCAAACAATATGAACGGTTGAATTTATGCCATAAAAAATAGATTTAATAATCAAAGAAACATAAGTTGATGAGTGTTTCCTATATATCCTCACAAAGCAATTTACTTGAATTTCTGCAATGTTATTTTATAAAATAGTGTTCTTTTTTTTCAGAAATAGTATGGAAGAATCAATTTTAATTGCTCTAATGAATTGACAGCACTTATTTTCCTCCTTACCTGATTCTCGGAAGTGCTGTCATTATTACTGCATGAATCCACTTGAAGAAAATCAGTGTTAACTTCTTCTAAAAAGTGTGATCTCTGGTCAATGGCCTCCTTATAAGGTAGCATACTTGCAGCTACTTCCATCGTATCCAATGGCCGCCTCTCACTACCTGAACTGCTACAATAACATTGTTCAACAGGATATCCAGTTACTAAAAAGGATTCAAAATCATTCTTAGCAGTTTTGTCTATTGTCTCATTCAAATATGTTGCACAATTAGATGGACTTGAAAATTCTGTGTCTCCAACATCTATTTCCGAAATTTTCCCCAATGAATCAAGGCCTTCGTCAGTCAATGAGGATTTCAAATCTTCAGAGTTCTCTTTTTTCTTGTTTCCTCCATTATTGCACTATTTCCATTCACTCTAGGAAAGTTTGAGCTAGAAAAAATAGCTTGGTCTACTTTATCATACTCAACCATGATTTTCTCAAACATTTGCGCACCTTCATCCATACAAATATCCTTGACAGTAGGAGAAGCTCTGGTAGATACTGACAAATGTGGTGCTTCATCATCGTCAGTAACAGTTTTGTCCATATAAAACAGATTATCTTGGGCAATCAAAATGATTTCAGAAGCGGTGTAAGGACATGGAGCAGCTCTGCAGTCACTCTCATTCTTGAGATTATTAATAGGGTCTGCATTTGAGCCATTACAAGATTGAGATAAACCTATAGATGCGCAAACTTGCCCCTCTTTTGCAGCTAATATAACATCTTGTTCTATTTTTCCACCCAGATCATCTGATTTTAGGGTATCCCATGGAAACTGCAGGTTACAATCAGAAGTCACTTTCGAGGCATGGTCACTGCTGTCATATGGTGGCTCTGCATCTGTAATCAAGAAAATAGCCAGAGTGTTTTAACCTTAATAATATAATTGACTAAAGAGTAAAACAAATTTCTATTTCGAATTCCAACAAATCAATTAGGTGCATTAATATTAAAGAATAAATTAGTTGAAAGCAATAAGGTATGGCATATCGTATAGTGAGAATCTGATAATCACACAATTAAAATTCTAAAAGCTACTTTCACTTCAAATTATAAGTAGGAAACATACTGATGGAATATGATAAGAAGCTAGATAAGAGTCTTGTGAGAAAAATGTGCAGAAGAATATTATTAAAGAAAAGCCTAAGATCAATAAATTTTCTATATGTACTTAAGTGAGCAACTAAAAGCAATGTGATGGAAGAATATTTAAGAGCGGGCTATGTGAATTATAAATTCCTGCAACCAGCAGTCACCAAAATAGGGGGGAGATGGCAGATGCTGTGGGATGACAAATAGAATCATTGACAAGCTACAGATTATTAGATTGATTTGCAGTGCAAACACATCGGCTATCCCAACTCATGTTCATTAGATGCTTTCCACAGTGGCACTAAGATGTCTTATATGCATTAAATCCTAAATTATTTATCTCTGAAACAGCACAGGAAGAGCCAATGCACATGGGCAGACAAGTGACTTTGAAGTGATTAATGTGATTGGTCTAATACTTCAATTGAAGAGATATATAACACAGTTTCAAAATTAACAAAGCCTTGTGCTTGCCATACTAGAACGGCCAAGATGCTTTGTAGATGCATTTCTTATTGAACATATATCGTTTAGCAAAGCTTTGGCACCTGTAAATTAAGATAACATTCTTTGTTAGCTACTCAAATAACCATGGCTAGATATTTTAAAACATATCATGTGATCATGCAACTTTTAAAAATTCAGGTGTAATACATGACCTAGTTTCCTCAAATGTTTAATAACCTGTCAAGATTATTTTGATAACTAAGATTATCATCTAATAAAGTGCCAAAGTTCTAAAACAAACATGAAACTTTTTAACATAATACTTCAAGAATTTTACAGCTGCTCCTGTTCGCACACTTAACTAATTTTGCTATTTCTCGTAGCCTGCATAAATTAATTAAAGAGGATTTAGCTCATTAAGTACATCCTTAAGGTTAGTTTTGCTCTTTTGTATCCTTTGTAACCTTTGATATTTTAATGCAAATGCAATATTTCAATAAAATTAATTTAAAAAAACATGAACACACATAAGGTGCCAAACTTCTACATCAAATATGAGAAGAAATGATGCAAATACTTTTAAGCTGTGTGATATTTGGCACTGAAGTGATTTGCCTTCTTATCAAATTTGTGCTGTGTGTGCACACCAGATATACATAGAAGAAACTGAAGCAAACATGAATCTCTTTTTTCCTTACTTCACCTTAGTACAATATGTTCATACACAATACCCATGCAGTAGCACTAGAGCATGAGCATCCCCACATACCAAAAATATCACAAGCACGGACACGTTGCCATAGATAAACAAACACAACAATGTACCTACTAAAGGGTTTGCTAATGCAAAATAAGATGCGCAAAAAAACATACAAAAGATCACAGTTCACAGTTTTCAAACTTCTAATTTACACAGATCAATCATTTTTTATGAAAACTTAGAATAGCGCTTTATTAATATCAAATAATAATTTAATAATATCCAAAATCTCAAATTGTACAAAAAAATTTAAGTACAAATATTAAATTCAACAATGATCAAGACTCACATCAGAAAAGAAAACGGGTATGTACAACAATAATCCCAATAACACACACAAACCAATCACTAAAAAATTTCAAAGAAATAACAGAATTAGAAATCATCAATTAGAAGATCCAAGTTTCATTCAAATACAAGCAGAATCATCCCCCCAAAAGGCCTGTGAAACTCTTAAAGATCCACATCCAATAGCATGCACAAGAATTTAAAAAAAGAATATTATTCAACCATTTAATCATTTATTTATTTTTGGAAAATTTACATACATAGCACAAAATTCTTATGCATTTACATATCTGACAAAGTTTGATATTTACAAAAGTAGCATTTTTCTTAACCGTTATTTCACTTAAAACAATAACTATGATGCTATTTTGTTGAATTAATAAAAATTTGGTGTTAGATATGTAAATATATATAGAATTGTAAAATTGTGTGTATATTAATGCCCCTTAATTTTTTTGCATGGCTCGGCAGTCCTATTTATAACCTGAAATGCCAAAATACGTAGTTTCTTATAATCTTCCAGGATCTAATCAAATATTCTAAGTATCAATTCAATACACTTGAATTCTAACTAAAACAAAATTTTGATTTTAATTTCTGCAAAATAGTAAATTTTCAACTTAAGGTTCTTGTTTCAACAATTCTAGCAAGTCCTGCTTGCAAGCTATAGTAGAATGTCGAGAAAGGAATAAAAAGCAACAATACTCCAGAAGAAAACAATCAACCAAATAAGGTGCAAAGAAAGAAAAAAATCGCAGGAGAAAAACAATCGAAGAAAGAAATAGCTGCTATAGAAAAATTCAATAGCGAATATAAGCATAATGTCAAATGGGAACAAGTCATAGATGAATAGAGATATATGATTTCCCATGTTATAGTAGGAAATCAATTGAAGAAAGAAACATTCTACATCCAATGTGACATCCCACAACATTTGTATAACAAATTTAATGGCTATCAATTAAGATCAACGATCATAGCAATATCAAATCAGTAACAAACAATAAGTTTTCAAATCTGTGAATGGACAAAATAAATGACTAGTTATCAAGCTTTGAATTTAGCTTATGAATTATGCTTGGGTCATGAACTTATTCTTTGCTCAGGCTCCCCAAAGATCCTCATGGTGAATTGAATGTTCCTTTTCTTATCCTGCTTTCTAGTTGTTCTTTTTCTTGCACCCAACACATTTCAATGAAAGTACTCAAGAAGATTTTGTCATCAAAATCTAGAATAACATGAAACAATAAGAATGTGTGGAGGGGACTAGCAGAATCGGCTAATTCAAATAGAGGTGAAATGAGAAAGAAAAGTGATAAAGGAAAAATATAAATCTGTCTCGAGAAGAACGGAGTCTTAGTGGTTTTATTTCTCGAGCTTGTTTCTTGAAGTCCAATCAAAAATATCCTCTTTCTAATCTTACCTCTTATTTAAATAACCATACATAAAGAAGGCATTATGCACAATGAATAGCTCATTTCTATGATTCTTTGAGAACACTTATGTATAATTTACACAAGTAAACTAAGCAGAGAGGTCAACAGATATTTCTAGAGCATTAATGGTTGATTGATCTTTTATCCTAGATTTTTTCTAAGTGTTTTCAGGATACCAGCGCCTCATTAGTTACTACTAAGATTGATGCTGCCATTGTTGTGAAGTATCTATTTTTCCCATCAATGTTCATTTGTGCATGTATAGAATGTTTCATGCTTGAGTGTTGAAGAAGTTTCATTCATACTAAAGGAGCTCCACATGTCCTTACAACAACAATTGTCTAGCTTTAAGCACTTGCATTCCCAATCTTCACTTGAACCGAGTCAAGCATTCTGAGATGTGCAAAGAAGTCGGTCAGGTTGAAGAGCTGACCAATCTTTAAGATGTGGCATGCTATGAATATCCATCTGAAAATATTCTAGCCATGAATTCCATTGGGATTTCGCCCAGAAGCATCACTACAAAGCACAATCAAAAATGTTCCTTACATATCTGCTAGGAGCCTTCATCATGTATATGTTTGGACTGTCCTATCAATTGATGGATTGCCCAAACTATTCAAATTAGATTTGTTATATCTATCTTATCAGAGACTAAGTCCCTTGTCACTGTATTTCTAAATCTAATGCCTAAAGGTCTCCATCTATTCGATCACCCAAACGATTCCTTCCATAGAGCATTTGCTCTGCTACATTATCTTTGATCACTATTCGGGATAGGAATAGCTTTTATTGCCAGTAAGTACAATGTTCATATTGAGAAAATTAAATTTGATTATTAATGCTAATGTTTGTGCATAATTGATTTTTAATAAACTTGATGAAACATTGAAATGTAATAATAATTAAACTAATGTTAATTTTTCTTTTGTTGATCACAAAGCTTTTATATGATACATATAATATCATATTTCATTGTACAATGCGTTTTAATAGAAAATGCTAGCATTAGGTGTTATGCATATGTATTTTACATTAGTAATTTATAAAACAAAGCATAATGTCCATAGTGCTTTGTGCTCTGTTTTTTATAGCTAAATTGTGTCATAGTATCAGTCTTGTATCATATCTGTCTCATGCCGATATCCGTGCTTCATAGGAAGGTTCCATTTATCCTTGAATTTCCCTTGCAATTGGCAATATCTTGCACAAGAAGATCAGACTATTTAATTGTTAAAAAAATATTTTGACTTTTTAGCACACAAGATTCTGATGGCGTAAGTAGACATATGAAATCAAAACATTCAAACCAGTCCAAATAACCAATTAATTCTGTAGACCAAGATAATGGGGATTCATGTGCATGTTGCAAAATTAAGTAAATACAATAACAGAGTAAAGTTATTGTCCAAAAAATTGGACATAATTCATAACCTTCACACGGTCCGGACAATACATGTGGAGTTTGTAGGACCACTAAGGAATAACATCAAATAACTTAGCAAAACCTCTATGAACGCAAGTATAAATATTACATATCAAACAGCAATAATAGCAGAAGTATTAATTCTCTATCTATTTAAATATGATCCTACAAAGCAAACAACAATGAAAAGAACTGCAGCATACACAAACGCCAACATTTTATATACACACAGCCAGAGGGGCATTTAAATACATACAGATCTAAATGTTCCAGTACTCCAATAACATACATATGGACAGAGATAGCATATAGAAAAACAATAGGATTTTTTTTCAAAAGGTAGTTATTCAAATTAAGGCCATAGGGATGACCATGGAATTGGGTAAAGCTTAAAATGTATTGACTAGTGAACTGCTTCTTTTATTAGAAGTTTGAAATTGCTAATATATATATATATATATATATATATATGAATCAATTATTATCTTTTGGGTTTTTAATTTAAACATGGATTAAGATGAATCCTATGCCAACCATATCTAGTAGCCTAGGCTATGATGAGTTTATAAATTATCATTATGAGGCGTGTAATTATGAACTTTAGCTTGAATCTAATCTCTTTTTGATTCAATCTTATGAGCATAAGCTAAATATGTGAATCCTTCAAATGTGGGACAAGTATCACAAACTAATCATGAGAAAAATTATCCCCATGTATTGGCATAAGCATGATTTTTCTTACTTAGGTATTTCCATTTCTTAATCTATTTCATTTATATAATGACTTGTTTGTTACTTTGAATATTAATAAAAAAATAGACACATTGAAAATTTAATGTGTGAAAAATAAATTTATGTTGCTCGCAAATTTTATATATTTTTAATTCCACATTAAATTTTTTGAATTATTTTAATCTTTTTATCATCACTTAGGTTTTAAATAAATAAATTGCTAAAATAATTGGTGACCTGTGATATGCGAATCTTGAATTTCCCAAGCATTAAATCATAGAAGACATCAAATTAATTGCATTAGTAAAGCCTAACCCTGAATCCTCATGCATCACATTCTTTTTTTAGTATCCCATATGTTTATTAGTGATTCAACTGTTATAAAAAAAAAGGTACTCTCCCTTCTCAAGCAGTGTGTTGAAGGTTCCTCCAAAAATAATTTTTTTAATTTGAAGAGAACATTATTAAATACATCTGTAATCATTTTTATAAAAACTGGAATAATAATCTCAGCTCTCCCAAAATTTAGCATTATGAACATCTAAATTTATGTTTATCAAAGCATGATTAAAATTAGGGGTGTCACCGGGTCGGTCTGGTCGACCGAAACTGACCCGACCCGAAAAATGTTGACCTGAACCCAACCCGGTTTTGGAAACGGGTCAAAAACTTCAACCCGACCCGACCCGATTTCAACCCGATTGACCCGAAATGATTTTGGGTCAATTTGCCGATTGAGGTCGATTTGGTCGTCAATCGGGTCATTTGGTCAAACGGGTCAATTTGGGTTGGAGGGTCAACCGAAAAAAATTTTCGGGTCAATTTCTTCAAAACCCGAACCCGACCCGAAAATTTTTCGGGTCAACCCAAACCCGAATTTTTCGAGTCGGGTTCGTGTCGAGTTATCGAGTCGGTCAATTTTTGACACCCTAATTAAAATTATTAAAATTGATAGAATGCTTACAATAAGCAAAATTTTAAAAGTCATGCTAGTTGTCCATTTTGTGGCAAACCACCTCAAAGCGTCACAGAATCATTTATGTGGTGTCATTTGCAAAAATCGACGAAGACACAAGCATGTCCTTCTGGCCAAGATTATTTAAGTGTGAAAATAACTATGTATTTGATTTGACATTGCCTCTTTGTGAGCAAAATTTTTTTACTTTGTCACCCCCGATAAATAATTGCGGATGGGTGGATGGATTTTAACTTTTAAATTTAAATAATTAATTTCATTTAATTTATATCTTTCAATTTGAACATGTGATTGTCTTGTAATTGATTTGAATTTGAATATGTAATCATTAATCATTAAAACCTTAGATGAACTTCAGTATTGATAACCGTTTCGATCATGTGGTTGTTGTTGGCTAATAGACCTTATTTCTTTTCTTGCAGAGGATCGGGTCTAGATTCATTACTTCAAGATCTATCATCCTCCAAACCTTGTCAACTCTCACTTGAGCATAAAGAATCGAGTTTAAGATCTTTATCTTGATGATTTGAACTTGAGAAGTTATGTCAATGAATTTATCTTCTTACAATTACATGACAGAATTAGCTTCTCAGATTTTATTAAGTTGCAATTCTTATAATATCAACATTGAATAATTTAGGTTTTGTTAACTCGGACCAGGTCCTAAAAATCAATTGGGATTTGACCCGCGCAGCATCCTTACACACTAAATTTGAATTTATAGCATATGTGTCAGGGCACATGTGGAAAACTGATCGATTTTGGGATAACTGTAGGTATATATTCTCTTATTTTGCATATGACTTGCATAATTCCATAAGTGTTTGATCTGGTGAATACTTCAACACACATACAAATATATATTCTTTAAAGTATTATACAGCCATTGAAATATCAAAGTTGAAGCAATTATATTAGATATTACAAACATATTAAATTGCAAGTATGGGTTTTTCAATACCTTTAAACATAGATCAAATATAAATCTATTCTATAGAGATGAGTTGACTCTTTCAACTGCTTTTCATGAGTCAAGTATAGATCTGTTCTATAAGACATGCGCCGACTCTTTCAAATACTTGCATGAATCAAGTGAGAATCTATTCTAACATGAGTTTGACTCTTTCAAATGTTTGCATAAATCAAGCAATTAAGCAAAACATTGCTCTATGAAGTAAGCATGAGATTCATTTAACATGCATATTAAAGACATTCAAATTGAATGAAATTTTATAACCATTTGAATATACACAATGGATCATTTTATTGAATATTTGATATGAAGTCCAAAACTATGAACTCGCATGTAAGGATGGTTCATGATTCATGCTTGGATTTAATTTTTTGAATACTTGTATAGATCATAAGACATTATACTTAAATATAAAATTGACCATAAGGATATGTAGAATTTCATTCAATTTGAATGTTTAAATAAGTCTCAAATCAAATATTCATTTTATATCAACATTTAATTAAGGCATCTCCTTCATATTCATGTTCATTAATAAATTGTCTAGTTTTACTTATGCTCATAAAGGAGCTATCAAGCTTTTACAAGCTCTTATATCTCAATTTGAGTTGCCTTTAATTATCTCCATAAGAGAAGAACTTGTCTACACTCAATCATTTTTTGCATTTTCAACACATGATATAATATCATTGAATATATGTTGAAAAGTTCAATTTGCATTTATCATCAAACTTATGGTTCAAGTTTCCCTTAATCCCTTTTCAATTCGTTCAATGAAGGACATATTATATTTCAAATGGTAATTGAAAATATTCAGTCATGTTCATTATTTAAGATATCGAATCGTATCTTCTGCTTATGAATAAATTATCAAATCTTCTATGATTTAGATTTCATTCAACTTGCACATTTATGATTGAATCAATTGATCAATATTTTTCATGAATAATTTGAGTTTTGATTCACTTCCCTTTCGTGGCATATCAAGTTTAAAAGTACGATTGAAATCATATCAAATTCAATTTATAGATTTGATTTATTCTAAAATTTAAGAACCTCCGGCCATATCCCCGCATGAGCTTTGAGACTTGGCCTTCCCACCACGCCAAGAAAGGCGTGTATGATAGGTGTCATAAGACACTGCGGCCAAAAGTATAGCTTACCTATCATGCCAAAAAATGCGTGCATAGATTTTTTTTTTTAACTTTATTGATGCGACAAGATTTTCGCGATTAAAACAAGTCTGATCTTAATTTAAAGATATTTTCTCATGTCGAACAACGCGACAATTTACATTACAACAGTTTCTTCGCCATTAGGAACAATGTGAACAAATATTTATATTACAATATTTTTCGCCACATCAAAACAACGATATGCACTGGTTTATAGACAACTTCTACCACGCTAACAACGCACGAAGTCTTATCTTTATAGACATTTTCGCCACGGGAACAACGTGGTACTTATTTTCATAACAAATTTTCTCTCCGCATTGGAACAACGTGCACGAGTGCTTATTTTAAAGCAGATTTTTTTGCCACATTGGAACAATGAGTACAGGTACTTAGTAACTTTAATATTTCTTTGTAATTTTACATTTACATATGCATTAGGGCAAAAGAATCATTGTGCAAGTGAAGCTTTTACCTTATGTCATGACCTATCACCATTTCATTCAGCATATCATCCAAAATTTACCCTTTGGAATGCACAATCAGCAAATTAATGTATAAGCTTTCAACAAATGCAAGCCCCATCTAATTTTTTCATGTTGAATATCAAAAATATTGCTTTCTTCCTTAAATTTAGCAAACTAAAACAATAATTTGATGGTAAAATGCAAATCAATTTTCAGCTTCGATAACATGAAAGATCAAAACTAAAATAATGTGCTTTCATGGAAATCATAACCCCATCTTATCATGTTAATAAAGAAAGTCTCAAGCACAAATTGATTAAATACGCATGGGAACAATCACTTGCTCTCTTTTCCTTTTTACCTCCTTCAAATCAAGCGAGATAACAAATTGATGGCCAAGTAAAAACATTAACAAATGGTAATGTTGAGGCCAATAAAATTAGAATTTCATTGTTACATTATTTCATGATAATTTGAGAACAAGTAGAACATGAAATAGCTAGATTTGAACAGTTTTAGCTCACAACCAAGTGTGGACAGTAAAGTGAATGTCTCTAAAATTCACAAACCTTGTAAGCATATTTATCCTTTTCCCCATTTTAATTTAATCAACAAAAGAGATGTTGAACGGCTAATGTTGAATGCAAATTTCACATATTACCATGGAATTCTAAAGCTAAATAATGCATTGAAACCCACTTCTCCATTTTGCATCAATATATAAACAAGATGATCACTTAATCATAAAGTGTAAGGGTGATCTACTCATTCAAAGCACAAGGTAACATAGGAAGACTCAAATGATAGAATAAGAGTCATGGATCAAAGTTAAAGCTTATGCATTTGCTATTTCATATCAATTTCACAATGATAATAGAGTTTAAGTAGGATTTAATTGAACAAGACAATAAATAACCATTCTAAGCCTTGCAATATTCAACTCACTTAGGTAACAATATGATAACTTCAAATCTGAAAATATCATGAAGCTTATATTTGAAAGTTCATTATCCCAATAAGCTTGGGCTTCTCCTCATTTCATATCAACATTCAAATGAAGATATTATGAAAGCTTGATCGCATGAAAGGTGAAAGCCAACAAAACCACAAAAGTAAAAACAAGGGATTCACATAGAATTGAGGGCTTAAGCTCAATGTTAAACCCCATGCACTCTCTACCTTATTTCAATTCCACGATGACAATAATATTTAAACAAGCTCTAATCAGGTAAAACAGCAATTGACAAGTTTAGAACTTACAACATTTAACCCATTTCGGTATCAGATTGACAACCTCAAATCTGAAAAGATATTAAAATATTGAAATCCACATTTCTACAATTTCACCTTTATCATATTAGACATCAAGAAGAAAAGTTATTGTCACTCTCAAATCCGACAAATAAAATGGCCATTAGAAAATAAAATGCAAGTAAATTTCAGCCTTTAGTAACATGAAGGAAGTAATATCATATCTCACTCATATGAAGTCTAATTTCATACAACATGATAGCTGTTCGAAAGTGACATATTGCATAACATTCAAACAAACCCAAAGTCAATGCTGTTCAACAATAGAAAATGCAAGCTTTGGCTTATACATATCTCAAAATCCTTCATGTTTCCCATTTTAACATTAATTTAAGTATTGGAAACCGCATAATTGCAAAAATTAGAATATAATGTGTAAGAAATTTAATTTAACATCAACTTGAAAGGATAAGAAAGTACTTTCAATCATTAAAAGCTTGCAAATCAGACATGACAATATTAGGTTCCACATATGTGCACCCCCATTTCTCATTTTTACTTTAAATGTCATTGATTTGAAAGTAATTATGGCGAAGAGAGCAAGTATGAAGCCAAAGCCCCAATCCATCTTCTCCATGCCAGGTAAATGAGACAACAAGCCAATAGCCATACTAAACATTAAATGATAATATGGAAGCTCCAAAAAAAAATCTAAAATTTTTATCATACTCTGCTTCATATTCATTCAAAAGTGAGGATATGCATTAAGCATCTAGGTTTCAATAATTTTCAACATGGACATGAAGAAGGTAAGCTTCTCCCAAAGCCTATAAACTCTTAAATCCTATCATTTTCTCTTTCATTTTGACCCAATAGTAAAATGGATGTTTGGTAGTAAGGTTTAAGTAATGCCTATCTTATGCAATGACAAATGATTAACATGATGATGATGATGAATCCTATAGGATCTTCATCTCATTTTATCTCCCATAATTCAAGTAAATGCAAACTAGCACAAAACAAACAAATGCTTGACAACAAAATAAGGCCTAAGCCATATGGCATATCAAGCCTCACATTTTATCCCTAATTCAACCACGTAGCATATGAAAGAGGGATTCATCAAGCCCATTCCATTCAAGAGAAACCCAAATAGCAAAATGCACCATAGGGTTGAGTAGAGACAACCTGAAAATCCAGTTGGAAGGAGGAAGGAGGAAGGAGGAAGGAGGAAAGAGCCGAGCTTGGTCGGTTAGGATTACTCAGCCAAGAGGGGAGGAAGAGAGTTGCTGCTCGTTCCTCGGGTAGGATGGGCGGAACGTGAAGAGAGGGAGGGGAGCTTCACTCATATGCTCAGCTTACACGGACGAAACGAGAGAGAAAGGGTCTCATTCGGCTGCTCCAAATGGAAGGCATGAGAGGGAATGCTCGGGATTCCTTGTGCCACTCGAGACAGACGACCGAAAGAGAGGGAAAGAGCTTGCACGAGAATGAGAGAGGGAGCTCAAGAGGACGAGGGAGGCTGGGAGGGGAGCTTCGGTCAGCTCGCACGAACAAAATGCAAGAGAGGAATGTTGTGTCCCCTGGGGCTTAGCTCTCGGTTCGGGTATTAAGGCAAAACACCCGATCTGATTGGCTGTCTATGCGGCATCCAATAGAAGATATTAAGCCGCTAATCCAATTGGCTCCTAAGCGTAGAGGGGGATGAAGAGTATTAGGGGATTAAGTAGTCATCTAGATGATCGACCATACGAGGACACGGACGACAATTATTACTAACACGACACTTCTATTTTAAAATATGGACTTTAACGCGTTGAACATGATATTATAATAATAATTAAGAACACTGTGTATAAATTAAATAGATAAAATATTAAAAATAATAAAAAATAAGTCATTTAATTAAATATTTTAAATTAATTAGTTAAGTTATATATATATATATATATATATATATATATAAATAATTTATTCTTTATTTTATTGTACTTTAATAATTTAATGAATAAAATTTATTATCAATTCTAAATTTATAAATTTAATTATATTTTTTTATAATTTTAATTATTTCTAATAAATATATCTTATTACTCTCTCTTTTTAGCTTAAATATCATTCTCTAAATTTCTAAAACTCTCTACAATAATTTAAAATATAAAAAATATATTTAATATATTTTTATATAATTTTAATTAAATTATTTAGGACACGTGTGACCCTTTAGTTTTTTATTATTATTTTAATCGGACACTTCTCTGTCGTGTCCGACACATGTTGAAGGCGTGTCGGACCTGTGTCCATGTCCAACACGTGTCGAACCCATGTCCATGTCCAACACGTATCGGACACTGCACGCCTAATTTTTCGGAGTGTAGGTGCATCATAAGCAGTCATTTCAGTTGTAAATTAACATAATAACGGCATTATTATTAATAATTTCACGCCAAATCTTTTGGCGAATTACTCCGCGTAGCGAACCCTAGCAATGGCGAGGTCTGTTTTGTGATTTCGAGTGTCAATTTTAGGTGATTTCGTTGTACCGGAAGCAATGGCGAGGTCTGTTTTGTGATTGAAGGTCATTTGGGCAACTTCGGTGATAATCGAAGTGAAATTAAGCTTGAATTGCGCGACGCCGCATTCGAACCGCTCGACGTTCATGTAGACTTTGCCGAATCGATCGCGGAAGGTGTCGTTTGATAGATTTCAACGTTTCGGCGACAACGACGTAGTCAATTTTGCGAACGGATGTCATTTGAATGTTGTCAGGGCTTCCCGACTTCTATATGCTCATAATTTCATTAAAAAATTAGTTTTAATTGGTTAATTGATTATTAATTGATGGAACGGACTTCATTCGATTAATTTTAATATTTTAAATGCATTTGCGCAATCAAATTTTTTGAATCGAGGTAATTTTGATCAAATCTGATCGCGATTATGGCATTTTAAACCTGATTCATGCGATGCTGCTTTTGTTAATTATTGATTTTAACTTTCGTGTTTCGTTTGATTTGTGAACCATATGTGGAGGTCAACACTCACAGTCACCTAAAGCTTGATATGGAAGATTTATAACCAGAAGGCACAAGCAAAGTTAAGGGGATCACGCCTAGTTAACTAAACACTCAAATGTAAAGAAACTCACAACTTAATTAATATATGTTGATGATATAATTAAAAAAAAATGAACAAGAAAAGAATCTCTAAAATAATGCTTGATCAATGATTTTAAGATAAAACAATTTGGGAAGTGGAAGTATTTATTAGAATTGAAGTTGCTCACTCACATCGAGGATCTTCATTTCACAACAAAATATATCATTGGTCTAAAAAAGAAAATAGTAAAGTTCACTGTGAAGTTCTTTATACATCAATTGACTTGAATCACAAATTTCAAAGAGCAAAAGGAGACCTTGTTGTCGACAAAGAAAAGTACTAGAGATTAGTGGCAAAACTTATTTATGATATCAAACTCTTTGAGAAAATTAGGTAAATTGATTTGTAAATTAGTATGATCCAAGGTAAGTCAATACTAATCCTAGAATAAAAACAAAATTGGAAATTGAAGCTATACAATTGCAAACTATGTACATTCATTTGTTAATAAGAGATTCACATTTGGATAATGCACATTTCTTAGACGTAATCTTTTCATATGTATAAATAAATAATAAAATATTGTAGCAAAGTATAATGCAAAAATAGAATTTAGATCAAGTGCATGAGGGATATGCAAGTTATTACAGTTCAAAATTCTCCTTAAAGATCTAAAGATTGACTGCGAAGAGCCTATATAACTTTATTATGATAATAAGTCAACAATAAGATTTCAAATATGAAATCGATAAATTAAACATTTTAACTTAGCGATGTGAGACACAAGTCTCAAAAAAAAAAACTTATAAAATTAAAGGTAATTCATAAAAATGCAAGCCATCAACATATTAACCTAGTTCATCATCACAAACCATAAAACATAAAAAAAGCAAATCTCGGACCATATCTTCTTCACCTCATCAACATCTTTATTGTTGTCCTTTCTTTAGCATTTATGTTCAAAGCTCATATATGCTAAAAAGATCTAAACCTCGACCATAATTCTCAATAGATTAAAATATGTTAATCCATGAAAAACTCCTTATTGCATTGAATAAAATTTTATTTTTATAAGAGCACCTTGCAACATCTAAATACACTCCATTAAGATGTTCTTTTTTTTTCAAAGCTAGAGGAGAAATTGCTCTAGTTACTAGTCTCGTCTTTATCCAAATTCATAACAAATCTATCCATTGGTCCTAATTTCCTCTATTATAAGAAAGAAAATAACTTCTTGAACCATCTTGCTAAGTACCAAAGTAAGAGTTATTTCCAAGAAAATTAAAAATGTCACAAGACAATAAAAAGTAAATAAATAAAATAAATACAAGATTTATCCGCTCAAAGTCATAGAGCTAGCATTCACGACCTTGCTCTCAAGGAAAGGCCCATTAGTACTCCTAGCCAAAACTATCACCCCCTAGTCCTAGGCGCTCGCACTTTAGAACCACAGCCAAGTCTTACTCTGCGCTGAAGACAAATCCATCAACTAATCTAAATCATAACAAAAAAAATAAAAAAATAAAAAAATAAACAACATGACCACCATTGTTTGCTCCATCTTCTCATAAAATGTTGATCAGATTTAGACTCTTAAGGCCACCACAAGGTCCTCATCGTAATCATCATCGCTGATTGCATCAAGGAGAATAATAAAAATATTGTACAGCTCAAATGTGTTACAATAACTCGGAGAAACATCTAATTTCTTTCTATCAAATTCTAATTCCATTGCCAAAGGCGAAATCAAGGACAACATCAAGATCCAGAAATGGGAATGAGCATTGAAGAACCAAGAATGGTGGAGGATTTCAAGTATCGAGAACCAAGTCTTTGGATTGACCACTAGGAGTAAGGAGATCAGTCAGCAAGCAATAGTCCATATTGATATGGTACTCCATTCAAACAATTCGTTCCACATCAGATTGTTATGCTGGTAAGGAAGAAATCCAACATTGAGGACAAAGAGGATGACACTGCATGACCAAATCTTAGCATGATCACCACCATATCCCCCACTCCAAAGCACCCCAGGTGCAATATATGACAATAGCAATAGGTATTTAGAAGACTGATTATTTTATTTTTTACAAATAATAAATAGAAATAACAAACATGATTTTGTTTAATATTTGAACAAAAATTTAAAAAAAAAATAAAACACATTAAAATCACAAACATAAAAAAAATAAAAACAAAAAAGGATTCCTAACATATCCTTAGTTACAAATTGGATAAGAATGATAAACCACTCTACTAACGATTACTAATCATTCAAATGTCTGGACAAAACAGAAAGAAAAATGAATATCAAAAACAATGATTAAAAGAAAAGTAATGTTAGGAAGGTTAAGTTTTACCTTGTTTCATAATGTTTGAAATTTTTAACACATGGCGATCCTTGGACCCACAGATAAAAGCTTAAAAATGTCACCTGCGATTCAAAAACTTTTAAAATCAACAAGAAAACGTTACAATATAATGGCTGGGCAAAAACTTTTAGAGCTTAGTTGAGTTCCAACATCTCATGAAGACACGAGGTTAATGACTGAGTTCACATGCTAAAAAGCCTAATAATAAAGCATTACAATGATGTTGCAAGACAACCATCTTCTGGGGTAACTTGAATCATACATGAAAATGCAAAATGAAAGGGGAACATTCAAATAAAGAGATTATCTGTCATTGGCGAGGCAGAAAAAATTGTTAGAATAGACAATGTATCATAAATTCTAAGCAAAATTGTATTATAGTTTCTGAGCAAAGTGCCAAATATATATAGATCTAAATGGACAAGTTAATCCCTACATTTGAACTAGGAGTATAGAATTTCGTTTGTCACAATTAGAGCAAGGTCATATAAAAATGTTGTAAGCAAGCAGAATAAAAGACATGAAATAGAGGTTAGTTCATCTTCAGGATGTAATAGAACCTAGAACAAGGATACCCTTTTCTTAACTGCAACTTTATCTGATACAAATAGGGTATTTATGAGCTAGGAAGTTACAGAAAGCCATGTATAATAATACGAAATTAACCAAAACCAAATTTCATGGCGCCGCAGAAGTCCACCCCCATCTCCATTCAGTATCCATCTCTCCTAAACAAAATAACTTTTGAATCAAGTAAAGGTATGCTAAGAACGGGTCCACTTAGTCTCTAGTAACAACACCATTTCCACAAAGCTGTTAGAATTCAAAGCATCGGCTGAAATTCAAAACACTCACAAGCAATTTCTCAAGGCTGAAAAATGAAGCAGAGCATATGAGGAAAAAAGAAGAAAAATCACAGAACAACTTGCAGTACAGTCAGGTATGGATCACAGAAGAGTTACCCTCCGTCTCGTTCTCTGCTACCACGAAACAGGGGATGCTCCCTGTCCGTTATGAGAACTAGGAAAAGAAGAAGACAACCAGCAAGAAACTCCTAGGTACCGAAGGATACCCCACATATTAAACACCGCAAAATAAAATAATAATCCCGACTCATTTAAATATTGAACAAACCTAACAAACTAGTTACCGAATATCGAAGAATTGGATCTGCACCCTAAAAGTTAGAAAGCTGAAAGAAAAAAAAAAATTCTTTCCAGCCCGTCCTTTAGACCCTAGGGATTCGAAAACCCTAGAAAAAGCAAGAAGAGCAAATAATATGAAACGGAGGAAGCTCTAGGAATACTCAAAAGTTATCTTCGAGTTGCGGCGATGTCAAAATGAGACTATAAGTCGAAGCCTCCAAGGGCCAAGAAAAGAACTGTTCCACTAGTTAAATAATTCACTAGAGTTATGAAGTAGATGCCCTCAGTTATATCCAAGCAGAAAGCATTAAATAAAGGAACAAAGGAAGGAGGAATTTAAATTATCGGAGCGGCCCCATTGACGCCTTTTATTGGAAGAACACGACGTGCCAACTACACCCTGTAGCCAACCTAAAACAAATACCCTAGCCTTCAAGAGCTACCGTCATAATTCTTGGAAGAAAAAAAACTCCCTCACGTTTCCTTCAATCGATCAAGATATGACTTCAATAGGGAAGAGTCCCGAGTGAGTAACCCAAAATTCCAAAAAATAAAAAATAAAATCTCAAAAGTCGGGTCGATGCTGGAAAAGGAAGGAACACTAGGACTGACATTTAGAGAGAAATAGGTAACCATCCAGAATTCTAGACTGAGGCATTTGAAGTAAACAGCATAGAGGGTGAAATTGTGAAAAGTGAATCATATCACCGATCAGAAAAGGAAAACCACATCGTTTTCTTGAACAAACAAAATAAAGAATCCAGGAATCATTCTGAAGCTCATCACTATACCTCGGATCACCATATCCTTCGGATTAGATCACACAAGATCATCCAAAAGTTCTTGAATCAGTAAATCAAATAAGCACATGATTGAACAGTGCCGTAAATCTAAGCTTAAATCGAAGCGAATTTCTTACTCGTTTCGCTATTCGGCTTTCAGATCAGATCCAATCTTCGATACCAATTGCAGGAACTCAATTTCCTGAAACAAGAAAAGGAATTCCGTTCCAGATTGCTTATTCGGCAATTTTTCTTCTCGTTCGATTGTAAGTCGCTTTCGCGCGATAGATGGAAGTGCTCATAGATTGGGGAGAGAGAAGGACGACATGTGCTGCAGGATTGGTTGGAAAGAATTATATACAATGAATAAGGATTTGATGCCATGTGGAGATAGTTTTTTAATGGGTGACGTGGCAGCGTGTATTAGAGCATAGGGAATGAAGTGGCACCCGATGAGAGGCGTAGAAGCGTTGCTGTCCAATGGGTAGTTGCTGCAGTCTGGGTAAGTTGCAGGGGGCTGCACGAGTGCGGCGTGGCTTGGCGCGGAGCGAGTAAATCGGCGAAGCATAATTCGTAATATCTTAAATGATTTTCTTTTAAGGAGTAAAAACGCCCTTTAATAAATATGGGCGAAGCTCCCAATGGACCGTATTCACAGTCCTAAGCAATACCTACTTTGTTTTTCTGTTATAGAGAGAGAAAAAAACTATTTTTTTATTAAGAAAGATATGTAAGAGGAGGGAAAATAGTAAGAAATAAAGAGAGATTCGCGATCTCTTAGCTCAATTGATGGCCGAGCATAATCAGAAATTTTTCTGATTGAGTTTGAATTCTTTTCAGGATGGAGGCATCTATACCCAATGAGAAAAGTAAATAGGAACGTGTGATTAATGAATGTACTACAACTACCATGAGATTAGTTGATCTCCCTCCAGATAAGACGATGAGATATTGGGTGGATAGCCACTGCAAAAAAAATAAAAATAAAAAATAATAAAGAGAGGAAATATAAATTATTTTTTATTTTTTAGATTTTATTTTTAATATTATATTTAATTATCTAGAGTTTAGAATGTATTTATCTTTTTCACAAATATATTATAATTTAGTTTGATTATATTGTAGTTTTTTTCTTACAATTTTTTCTATAATTTTTTCTTATTTTAGTTTTAGAGATGATGATCAGTTTTAGTTTAAAAGCTCTCAAAAAATTTTGTTTTTTATAATAATACCATTATTATTATTGTTAGTATTATTAAATTAGAATAATCATATTAAAAAATAAACTTAATATAAAATTGTAAATAATTAATTAGATAATAATAAATAAATAAATAGAATATTACACTTAAAAATTATTAAATCATCATCTAAAAAATCCTATCATGATTTGATTATTATGACATCAATTTGATAATGATTCACTTAAAATCAAATGCATTCAATAGAGCATCATAATCATAAATTGAAATGATTTAGCCTATTAATGAGTGGCGGAGCCAAGAATTTTTCTTGGGCGGGGGGCACTATGATTTTCTTTCTAAATTTATAGGTTATTTCTTTTATTTATAATATCTAATTTGATGATAAATTTAATTGTGTTAATAGATTATGTGTTTAAATTTATAAATATAATTTTAAAACTATATAAATTATAATATAAAAGTACAATAAAGTGAGATGACATAAAAAATTTTAATATATTTAATTTTTTTTTTATCTTCTCAAAATTTTGGACAAAAATTTTAAAATTTTAACATATTTAAAAAATAAAATTAAAACGAAATATACTTCAAATAATTATTCATGTTGATTTTATAATTTAATATTATAAATAATACTACAATATAATTAAAATTAATTTTTACATAAATATAAAATTAGTTAATTTTTTTGCAAAATCTTTTTTTACTTTCAAATTAATTAAAAAATAAAACTTACTTTTATATAAATATTTAGATTATAAAGATATATAAAACTATAAATATAATAATATATTAAAAAATAAATTAAAATTAGATAAATTATCACTATCTATTTTTTAAAAAATTTTGCTCTTATAAAAATATATTTTTTAAATATTTTTGCCCAAAATTTAAGTGACTTTAATTTTGCATGGACCATTCCGTCGTTTCGTTCGAGCATTGGGTGTATCGTATTGCTCAAGTGCGAAAAAAAAACTAAATTTTAATTTAAATCAATCAAATTTTAGGCTAGCTAAAATCTAATATAAGCAAATCTAATAATCATAAACCCTTGAAATTTTTTTGATTAAGCTTAATAAACTCAACTAAACTTTGCATCTAAAAAGAGAAAAAAAAAAAAAAAACTTAACTAAATTTGCTTGAACCATAGAGTTAACCAAAGTTTAGCCAAAATCTTAAGTATCCCAAAAGTTAACCAAAAGTGATTGAGTTAGCTTATATAGGGGCTCAAGACCTCAATTAGAGTCATAACACAATGATTGAATCAATTCAATTGAGTCACTCATGCTAACCCAATTGAATAACCAAACAATCAATTCTAAATTCAAGTTGACTCATGCTAACTTAAAGAACCATTTATATTGAGCTAAGAAATATCATATAGTATGAATGAGGTTGATAATATGATGCTTATGTTATCTATTTAGGTGGACAAAAGGATCCCTAGTGAGGTAAAATATTCCTTAATGTAACTTACGAGCTAGTTTATAATAGTCATTAACTTTGACAAATATACATGAGATATTTTAAAGTTATGATAGTGACATATAAATGATACTTACAAATATACTATAATTTTTTATAAAAATGTATAAAATAAAATTATAATTATAAGTTTGTACTATCATATTAATCATATGTCTATATTTTTATTTTGAACACTTATAATTCGCATGCATATTAATATTTTCTCTTCAGTGTCTTAATTTTATATTAAATTTGTTTATCATGTTGAGTCTTATGACTAATTAGATGATTATAATTATTTTCATCGGAAAAGAGGGGGATAAGGTCCACGAGTAGATTTTTCCTTTTTTTTGGATGTATTATATGGGATGAGAACTGTGAATAAAATTTTGAGATGAATTTGAGTTAATTTTAAGTTTAATGTTGAAAATCAATGCTTTAGATATTTAATAATTTAGATTAAAATATATTTTTTAATTTGCTTATGCTTATGATGAATAGTTGATTTTAGAATATTATTTTTATAGTTAATGTTTATTTATACTATTCAATAAATTTAGATGATTGACTCCTACTCTATTTTGTGACAAAAAAAAAATCAAAATAGATGTTAAAAGATATTCATCATGATCTATTTGGAAGTTAGCTTTTGAAAAGAGTTTATTGTGTAAAATACTTTTTGAAAAAAGGTGTTGTATGTATTCTGAATATTTTCTTTTAAAAAAATTTAAAAATAACTTTCGGCAGCATTTCTAACTTTACCAAAATAGTTTTTTTTCAAAATTTTTTAAAAGGTAGTCAACTGAAAGCTGTCTACTTTAAATTTACACATCTATGTTACGTCAAGTTTCAATTGGTTGTATGGGATCGTAGTGAGGCGTGACTAGTGAAGCTCAATTAATTTAAAAAAACTAAAAAATTGCTTTGAAAATCAACATTTGCCACATTTTCCCTATTATCTAATCCATCCAATAAAACACTTGGACTGTCAGCTCTTTAAACCAAAGTTCAGGCGAACTATTATGGAACTCAAAGCTGCAACCAATTCCTAATGTGCTCCATTCAATTTAGGTTGGTTTATCAATTATGTGCAGGTATTTACTGTTATCCACATGAAGGGGAAGAAATCAGAACCGTTAAACATAGATCCAATGGCTCTTAATATGCACCACAATATGTTTCCTTCTGACTAGCTTAAGTAGTTAAATAAAATTGCTTAAAACGTTCGGAAATTCACATTTTTCTTTCCTGATACCCAAATAACATGATATTATATGCATTATTTGTTCTAAAATCATTATATAGTTTAAGAAAATTAAAAAAATGATACAGCTTGCAATATTTTTTATTATTTTTCTATAAGTTTTGTTAAATAAAAAGTAAATAACATCATAAAATTATTAAATAATTTTTGTTATATTATTATGCCATTTTTAATCTTTAAGAAAGTATATTTGATTATGGCTTCCATAATATGCTTATATTAGGGGTGTAAAGGAGCCAAGCGGCGTCGAACCTTTGCTGTTCTCGTTCGAAAATTCTTTGTTAGTGTTCATTTCGTGTTTGAAATCTGATAATTCAAAAAATCAGAAAATGAAGGATTGAATTTGGATCAATCTTAAAACAAAGCTAGTCATACTGCACTATTATATTTGTATTATAATATAATTTTTTTTATTTCGAAATTGAACGTGATAGAGCGAAGGATTGTTGTGTTTATAATTCGCTTAAACTATTGTTCATATTAGGCTCCCAGTTAACGGAAGCAGCGAAATTTCTAGCGCGAATATGACCTATTTATGAACAATGAGTTGTTCGTAAACGAGTTTTTTTGACAGTTTAAGCGTTAGAATATTATTTTTATTAATTTTAATAACTGTATTCAGATGAGTAAACGTCACATGCTAATAAATATCTAAACGCTTCTTTTAAAAATTATTTACTCTCTATTTTGGAGTAAAATAAAATAAAATTTATTTTTAGAATACATAAACAAATATAACTAAATTAATATAAATTATTTATATATTAATAAATCATAATTTTTAAAACAATTTATATATTGAACCAGCTTGCATGTAATTATTTACATATGCAATAATTAAATGAAATTTGCATTTAATATGGTATTGAATGACTACAATGTTGTTAAGTTTAAAAATTAAGTTTATTTCAAAATAAAATAAATATATATGTGTGCATCTTCCTAAATATCAATAAATGAAATCAATAAGTTGTTTAATTTAATTTGATAAATATCAAACAAGAAAGGTTGTTAAAATTCTAGTTGGCCCATAACACTATAGCATACATTAATTCCTAACTAAAGTTAATTGTGGTGGTTAAGGAAAAATTTCATTGATTTAATTATAATTTCATTGGATACATGTGCATGTTCATAAATAGGTTCATTTATATCAACAAATTTATAGTTAGATGTAATCCAATTAACCACTTAGGTCATAATCATGGCATTTATCATTCATTTAGGTCATCATAATTAGCTTGATATATAAGCTTTGTGATAGGAATAATCATGAAATGAATAACTTAATATGTTTATGTAATTAGACATATCAATCATCATTATGATCATGCCCGCATTAAGCCCTATAGTTTAGTAGTTAGCATATAACATCGCCTTGAGTTACTTGGGTTAAATTAATATACTTGACATTGCATTTTATTTTATCAATTTGATCAAATGCCTTAACCATACATTCTTGGTAAATCAAGTTTACCTACTTTTATTTCACATAAACTTTATGATATCACCTCAAATAAATGAATCATAATTCATGCACAACATTGTGTTTAAATGCTCAAACTATAGGTGTGGTGTCAAAATTGATCCACGATAACTTCGACGAACCTTCGAAAAATTGGGTTTGGGTTGACCCGAAAAATTTTCGGGTCGGGTTCGGGTTGAAGAAATTGACCCGAAAATTTTTCGGGTCGGGTTCGGGTTGACCCTCCAACGCGAAATTGACCCGGTTTTGACCCACTAACTCGAAATCGACCCGAAATCAGGTTCGGGTTGAAGTTTTTGATCCGTTTCCAAAGCGGGTGGGTTGATCAACTTTATTGGGTTGTCATTTGGGGGCGAACCAAACGACGACTTGACACCCATATATAGCTGGATATTTAATCATATGATCCAAGCGACTCTAGTTCGCTCGTATTTTTTAAATTATTTCATTTTATTGTCTCGCCAAATGTGGCCATTTAGATCATTTGTTGAAATGAGCCTAATTACTTAAGATCATACTTTATATACTTTAAAATGATAATGTCATATTCAACCATTTTAAGTTTCTCAGCATATAAATGGGTCAAATTCACTTAAAACATTAGATCATATCGTCTTCTCATCATTGTCTTGTAAACATGCAAATTCTATTCAAGTGATTTTGCTAATGCTTTAAATCAACCAAATTGGCTTATAATCAAGCCATTTGAGTGAGTTAATCTCACTTATTCATATCATGTCATATATTGATTATTATTATTATTATTAATGAGTTGCTCATGAAATGATGATAATCAATATATCATTATTAAATATAAAATTATTATTTTAAAAAAATATATAAATAACTTAAAATATGTCATCATAAATATTTAAATCATAGGTAAGATTGTTCTTTTAAAAAATTAATTTCTACTGATAAATGAATTTTGAAAATGCATGTAGCCTACTAATAATAATTATCACTAATAATATATCACAATTATTTAATAAAATACCATTGGCTTTTATTAATGCCATTGTATCTTACCCAATCTTATCTCCATCCCTAAACAAATGGCTAAGTAGAAGACATAAATAAGAAGATTTTGAATCTCTCAAGAAAGAGAAAGTTAAAAGCACCTAAGACAAATAGGTAGAGACATTGCCCTTAGTACTTTAGATTTAAAGACAATGCTTCATTGATGATTGGCCAATCTCTATTTTCACTCACACTTTGGACAAAAGTCTTACTACTTGCACATGCAATGTATAGACTTGTATAGTAGAGTAACCACAAAACCTTTTACCCTTAAGAGAAAGGGGAGGGCTTCATTGAATCTATTTTTGAGAATTGAAATTGATGAATAGCCTAATATAAAATGACACTCATTCAAAGTGGCTTCGACATTGAAAAAGAAAAGAAGTGGACTAGTGTCGTGTTAAAAGGGGGACATTAGAATTGATGAAAACTCTAATCTATCTTTTAATCAAACAAAGTGGTCTAAAATCTCGTAGGAGTGAATAGTGCAAATCGAAAGGCACCTCTTTGGTTTGATAGTCCTACATTGTGGTTGGTAGACTACTCCCTTTGAATTGGTAAATCTGAGTTAGGTCTAGGCCTCCACGGCCCCTACTTAATGTAGTTCATCGCATATTGATAGGATCCATCATAATCAAAACAAATTTAAAAATGAAATTAATCTTTGACTATCTTTGAGTTGATTTAAGTCCCCCAGTGACATTCACTCAATAGTCAGCCTCAGGTCGGGTTCGATTTGTTGCTCAACGCAACTGATCATCAATCTACTGAGCATGTAGTCGCCACAGAGGATGATGGTGCACAAAGATCAATGGCAAGTTGAGAGGAAAACTAGTCGTAAGGCGGTTCACCATTCAACCTTGTGACCCTAATTGTCACATACTTAGTTTGAGTTAGTAGTGAAAAGGCTGATGCATCAGGAGTTGCATTTGAACTGAGATTCTACAGTGGGACAATTGAATTCCTTGATGCGAGGCTTGAGATTGTTGAAGCAAGCCTCAAATAGAAGAATGAGAAAGTTTTTGTTAGATATGAGAATTAGTCTTGAAGATTACTAAAATGATGAAAATGGATTTTTTTTTTTCAGTATTGGTTCAGAGATCTCTGATAAACTTTAATAATACCCTTAATTAAATGTCAATTACCTTTTCATAATAATGCAAAATAGTTGGAGATATTTGAATCCAACATTAACTATTTATATTGCTATATTTATTCAAAACATTAATGGGACTTAGGCTTCGTTTGGCTAAGTTTTTCGGATTCCTGAAAAGCTGATTTAAAAGTATTTCTAGAAAAACTATTTGTCTTTTACTTTTTGAAAATTCTAAAACGGTGAGATGGATTCAAAAGCAATTGACAGTATCAAAACTAGAAATTCACGTTTTTGCAAAACGCACTAAAAAAGCTCCAAACGAAGCCTTAAGCTCATATTGATATTTTCTTCACCATGATTAAAATATATTTGAGTTAGCTGTACAAAAAGCATTCTTTCGGGCTATCAGAATCCTATTTGGTTGGCTGAAGTTAAAAAAATTTGTCATTTGGTTGGATTTATTTGAAAATAAACATTAATTTTAAACTCTACAAACGCTATAAAATACCTCAAATAAAATGATTTTATTTCACAGTATAAAATGCTTCATCTAAGGGTTGGTGGTTATTACTTGCAGGCTTTGCTTTGGCGCGTAGATTGTAGTCCCTATTCATCATGCTGTAAATAGCTTTCTCTGCCTCTTTGAGCTCTGCTGTGTTTGAGATTTCCACTGGTTCAAGCTCATTTCCTCATTAAGTAAGGAAAATACCTGAAATATTACATTGGCAATCATCATATTTCTTAAAAATTGTGAAAAAATTACCTTTTTGATTTTGTTTGATTCCACTACTTGCTTGTTTGACGGTTTGAGAGCCTCTCCTGCACAAATACAAAATAAAAAATTCCTATAACAACAAAAGTTTCATCCTTCTTTGTCTCAATCCACGCAGTGAAGGAAAAAAACACTGAAGCTAAATTTTTTCTGAAGGTAGAAGAAGAGACTGAACAACCATCAGAAGTTCTTAATAATAAAAATTTGATTTTTTTTCATCAGTACTTCTCTCACAGTCATTCTGTACATATAAGCCAGACCATACATCAAAATTGCCTAATGCTCTCATTTATAGAAGGTAGAAGACTCAAAACTTTGAGCTGGAAGCTCCATTGTTGGTCACTGTTTCAGTTGTTCTTTGGCGGGTGAGTTTGGGGTCTGTGATAGTCTGCACTGAAAGGCATGTGGCCAACCAACTTCACTCTGAAAGGATGAGTACCTGAAACAGCTCTCATCTCACATTCCTTGCTCAGATGGCCACATTTTGCTGCACCAGGCTCAGAAATTGTGTTCAGCACAGCGCTCATCTTCTTTCCTGTAATAAGCTTCTTCTTTCTCACCATCTCAGTCCTGAAATGAAGATCCTGAAAGTTCAAAAAAGCTTGTGGTTTTCTCTGATTGTTTTGGCTTTCTCTGATTATTGTTGCTGATTCTGCAAAGGACGATTCAGTCAAATTACTGTGATTGAAGTAATAATAACTTTTGGAATCAAGATTAAGATTCTTACCAATTTGAGCTATGGACGTGGACTCACAGAGAGCTAGCCAAGAGAATAATAGGCCAAGGAAGAGGTTAGTAAACCTTGCAGATACCATGGCTTTTTTGTTTTGGTTTTTTTGGTTAGTTTTATGGTTAAAACTACAGTTGAGTAGTTTAAGAGAGGAAAGATGGTGAAGAGGGGGGACATAGGGTTTTTACGAAGGAGGGAATCAAGAAGCAAGCAAGTCAAAGCTAGATTTCCAATACAAAATGCATTTTAATAAAGCAAGCTAGCTCCTTCTTCTATAACTGTCCTTTTGTGATTTTTGTTTTTGTTCCTTGCTCTGCTCACTGCATATATTCAGTGGTTGTGAAACTTAGTAAGCTTTTATAAAAAAAAATATTATATATAAATTACTTTTATATTTACTTATATTATATCTTAATCTCTAAATTCTATAAAAATTATTATTATTATTATTAACTTATTTAAAATAAAATATACATTTTCATGCATCTATATATTTTTTTGATGAGATTAAACATTAAGATATTATATAAAAAAACATATAAGTTTTGATTTTAGATATATAAATACATAATAATTTTATGATATGCATTAATCTCTCAAATTATTATTAGTAATTTTTATATGTATTTCTGAATTGAATTCAAAATTGGGACATATGTTTGCTTTAAGATGGGTGAAATGTTATTGATCCGTATGTATTTTGTCAATCTCAAAGTTAATTGGATGATAATTTAGAATTACAAGGAAGTCCTTGTGGCTTTGCTTTTTTTTTGAAGGGATTATAGAAAATGTAAATTATATTTTACTTCATAATTTTATATTTAACTATAAGTAAATTACAGTGTAAATAAATTTATGTAATTCTTTTAAGCAATGCATTGTCATTGAAAAGTATATACCCAACGGTAATAAAAAATAATATAAAATAATATTATTTGATCATTATTATAACTCATATTTCATCATTATGAGAAATAAAAACTTAATTATAAAAAATTTTAAGAAAATAAAAGAAGCTTATAACCAATTAGATTACGACAATCATCTAAAAAATAAAATTTATAATCAATTAGAAGTGCGTCAACTATCTTAAAAAATAAAATAATAAAAAAACTATCAAATATTGATTCTAAGTATTACATTATTGAGAACTCTAATTACTAAATAAGAGTTTGTTTGGCACATGTCAAGAAAAGCAATGATGGAAATGCGGAAAAAAACTACTGACCATCACATTATCTGGAAAATGCAGCTTTTCTATTACAGCTTCTTCAAATGCGAACAAAAGTGAGTTTTCCAAATGCTACTCACGGTAGGCCCCTAAATACAGTCTAAGTTTCATCATACTGAGATCTGTTTAGACGAAAAGATTTATGTTGCGTTAACTTTTTTTTAATTTCTTTCTTTATCTAATTAAATTGAGAATTCTTTTTTAAATAGTGAAATTTAGTATGAAATTAAGATCAATAGACATTAATGGTGATTGAATATAGCATTAAGAAGAAATCTTAAGTTGGAACAAAAGTAAGTTAATAAAAGAAACTATTGCTTTAAATGGAGATAAGGGGTGTTTGTGTCTTCTCATGTAACGAGACAAAATTACTTGAAAATTGGAACTCGGTGGCTTGGTTTTGGCAACCAGCCAAGGACCAATACCTAGGAATTGTATTCACATGAATATTTTTATAAATAAAAATAAATTAAATTCCTATTTAAACTCAAGTTTCTATGCTAAATTATATTAATTTAAGGACTATGGTTCAACAAATTTGTGCTTGGGTTTTAATAAAGAATGAGGCAATGAATATTTGTTGTTAAATTTGACCGTTAGCACGCATAGGATGGTCTCAAGTTTTTAATGATTCGATTGTGAAATATTTTTAAATATTGAATTGATAATTAATTTTAAAGGTTTTAATATTTAATAAATAAAATAATTATATATATATATATATATATATATATATATATATATATATATATATATATATATATATATATATATATATATATATATATATATATATATAATTAATATGAAAAAAATTTAGTCACATTTAACCTTAGGTTTGTCCGATTTGGACCAATCATGTCAAGTTTGAGAAAATAACTTAAATCAGTTGGTTGAGATCTTATTTCCTCTCAGAGAATTTGGATTTTCAGAGAACTGGTGTGTGAGTTTGCCATGAAAATGACGAATGATCTCAAAAAAAAATATTAACTCAGCCAATCTAATCAATTGATTGAAAAGAGGTCTTATGACTAATTTTCTTATTTCAACTAATAATTAGTTGACCTTATTTCTCGGATTTTCATAACTGGTGTGAGTTTGCCAAAAATGACTCAAATGGTCGTAAAAAAAAGGTATTAACCCAACCAATCTAATCAATTGATTGAAAAAAAAAAGACTTATGACTGATTTTCTTAGTTCAATCAATATTTGATATAAATAAAAAATCATAGAAAAATATTGAAAAATATAATTTTGATGAACTTTAAATTTAAATTTCCCCACATAAGATTTTAAGTATAGCATTTCTGCATTTCTTGACAAATATCATCAATTTTGAATGATTATTATCCATCTTGAGAATATAATGTTAAACTAAGAATTAATAATTTTATTATGATTCTTTAAATCTTTAATCCATCTCTTGCATTTGTGTACCTTAAATGGCTAAAAAAATATTAACTTTATATTGATGCTCCATTATAATAATGTCCTTTTTATGAGGACACCTCTTCAACTGTCAGAATAAAGAGGATTCGTATTAAATATTTATGTTTATGAGGGGGTAAAATTAAATATTTATGTTTAGGATGATAATATTTTTAATGTATTATATGAAATTAAAGAGTTTAGTCAAAAGTGGAGAAGATGACCACAAACTCAATTCAACCCATACTAGATCTATGTCAACATTGCTTTGAGATTCGTGCTCGTGTGAAAAATTGGTCAGCCCAATGCTTACAAAATGTAATTAAGATTATCCAACCTTAGTTAAAAACTAAAAAGCAGGATGAAATCGAATAATTAGTGCTAAGGTTCAAACGGTCAGTCTTAGATTCAATCTTAATTAACTATTAAACAGTCTCAAGAAAAGAAGTGATGGGTTAATTATGATAATATTGTTCTGATCGCGCATGGTTAATTAATTGATTGCTTTTGTCAGACGCTGTCGGGATCTTAACTAAGAGGTGATTAGTGTTCTAATTTGCTTAATTACCGTACCTTAATTGACTTCTTAAACGTATAGTAACAGCGTCAAAACATGAAGATTTAACTTAGTTATAACGAGCATTTTATTATGTAAAGAGGGGAGTCAATTGATGTAACGGGCCGAGTTTGAGTCTGATTCGAATTCTAATGAGTATGACGTGAGTCTAATCAATTTGTTAAATAGGTCAAAACACTTGACCCAAACTCTACTTTTCTTCAAGAGATTAATCTGACTATGATTCGAGTGACTCATTCGAATATGTATTTATGGTCAAATTTGAGTCAAAATTAAGTTTGTAAGTCAATGTTGGGTTAATCTTGGATTGGTGGATCAATCTCAAGTTGGCTTGATAAAATCGGATCAAATTCACGTTAGCAAGTCAACTTGAACTGGACTTGACAAATAGACCCAAACTTGACTTAAAAAACAAAGGCTAAATTTTTAATCTAAGCACGTTTTAAACTTTAATCAGTGAAATGAGCATTAAAAAAAATATAACTAGGCAGTTGCTGTTGATGCTACGTGGATTCATTCGGTCGCTCGTTGAATGACGACCCCTTTTTTAAACTTTCTCCACCGAGATCGGGACAGAAGTCATGATCTTGTTTCCGTCATAATACGGCAGCATCACCCTGCGTCAACTCGATGGCACCACCGTCTCCGTGGCAAACCCTCCCATTTTGGCCGGTGGACATTAATAACATTTTTGAGTAGATTTAGGTTTTTGCAACGACATTTTGTAGATATTTTTTGAAACTCCTTTTTTTTAAAGAAAAAAACATTAAAGTGTTGATTATTTGTATTTTAATATGTGATTACTTAGTTATGTGATTAGTTAGTTTTAGGATTTAGGTATGTATTGTTGGATTTGATATTTTAAGAGAAATGTACATTTTGCAAATAAATGAGGAACACGTTTTTAGATTCAAATGTAAATTTGATATTTTAGGGGAAATGTAGATTTTGCAAAGAAATGTAAGTTTTAGGGTTTTGGTATGTATTGTTGGATTTGTATGTTTTGGAGTGTATTTATGTTTTATGTGTATTTTAAGTAACTTTTTTTTGTGTTTTAAATATTGAATTTGTTTGTATATTTATTTGTCGTTTGTTGTTTTGTGCTCATGAATGATTAGGAAATTAGTAGTAATCTCAGATCTTACAATTACTTACTGAAAAAATGGCAGTAAGTAACTTTTTGGAGTGTATTTATGTTTTATGGTTTAAGTATGTGTTATTGGATTTGTATATTTTGGAGTGTATTTATGTTTTATGTGTATTTATGTGTGTTTTATGTGTATTTTAAGTAACTTTTTTGTGTTTTAAATATTAATTTTAATTGTATGTTTATTTATCGTTTGTTATTTTGTGCTCATGGATGATTGAAAAATTAATAGTTATCTCAGATCTTATAATTACTTACTGGCAAAGTGGTAGTTGTGAATAAATGATATTTTTTAGGTATGAAGATTATAAGGATTATAGATTAGATGTCAAAAATTGAAAATAAGATTTAAGGTTTGAGATTCAAGGTATTATTCATTTTTGATTGTCTTTACTTTAATGAAAATTGAGTCGCACTGATGTACTTTTTTATGCTGTTAGTTCAATCATATGCTATGAGCTTGAAGCAGGATTAACCATTACCTATGTAGCAAATTTGAACAAACAAATATGTATTGTTTTACATTTGCTTTTTTGAAGATGATGAGACAATTATTTTATTTTAGCTTACAATAGTTAAAACCAGAAGTTTATTCATTCATTTTCAGTACATATTTTCACTATCAAATTGATTGACGCATCAAGAATTTCATGCATTGAGAATGGACAAATTTATGATTGTGAAGCTATTTGAAATGATATTTGTGCGCTCATTTATGTGAATGTTTTAAATACTGTTCGTGTGCTCATTTTGTGTGCTATTTTAAATGGTGTTCGTTTTAAATAATGTATGCTTATGTACTCATTTATTTGTGTTTTATTCTATGTTTATTTATCGGATTATGGTTAATTTTTTTAGATTATTTGAGTCATTTTTGTTAGAGTTAGGTGATATTATACATGTACTCAGTGTGATCCATACAGTTCTTATGAATCTGATTGATTTAAACAGGTGTGATATTCAGCTTTCGTGTCTCTAATACACATTTTTAGATTCAAATATGAGTATGGATACAGTTAGTTTAGTATTATATTACGGCAGCTAACTCAGTGTTAGTGAGGACTTCTTCCCTACGTACACTAGTGGAAACAACAGTCATATACAAGTTTCACGTCGTACTGATTTTGCAAGTTTACATAATCGAATCATGAGGTCATTAAAAATTGATCCGACACGTTTTAAAGTTAATGTCATATGTAGATTTTCTATTGGTGCCGATTTCATTGTTTCTCCAATAAATGATGATGAAGTATGTGAGTCTGTCATTAATGCATCAAGTATATAACATGTAATTGTATATGTCGAAGTTAAGTTGAAATGAATAGAGGATAAAAAGTTCATAATTTCACTCGAGTTGAAGTTCATCCAACTGAAATTGTACACACAACTATATTTTCACAGGAACCATATCAGATCGACCTCAATGAAGGTTTTCATAGGTATGTACATCAAAGTCATTATTCAATTAATTTTTTCCATAGGAGCGACTGTGTAAGCACATTTGTACAGGGAGTTGAATGAGGCCACAAGACCAAAATAGACCAACATGACAGGATGTTTGCACCTACTTCAGGTTTGGTCGTGAGAGTATGTACATATTGGGAGACCCACACTGCTGGTACCCTTTCCAGTAGAGTTGGATGAGCTAAGCGTTAGTTGCAGGTGGAATGAGAGTTACCTACGAGAGATGACACCAGCCCATGTTAGAGTGTATAGAGATGAGCTTGATGGGCTACTACAAAGTCAAGTATGACTAAGAGCACAATTTGTTCATATTGTCACATCTATAATCATATATATATACAACAACAACAAGCCTTAATCCCACTTGGGTGGTTGAATCCTTCATGAATCCTTCGTCATTGTGTCCTATTATGTGTCAAATTCTCATCTAATTCAAGTATACTAAGATCATTTTTTATACATCTTAACCAAGTCTTTTAAGGTCTACCTCTACCTTTCTTAACATAAGGCAAATCTAATGCATCTACTCTCCTAATTGGGTCATCGGACGGTTGACGCTTTATGTGGCCAAACCATCTAAGACGACTCTCTAATCTTATCTACCAGCTACTCCAACTTTTTCCCATACTCATGGTGGGAGACTACATCTATAATCATATATATATATATATATATATATATATATATATATATATATATATATATATATATATATATATATAACATTTAATTTTTCTTTAATGTTGTAGGTGATATGGAGACGTCAGACGCATGAGAGTTCGGTGTCACTTGGGACAGATATTTGGCTGCTAGGGTACTGATCAGTAGAAAAGAGTTGAGTGGTACCTCCCGAGATTGTCTTTGAGGCAGTTTGGTGTCTAGAGTGGGGATGCGCTATAGATCCTTCATTTCGGAGTTGATGGTGGGGAAAGGCGATGTTGATTGAGTTGATTATCACCAGGTCTATATATCATAGTGGGAGGCCAGATGATTCCGTTGTTGTTATGGATGATGTTACACCTCTTGTTGACCCGACTGTCAATCGATATATGAGGTGGTATCGGTCCTGGGCTTCCTTGTACATGCCGAGGGCTCCGACCATTCCTCCTACCACCTACTATCCTCAAGCTCCTGGAGAGAGACTAATGGTAAGCATTGAAAAACTTTATATTAACTAAATATTTATACGTAATGAGTATTGAAATAATTTCTTTTTTCTGCAGTGTGAACATGTCTTGGACACACAAGATATTTTTCAACCTTATTTTGGGAGAGATCAAGACACTGATTTTCAACATTCGATTAACACTTATGAGGAGTTATGCAGAGAACTACACAAGAATATGCACATTTCAGATAGCAGGTACAGAGGTATAGATGAAGTCAATGATTCTTCTGCAGCACCTTCAGCTTCTCACCCACATATTGTAGGATTTTATGTAGGTACGTCGTCTGTACCAAATGTCGGTCCATACAGTTATGCATTTGGCACACGCTCTCATATGTCGAAGTCATGTTGGTCCATTTCGGTATGGCAGTGAACCCTCTCATGTATCATCACCCACCGGTCTATATGTCATATATGCACGGAGTGTACCCCCACTGTCCCTTTCCAGCCAGGAGCATCACAAGAGATACCTGATATTACACCCATCGGTGATCCAGAGCATACAACTGACCAGGCTGAAGATGAAGCGTAGCATCGGCAGCACCATTTTGCGACCGTCCGCCACGCCTGATACTAGGGAGTGACACTTCGCACGCACGTCGTTAGATGTTGTCATGTTTATTTGTAGACCGGATGATAGCTCTATGTACATATTACTATTATGTCATTGTTGTAATGTTTTTCTATGTTACATATTTTTTCATTCTGAGTAAATTGCATTTTGGCCTGAGAAAGATAAGTGATATCTTGATGGTATTCAACTGTCAATTTTAGAAGTTTGGAGTAGTCAAGAGCTAGGAATTTGTCATGTTGAGTAAATGTTTTAAGTAGCAAACTTTCTAATGAGATTACCACATCTATTATTTTTTATTAATGTCTTCAAGTTTATGGAAAGGAATATGTTTCAAGTTTATGTATCTTTTCTATCTGGATACACAAAATTGCATTAACAACATTAGCTTTGATGATACACCATATCTTTTGATAAAATATTGTAAAAAATCCATCCAGTGTTGCTATTTTGTATCCACCCATATCTATAAAAATTGTTGCACAACGGATCACAATCACATTTTTGAGTCAACATAAAAGTCATGGGGAATTTTGTTCCAATTCCAACGATATTAAACTCGCTCGATTCCAACAATGGACGACTCTGATACGCTTACAAAACCGCGGCTGGTCACACTTTTCAAAATGGCACCGCTGATTTTACAAGCATTCGCAAAAACTGCTGTGCAATGGGCCACAATCGCATTTTTCAATCAACATGAAAGTCGTGAAAAATTTTGTGTCGATTCCAACGATACTATGGTTCCTCAATTCTGACAACGGACGACTCTGATACGGCCAAAATACCGCTGATCGCACTTTTCAAAATGACACCGCAGATTTTGTGAGCATTGGCAAAAACTGCAATGCAATGGGTCAAAATCGCCTTTTTTGGTCAACATGAAAGTCATGGGGAATTTTATTCTGATTCCAACGATACCAAACTAGCTCAATTCTGACATCAGACGACTTCGATACGGCTAAAATACCGCGGCTGATCGCACTAATCAAAATGGCGCCGTAGATTTTGCGAGCATTAGCAAAAACTGCTACGTAATGGGCCAGAATCGTATTTTTAGGTCAACATAAAAGTCGTGAAAAATTTTGTGCCGATTCTAATGATACCAAGTTCACTCATTTCGACAACGTGACTCAATACAACCAAAATAAGCGGTATGCGCACTTTTCAAAAACACCCAGATTTTATGCGGCATTGAAAAAATCTTCGCAGAGGCCACAATCACCTTTTTCGGTCAACATAAAAGTCGTGGGGATTTTTGTGCCAATTCCAACGATACCAAACTTGCTCAATTCCAACAACGACGACTCTGATACGGCCAAAATACCGCGGTTGCTCGCACTTTTCAAAACGATGTCGCAGATTTTGCACGCATTGGCAAAAATTGCTACGCAATGGGCAACAATCGCATACTTTGGTCAACGTGAAAGTCATGGAGAATTTTGTGCCGATTCCAACGATACTAAGCTCGCTCAATTCCGACAACGGATGACGCCGATACGATCAAAATACCACGACTGGTCCATAATTTTTTTTAAAAAAAAATTATTCTGGAGCCAGTCGCATGTTCAACAGGCGATGGGGCTGACGTGGAATCCATGTGGAGCCAGTCGCCCTTTAAAAGGGCGACTGTGCCTAGTTTTAAAATTTTTTTAATGCCCATTTCACTAAATAAAGATTAAAACGTGCTTAAATTAAAATTTTAGCCAAAAATAAATAAGTCAAATTTTTAGACCCAAATTTGACAGAAAAATTAATCAGGTCAACACAAAATCAAAATTTTCTATGTCAAGACTGTGTCCAGTCAATTTCTAACATTACTATATGTAACATTTTTTATACTGTTATTATGTATGTTCGTATTTATTCTATCATTAAAATGTTTGAATATTGTATGTTGATTAAATGAAGATATTTCATATACTCTTGATTAAATTAATTATTTTTTATTATGCTTACTAATTGTGCATCTATTATCTTGTCATATATAGGGGTGTAAACGAGCCGACAAGCTGAGATTCTGTTTGTGTTTGGCTCGTTTGTATTAGCTCATATTTGAAATTAGCTCTTGTTCGAAATAGCTCGTGAACTCACTGTTTGTATTCGGCTCGAAAATATGTTCGTGTTCATTAACAGCTCGTGTTCGGCTCGAAAAAGCTCGTTTATATATTTTTAAAATGATATATTTTAATAATTTTAAATTAAATATTAAAAAAAATTTGATGAGTAAAAAATTATATTTCATAATCACATGCTCTAAACTAGTACAATCACAATTGATAATAATAATAAATTTAATTCAATTTTTTTAATGCTTTAATCAATTTCATCAAGCAAATCATAATTTTTACATAATTACAAATCAAATTATAAAATTTGAATTTTGAATATTTTACACATTTACACAATAAAAAATAAATCAAATATTAAATACAATAATTTACAAATATTTATACTTTTATGCTTCTACAAGTATTACAAGATATAATTTATGAACTAATTAACAATTACATTGCATTTTATATATTTACACAATTAAAAATGAACATTTCATATACTTCAAGTTTTGAATTAGGCTTTTTGTCATCAATCTTCAAAATCCATAATTGAACTTCATCGTGCATCATATATTAGAAAACCTGATAATATATATATATATATATATATATATATATATATATATATATATATATATATATATATATATATATATATATATATATAATAATAATAATAATAATAATAATAATAATAATAATAATAATAATAATAATAATCAATGCAAAAGATTAAATCAAACAATCATTGATGTCATAGCTTGTTGGTAGCTTATATTAAATACTTAAAAAATATAAAATCAACAAAATAAAATAGTAACACATTTTATTAGATTTAAAATGAATAAAAAGAAAATTAAAAATAACAAGATATATTGCAAACAATAAAAAAATGGGTTGGGAGTCTACGACGAGTTGGACGGCTAAGAAACCATCAAACTAAGCAACAAAAAAATTAAACCAACACTAAATGAGCCAACATAAACCAGCAGTAGAGATATAGTGCAGAAGCTACAGACAAAAGCTGCAAAACTGAATTAGGTAGCCAACTAGAAGAACAAAAAATAAGAAAAACTCGTAATCCAAATATTAAATCAACTATATAAGTAATGATCTTTGCCTATTACAATAATATAGAAAAACCACAAGTAAAGCTACAGTGCAGAAGCAGCAGGCAAAATTGAATTAGATAGCCAACTAGAAAAATAAAAAACAAGAAAAGCTCATAATCTCAAGACTAAATCAATTGTTATATAAGTCATGATTTATTGTCAATCACAATAATATAGAAAACATCAGCAATAGAGATACAGTGCAGAAGCAACACACAAAATCGAATTAGAAACCAACTAGAAGAACAAAAAGCAAGAAAAACTCTTAATCCCAAAGTTAAACCAAGTTTATTATCTATTATATAAGTGATGATCTATGGATTATTGCAACAATGTAAAAAAATATGTGCAAAAGCAATATAACAGAATTAGACAGCCAATCAGAAGAACAAAAAACAAGAAAAACTCATAATCCTAAAGTTAAACCAAGTGTATTATATATTATATAAGGAGCCAAATAACAAAGTTAAGTTGCAACTCTTGTAAAAAATGTTATTACCGATATGACACTTAAAATACTATTATAATTAAATCTTGATGTTAAAAAAGTCGATCCGGTTGAATTGGTCGAGATCAAGCTCTTAAAATATCCTTGAAAACTTTGGGATATCAGTTAAATCTCTAAATAGCTCTCAAATATGAAGTGTTTATAGTCAATCGAAGCGTCTCGGAAGCCGATTCCAAACAAGCCAAAGATCTTATAATTTAACTTCATTTGAGCATTCAAATGCACAAAATACATCATATGATCAAGGGGATCATTTTGAGCCGTCCGATTAAGTGGAGTGGTCAGTTTTGCATGTATTTATAGAAGCCACTCCAACCTATAAATACCTCATTCCTCATGAGGGAGGCCAAGTGAAGAAGGAGAAGGAGGCAAGCAGAGAGGAGAGAGCTTTAAAGATCCTCCAAAATCAATCATCGCCACTCGGCCGTCATTCCGCCAGCCATCGCCATACCACCGTGATCCTCGCCGTCATCGACCATTGTTGCCGGTCATTATCACCGACCACTATCGTCGGTCATCCATCGCAAACATCATCGCAACATCGTTCACTTCGTTAACACTTCGTCAACCACATCATCATCATAGTCATTGCCAACATCGTCATTACTAATACATCATTGTCCATTTCATATCTGATTCGTAATCCGGCGAAGATCTTGTACTCAAGCGGATACATAGTGGAAGCTTTTTTTAGCTGATGGTTTTCCCTCTTTTTGAGATTTTCCATGTAAAAATTCTAGAGTTTTATTGTTCGCTCTTTAAATACCTGTGTGTGTGTTGGACTCCCCAAAGAAACTAAGGCGTAAACTTTTACTCTACCGCAACTAGTTTTCTAGCACACAACAGTTTGGCGCCGTCTGTGGGATACTGATTCTCATTATATCATCTTGTATGACGACCAAGTTTTCCAACAAGATCAAAACCACCATCGAGGTGAAGCATTTCAAGCTCTTAAGGAGCGTAAGCGAAGAATAAAGATTCATCAAACTTCGTTCCTTCAGATTTTGTCAAAAACTGGGGGGCAACTCTTAATCTCAGAAGATCGCCCATGTTAAGCATCTAATCGATTATCATCCCAATAAACAAGTTAAAGTTGAAGGATATTTCAACATTGAGAAGAGATATAGCTTTGCAAATTATGATTTTCCAATCATACTCATGGAAAAATAAGACCAAGGTTATGAAGCAACTTTGGCTACAATCACAAATAGATATTTTGATTTGACCTCTTCCATACAGGTTAACGTCATCGAGCGAAGACTCTGACAAACAACCTAGGATAGGTCAAAAGGTTCTTAGTGGACTTCTTATGACCTCTTCCATACAAGTTAATGTCATCGAGCAAAGACTCTGACAAACAACTTAGGATGGGTCAAAAGATCCTTGGTGGACTTCCTACGACCTCTTCCATACAAGTTAACGTCATCGAGCAAAGACTCTGACAAACAACTTAGGATGGGTCAAAAGGTCCTTGGTGGACTTCCTACAACCTCTTCCATACATGTTAACGCCATCGACTCGACAAACAACCTAGATGGGTCAAAAGGTCCTTGGTGGACTTCTCACGACCTCTTCCATAGTTAACTTCATCTGGGTACACCGACAACAACCTCGAATAGGCCAAAAATCCTCAGCGGATTCAATTCGACCTCTTTCATACAGGTTAACGTCATCGAGTAACACTCTCACAAAAATCTCAGATGGGTCAAAATCCTTAGCAGATTCAATTCAACCTCTTCCATACAGGTTAACGCCATCGAGCGAAGATTCTAACAAACAACCTAGGATAGGTCAAAAGGTCCTTGGTGGACTTCCTACGACCTCTTCCATACATGTTAACGTCATCGAGCAAAAACTATGACAAACAACCTCGGATAGGTCAAAACTTTGTACCTACTCCACACAGGTTAACGTCATCGAGCAAATACTCTGACAAACAATCTCAGATAGGTCAAAAATCCTCAGCGGATTCAATTCGACCTCTTCCATACAGGTTAATGTCATCGAGTAACACTCTGACAAACAACCTCAGATGGGTCAAAATTTCGGCCGGATTCATTCAACCTCTTCCATACAGTGCGTCGCCGGCGAAGACTCTACTTAACCTAGATAGGTCAAAAGGTCCTTGGTGGACTTCCCTCCATACGAGTTAACGTCGTGCAAACACTCATGACAACAACCTCGAATAGGTCAAAACTTTGTACTTACCACACAGTTAACGCCATCGAGCAAATACTTTGACAACAATCTCGATAGGTCAAAATCTCCATTAATTCGACCCCCATAAAGGTTAACGTCGAATCGGCGTCACACAAACAACTCGATAGGTCAAAGATCCCCATCGGCCAGCCACTGCCGTCAGTTGCGTTGCACCGTCACGCTACCATCACCCACCATCTCCGCATCACCGCCATCATCATGGGCCGTCCCACTACGGTCATTCTGCCGTCATTCGATTCTTGGCTTCTTTACCCTTCCCCGTCGGCCACTAACCGCCGTCGGCAATCTTTTGGCCACCATCGTCTGCCGGTCATCCACAACATTCTGCGCCGCTGGGCTACCACCGTCTGGCCATCCGCATCGCCGGATAGCCGCCGACCATCGCCAAAATCTTTGCCGTTTGCATCGTTTGCGGTCATCATATTGCGCTATTCGCCGGTTGACCACCCGTCGGTGCCGCCGTCGGCAAACCCAGGCCATCGCCGACAATCTTGGCCGGTCACCATCGTTCGGTTATCCCCTGGCCGACGCCCGGTCGCCAGTTGTCGACCACCCGTCGCTGGCCGATCACACCGGTAGCCGACCATTGCGGCAATATTGCGGTCACCACCATCGTTGTATCATCGCAGCCATTCGGCCTTGGTTGCATTCGACCACCCGTCGGCCACAATCAGATCCACCCGCACTAGCGACCATCGTCGACAATCTTGGCCGGTCACCACCATGCGGCGATCATCTCGCTTACCTATCGCTCGTCGACCACCGATCGGGCATCGCCGTCCCCCATCTCCGGTTATTATCGATGATCGCCTTCCGACGGGCCTACGAGTAGTTGATGCTCTTTCGATAGACGGCGTATATGCACGATCGCCTCGGTCGGACGGTCCGGATCTGATTAATGCCTCTTTCGAGGGAAAATCAGAGACGTATGTCTGCGCGCGGCCTCCGTGCAGACGGTCCGACGAATTAATGCCTCTTTCGAGGGAAAAGCGGACCACGGCGTATGCGGGCGATCTCCCTCCGACCCGGACGGTCCCGAGCGATTGATGCCTATTTCGAGGAAAACGGAGCCCGATGAATCATCTTGATTGCTCCAAACCCGGTCGGTCCGACAAGGGCAGTCAATGCCTCTTTCGAGGGAAAATCGAACTCGCCGATGAACTACAGTCTTGATCGCCTCCAAACTGTCGGTCCGGGCGATCGCCTCTTTCGAGGGAAAAGCGGAGCCTCGCCAGTATGAACTACGTGATCGCCTCAAACCCGATCGGTTCGACAAGGCGTCAACACCTCTTTCGAAAATCGAGCCTGTATGAACTACGGGTCTTGATCGCTCCAAACCCGGTCGGTCGACAAGAGGTCACCCTCTTTCGAGCGGAGCCTCGTCAGATGAACTACTTCGGTCGCCTCCAAACCCGGCCGGTCGACAAGGGTGACGCCTTTTCGAGGAAAACGAGCATCGCCGTGAACTACGGGTCTTGATCCTCCGAACCCGGTCGGTCCGACAATTGTCAACGCCTCTTTGAGGAAAATTGCTGGGCCTCCTTCTGATCGATCGCCTCCAAACTCGTCGGTCAGACAAGGGTAGTCGCTTCTCTTCGAGGAAAATGACTTATATGAGCTACGGAGCGATGAACTACCCTCACCCGAAGAAGAAGAACTAGAGCACATGAGAAGTGTGCCTTCTCCCTGGGGTTTTATAGACCCCCAGGGCAAAAGAATAAAAAATCATCAAAACCGCCCAAAATCGTCAAAAACTACCCAAAACCATCAAAAATTGCTCGAAACCGTTAAAACGTCATTTTGGGCCGCGTATATCCGCCAGCGTCGCATTGCCGGCGCTTGCACCGCCGCTGCCAAGGCCATGGCAGCTCCAGCCATGCGTTGAAGCGACCTGACCCCCATCGGCGCCCGTCAGGTTCACGACCGCCATCCGGCACGGCGCCCGGCGCCCATGGACCCTTCTGGTAGCCGCGCATCGCCTGTACAGCTGGCCATTAGCCTTGCACTCGCAGTTCGGATGGATGTCCATAACCTCAAAATTTCCGGCACATACCCATTATATTTATGGACTTCGCTTGAGTAGTCATAATCTTCCCATGAAGATCTATTCTCTCAAAATGTGTGGTTAATGGACTTGCAGATTTCATTGAAGAATTTACTATTTTGAAGTACTTGGCACATATATTTTTTGATGAATGAGATAATATCATCTAAAAATAGGTGATATGACCGAAAATTCCTCTAGAGAAACACGAATCTTGATCCGAAAGCAAAATTGTCAATTAAGCGGTGAGATGGCACTTAAAATATCATTGGAAACTTTGAGACATCAATTAAATTCTTAAAAGCTCTCAAATATGGAGTGTTTATAGTCAAATCGCGTCACCGACGAGGTTCCAACAAGCCAAAGATCTTACAATTCGACTTCATTTAAGCATTAAAATACACAAAATACATCATATGATCGAGGAATCATCATGAGCCGTCCATTGGAGGAGTGGTTCGATTTTGCATGTATTTAGATGCCACTCCTCCTATAAATAGCCCCTCATTCCTCATATGAGGGGAGGCCAAGCAAGAGAGGAGAGCTTTAAAGATCCTCAAGCATAATCGTCGCGCCTGACGATCGTCAACCACCTGCGCCGTTGATCCTTGCCGTCGTCAACCTCTCTCGGTCTCCATCATGATGACTTCTACCGATTGTTCCTGTGTTCGCCATAATTGTTCTCTGCATTTCTCGGTGATTGCTCATACTTCACCATCATCGCTACTACTTCAACTATTACGATCGTTGTCACATACGTTGTTCCTTTCTCATATACAATTTTGTAATCCGATGTCGGAAGATCTTGTACTGAAATAGATACATAGTGAAAACTTTTTACCAATAGGCCCCATGATTTTTCCTCTTTCTAGGTTTTCACGTAAAATTACAGTTTTCTTGTTCACTCTTTAAATACACATTATTGTCTTTGGATTTTACAACGAAGCTAAGGCAAAAACTTTTACTCTACCGCAACTGGTTTTCTAGCACGCAACAATTATCAAAATGTATGTAAAATATATGCTTTAGAGTGAATGATGTTTCAAGACTATTAGAGATGCTTGAATGAAGAGAGATTTGTATAATTCTTCTTAATTTTCTTCATAGTGGATTTCTTAGTGTTGTGTGACTCCATTATAAAAATAATAAAAAAAAAATTAGCATTAACATGGTGGTATAAGAAAGAATCAAGATTCTGATACACACTAATAATAATACATAAAAAAAATGTATCCTCAAGTGATGCTACATCATATCAGTTGGTGATATCAACGTCCTCCTCACCACTAGGAGATACTCCCTTGGACTCACTCCCAACTCCTTCATCTCCTGAATCGGACGAAGAGTCTTCAGATACTTGGCTGGGAGATAGATCCTCAATACTAGCTCTGGTCTTGCGATGTACTAAGCGGATTCCTTTTAGAACCCTCGGATAAACCTCTAAACATTGGTGCTCCAAGTCCTTCACTTGATCAAGTATATGATTACGAGCTTCCCGAACATGGTCTTGAGTGTGCAGAGATAAGCAGAGTTCTTAAAGTCTTCACCGCCTTCAAGGAGATTTCATTTTTCTTTGCCGACATTATATGCTCCTTCTCAAAAGGCGATCAGTAATGCTTTCTTCTCCGGTTCGAGCTCTCTTCTCCAAGTGCCTTGAGTCTTTTCTCTTTCGGAGTCTTTGTTCTCACCTCAATCGACTCATCGAGTCGCTCCACCTCGACACTAGAAAGAGAAGTCGACATGTTCGCTAGCTTTCACGGTCGGTGATCCTCCAAAGTCGCCACTTCTTTGGCTTTAATACTCATCTTTCATTTCGTCTTTGCCTTGATATTTTATCTTCACAAATTCAGTATTCCACTCATCTAAAGCGACACTCAAATGAGTCATCTGCCCTAATGTTTGAGTTACCTATAAAGAAAAAAAACCATCATAAATATTACACAAAAGAAAAGAAGAAGAAAAGAAGAAAGAAGGAAGACAACGTGCCAATTCATCGCTGGTTGGCAATACATATGTGATTTAACACCTCTTGAGGAATGTGCGGCGAAACGAACTCCCCATCATGAGTTGAAATAGCTAAACTCTCGAGAGGTCAACAACATCTTCTTCACAGATATCGGTCACTTGTCTGTCTTTTTTTCTTAGGGAAGAAACATTGCCACCACCGATTTGTGGCGCTTCTTGAAAGAACCCTATGAATATGAGGAGACCTTTCATCACCTTTACTTGATCTCTTTAATGGAAAAGAATGAGATCTCCGCGGATAGAAAGGCCAACCTTGAACATTCTATCTTTATATATTTGTCAATGTGGCGTAACTCATGTTGCAAGCTTCTACATCGAGGGATATTAAGAGTTGCCAGATCTCATTCTCAACATCAACAATGGATCACGGAAGGTCATTCAATCTTCCCCATCTCTCGAGGCCCCATCTCGAATCCATTAAACCAATTTAGATTGATCCGAATCTATCCAATTCTTTATAGTCAGAGAAACCGTCCACGGGTATCACATGTAATCGCACATTCGACATAAGTATTTGATGTTCAAAGTAACACCACGCTCCACGAGTAGGCAAATGGCGAAGATGACCATTAAATCTCGAAATGAAAATTATGATAAGGCTACACCACATATTTTGAATATCTCAATCAACTCAGGAGCTAAAGGGAATCGCAGTCCCGCACGAAGAATCATCTCGAAGCTAAAGTACCGGCGGAGGTGAGCAGACTCGATCGGACTTTTTTGCAACAATGACCATTAGGGAAGAAAAACTTTCTGGAATACCATTAAACTATCGATGTGACGATTGGATGGTATATCGTCAATAGTCACACTATGGGTTTTCTTCTGGCCATCACCCTGTGAAAATACATAATAAATAAAGAGGGAGAAACGACAAAAATCTGAGAATTTTGTAAAAGCAACTCACTCACCCCAACGCTTGGGCGCCTCCTTTTTGGCTCTCTCGCTCACGGATAGCTTGCGATAAAATTTTCCACCTACGATCTGACAAAAAGGATACACATACATATGAGAAAAAGACAAAAAAAGAAGAGAGAGAAGATATTCCCCTCTGATGATGCTCATAAATTACCTGCCAAACTTTTCAATCGTTTGAGCGATAGTTCTACGCTCCCACATCTTGGCGTTATCAATCGAATCATCCATTAAAGTCGTGAGAAATCAAATTTCTGAGGAAAGTTGGAACCGCGGACTTGATCGCCTCCAGACGGTCACGAGGCGTTGGCGCCTCTTCGAGGGAAAACTGGAACAACGACATAAGTAATGCGTGGGTCTTGACGCCTCAAACAGACGGTCCGAGGCGGTTGGCCGCCTCTCGAGGAAAACCGGAATAACGGTAAAGTATGGGCGCGACGCCTCCAACCGGACGGTCCGACAAGGCGGTTGCCTCTTTGAGGGAAAACAACAACGGCGTAAATGCAGTGGGCCTTGATGCCTCCAAACCGGACGGTTCGGCGAGGTTGGCGCCTCTTCGAGGAAAACGGGCGGTAGTACGCGGGCTGATCGCCTCGAACTAACCTCACTCAAGAAGAAGAAAGGTGTTGAAGAAGTGTGCCTTCCTCTTGGCCTGGGATTTTATAGACCCACCAGACAAGGGTAATTAAAAGCTGGAACTACTAAACCGTCAAAAGCTCATTGGACCGTGCACACCGAACTGCCGCTCCATGACCACCGGTCCGTGGGTCCACCAGCTCCGGTCATGCATCACCGCCAGCAGCGCCCGCGTGGCCCGTGACCATCAACCGACCGCGCCAGCTCCTTAGCGGCTGGCCGTGCCGCATGCCCTTCATGCGGCCACGACGTGCTCCGGCGTGGCCGCCGGCCAATTACCGACGGCAGCATTCGCAGACCGCCGGCCATTTAGCCCTGCTGAGCGACGCTCGTCATTGGTGCGACTGATCTTCAGTGATCGCACCGGCGCCTTCGCGCGCTCACCGTTTTGTACCGCCGGCCAGACGTTCGTGACCTGAGGCCCCGACTGCGTCAGCCACGCAGATCCACGTTGCCCACTCGACCAGCGGTCCGCCATCCGGCCTTGTGCCAGCGAGGCCAGCTACCATGTGCATGTCTTGGCGTCAGCGGCATGCGCCTTTGGCAGCTGCTCTGTTCACACCGGATGGGTCCAGTAACCTCAAAATCTTGCACTGCGCATACCTACGCATTTGTAGCCTCGACTTTGTAGTCATAATCTTGTGCTCCTATAAAGATCTGTTCTCTCAAAATGTGTAGTTAATGGACCTCAAATTTCATTGAAGAATTTGCTATTTTAAGTATTTGACATATATTTTGGATGATTGAGATAATGTCATCCAAAATAGAGCTTGATATGACACTTAAATACTATTAGTAGCACGAATCTTGATGTTAAAAGCAAGTCGATCCGAAGTTGAAACGGTGAGATCAAGCTCTTAAAATATCCTTGGAAACTTTGGGATATCGTTAAATCCCTAAATAGCTCTCAAATATGAAGTGTTTATAATCAATCGGCGTCTCGGGCGGTTCCAACAAAAGATCTATAATTCGACTTTATTTGAGCATTCAAATGCACAAAATACATCATATAATCAAGGGGATCATTTTGAGCCGTCCGATTAAGTGGAGTGGTACGGGTTTTGCATGTATTTCTGAGACGCCACTTCTCCAATCTATAAATAGCCCTCATTTCTCATGAGGGGAGGCCAAAGGAGAAGGGAGGCAAGCAGAGAGAGGAGAGCTCAAAGATTCTCCAAGTATAATCGTCACTCGGCGGTCGTCAACCACGCCAGCCACCGCGCCATCGGCCCGCCATCGCCGCCGTCGTCGACCATTGTTGCCGGTCATCATCACCGACCACTATCGTCGGTCATCAGCGTCAACATCGTCATCAACATCGTCGTCAACATCGTCGTCAACATCGTCGTCAACATTGTCTATTATTAGCAATTGTTGTCCATTTCTCATATACAATTCTGTAATCCCGGTATCGGGAAGATCTTGTACTCTGAAACATATACATAGTGGAAGCTTTTTACTGGGCTAGGCCCCGTAGTTTTTCCCTCTTTTTGAGGTTTTTCACGTAAAAATTCTGGAGTTTTATTATTCGTTCTTTAAATACCATTATTGTCTTTGGACTCCCAGAAGCTAAGTAAATTTTACTCTGCCGCAACTAGTTTTCTAGCACGCAACAATTACCATCCTAGCCCATCAATTCACAACATTTAGCATAACACCAAGTGTAATACTGTAATTTTTAAAATTCTTGAATATAAACACAATAACATAAATATAAAAATATTAAACCATAAAATTCAATAGTATATTATAATATAAATACAGTATTAAACCACATCATTCAACAATATATAAATAAATTATTAAACTAGTAAATAATAGCATGTAGCAATATTAAACTATAACAACAAGCATTACCAAACAACAACAAGTTAGAATAATAACCAAAACCATCCAATGTTCATATGACTATGAAGATGGGATCAAAGCATGCCACCAACTAACCCTTCATTTTGAGCTTTCAAAATTTGAAAAAGTCACATGTAGATTTTCTTCTTCCATTAACTCTAGCTAAAATTAATAAATGATTGATTATAAAAGTATATAAGGTGACTAATATGAACATTAAACTTTCAGAATTGATGGAATATAATAACTTGAAATTATGTCTTACTAGTAGATTCTTAATATTATTTTGATAACCTCTAATCCAACTAAAAGCACAAACAAGTGTATTAACCGTGTTTGAGGATAAAGAATTCATGTAATCATCAAGAACTCTACCTCTGACATTAAATACAAATTTGGATTCAATTGTTGTTTTATGAATTGTCAAGATGTCCTTAACCATATTGGATAGATATAGATATTTTAGAGTATTCATCTTCCTCCAATCAAGAACTTCAAATTGATCATTACTGCACATGTATAAACTTTCTTCTAAATAGATTTGCAAATCAAATTTTGAGGGTTGAACATAACCTAAAGTTACAACAAAATCAGCAAACCTAGGCATGTAATCAAAACTATTGGATGAGAAAGATGCACCATTTGGTGTATGTGAAGATTTTGAAGCACTTCCTGAACTAGTAGCAATATCAACTACATATTGATTCTATATTTCCTAAATAACATCATTAACAATCTTAATCTTAGATTCTAATTCAGCAGAAGAGTATATTTTAGGAAAAGTTAAATTGATAAACTTCATTTTAAAATGAGAATCTAGTATAGCTGCGATAGATATAAGTAAATTGCATTCACCCTAGTACTTATCGGATTTGGTATTCATGACAATTGTCATTTGCTTTATGTATGCATCAGATGTGTTGCATTTCTCCAATAGCAACTTCTTCACATGCATGAGTGTCGGAAGAAAAATATTTGTGGTGGGATAAGAAGAACTAGAAATCATTTTAGTAACATTATGAAAAACAACAAGAAATTATCTTATTTGCTCATACTTAAGCCATTCAAATTCTTGAGGCATCCATCTATAATTGCGATCTTAAGCAGTATAATGCATAAAAATATTACGATAAAGAAAAATAGATTTAAGCATTAAGTAAGTGAAGTTTCAATGTGTCGGAACATCAATAGATATGCCTTTTAAAGCAGAAATTCTTAATTGCTTCGCCGCTTCTACAAATTTATGTAACCTTGCTAGAGACTTTTTGAGATATTACCTCCTCCCTAATTTTATGAATTATTTTCTGAACCTTCTTCAGTCCATCTTGAACCATGATATTCAAAATATGAGCACAACTTTTAACATGAAAAAATATCCCAAAAAATGTAACTTGCTTCTAGACTGAAAATTAACTTTAAGAGCATTAACAATGACATCATTATTGCTAGCATTATCCAATGTGATAGTAGACACTTTGTCCTAAATATTCCAATCCAATAAACAAACACATATAACATTACAAATAAAAGTGCCAGTATGTGGTGGCTCAGCTCAATGATTAATGATACGCTTCCGATTCATCGATGTAATGAATTGTTAAGCACATGTATCTAATTGTTTGATTGAAACAATCAGAAGTTAGTGAGACTCTATGTATGCCTTTAAGATATGTTCTCAACTTATCTTTCTTAATTTCATTAGCTTTCATGATGTCATTCTTTATAATGTTTCTAGAGACCATCTCATAATTTAGATTTAAAACCTTCAACAAAATGTTGAACCACATATACTCAGCAATCTAAAAGGGGCACTTATGCATAATAATCATTTTTGCAATAATTTCTCTAATTTGAAGCTGATCATAATTTTTTTGAATCATAAAATATAGGAATGTCAATTTTTACATTGGCATCAAAAGATATGAAATTTAATAATTTTTGTCTTTTATCAAGAAAATCAATAACTTATTTTTTTTCTTATTTTAATTTTATCACATTCTTTGACATGCCTCAGTAGCTGTGAATTAGTGTTTGTTTTAGATTTATAAAATTTTGTACGACAACAAATATATTGTAAAGAATGTGTAGAAACTTCTTTGAATATTGTTGTAGTTTCAATGATATATTCTCAAATTGTAGACGTTCTCTTCCTGATGTGAAAAGTGGAGGGTTGCCATAGGTAGTCTACAGCCAGCGTAAAATTTGTTGAAATAATCATGACATGAATCCTTTAAATCATTGTGTTAATGCTAGGGCATCCCTTGGAAGCGACGCACTGTATGGTTTGAATACAATGAAAAATGTGCAAGCATGCATGTTTAAATAAGGTTTACATTATGCGATTGAGCAAGAAGTTAGTCCATAAAATTAGAATTAGGTTAGGAACTTGGAATATAAGTACTCTTATAGGTAAATTAATGAAATTAATATATATTATGGTTCATACAAAGATAAATATTTTATGTATTCAAGAAACTAAATAGGTTGGGGAGAAGGCCAAGGAGATTGATAGTTTAGATTTTAAACTTTGGTATTCAGGTAGAAGTCGAACTAGAAATGGTGTAGGTGTGATTATAGATAAAAGTTTGAAGGATAATATTATAAATATTAATAAATGTGGAGATAAATTATATCTAATTAATTGACTAAGATTATCAATGTTATAAGTGTTTATGCTCAGTAGGTTTGGATGTAAGCTCAAAAAAATTTTTTTGTAATGAATTATAGGGATTAATATAAAAGACACCTCTTGAAGAAAAAATATTTATTGGAGGATATTTAAATTGACATGTTGGTAGAGTGGTAGAAGGTTTTAAAATTATTCATGGTGGTTAAGGACTTGGAGTGACTAATGAAGAAGGTAGGACTATATTAGATTTTGCTTTAGCTTATGATTTTGAAGTTCCTGATATTTTATTTAAGAAAAGAGATGAACATATTATTACTTATAAAAATGGATCTAGTAAAACACAGATTGATTATTTTCTGATAAGAAAAATAAATCATTTAGATTATAAAGATTGTAAGATCATTCCAATTGAAAGTTTAAGTACCCAGCATCGATTGTTAGTTTTAGATTTTAAGATGAAATATTGTAAGAGAAAAAATAAATTAAATTATTATCTTAGGATTAGATGGGGATACTTAAATAACACAAATAAAAATATTTTTAAGAGCAAGCTACAAGCACTTAGAATTTGGGATGTTCATAAGAAAGCTAATGTTATGTGGAAAAAAAACAAGTAAAATCAAGTAAGTTGCTAAAAATGCCCTTGGAGAATCAAAAGAAAAAACTTCTTTTAATAAAAATAGTTGGTGGTGGAGTCAGAGCGTGCAAGAAAAGATAAGAAATAAGAAGCATTGTTATAAAACTTGATTTATATGTAAAAACTTGGAGAATTATGAAGATCTAAAGTGGCTAATAGAGATTCTAAGAAAGTAATATATGATGCAAAAATTTAGCTTTTAGTGATTTATACAATAAATTAGATACCAAAGAAGGTGAAAGATGTATGTATAAGTTAGCCAACCAAAGAGATAGAAGAAATAAAGACCTAAATCAAGTGAGGTGTATTAAGGATTAAAATAATAAAGTAATTTTTTTAGAAAATGATATTGAAAATAGTTGTATGAGATATTTTGATAAACTTTTCAATGAAGGATCTGAAAGCACGATTGATTTTAGCAACCTTAATACCCTAAACAAAAATAAAGAATTTTATTTTTATCATCATTTTAGTAAATTTGAAATTAGAGAAGCTTTAAAGAAAATGAAATGTGGAAAAATAGTAGGACCTGATGATATTACAATAGAAGTGTGGAAATGTTTAGGAGATCAAGGAATTTCTTGGCTTACTAATCTTTTTAATGTTATTTTAAAGACTAAAAAGATGTCATATGAGTGGAGGAAGAGCTTGTTGGTTCCTATATTTATGAATAAAGGTGATGCACAAGAGTGTGCAAATTATAGAGGAATTAAGTTAATGTGTCATACATTAAAATTATGGGAGAGAGTAATTGAGAATGGGTTACGATGTGATACAAAAGTTTCTCACAATCAGTTTGGTTTTATGCTAGGTAGATCTATTATGGATGCTATACATTTGTTAAGAGGTTTGATGGAGAAGTATAGAGAAAGTAAGGAGGATCTACATATAATATTTGTTGATTTAGAGAAAGCTTATGATAAAGCTTTAAGAGATGTTCTTTGGAGAGTTCTAGAACGAAAGAGTTAATATTAGTTATATTCAAGTCATTAAGGATATGTATACTAAAGTCATTGCTTGTGTCCAAACACAAGGAGGATTGACAAAATATTTTCCTATTTTAGTTGGATTACATCAAGGATCGCTTTAATCCTCTTTTTTTTGCTTTAGTTATGGATGTTCTTAGTAGGCATTTACAGAAGATGTACCTTGGTGTATGCTTTTTTGATGAGATTCTTCTTGTTGATAAGACTAGAGAGTCTAGAGAAACTTGAATTATGGAGGTCAACATTAGAGTATAAAGGTTTTCATTTAAGTAGATCTAAAACTGAATATATGGAGTGTAATTTTAGTTGTAGAAGTTTTAGTGGTAGTGTTGTGACATTAGGTGAATATGTCATTAATAAGAGTGAGTGATGTAGATATTTAGGCTCTATTGTTCAAAATGATGGTGAAATAGATGGAGATGTTATTAGTAGAAATCAAGTTGAATGGTTGACGTGGAGGAATGCATATAGAAATTTCGCTTAAACTTAAAGAAAAATTTTATAAGATGGTGCTAAGACCTGCAATGACTTATGGTGTAGAATGTTGGCCAATAAAAGAGAAGCATAAGATTAAGTTAAGTGTTATAAAGATGAGGATGCTCAGGTGGATGAGTGGCTTTACTCTTAGAGATAAAATGTGAAATGAGTATGTTCGGAAAAAGTTGGAGTAGCTCCAATGGCAGATAAGATTAGAGAGAGTCGACTTAGATGGTTTGGCCACATAAAGCGATGACGGTTAGGAGAGTAGATGCATTATATTTGCCTTATGTTAAGAAAGGTAGAGTAGACCTAAAAGACTTGGTTAAGATGTATAAAAAATGACCTTAGTATACTTGAATTAAATGATAATTTGACAAATAATAGAACATAATGGAGATGAAGGATTCATGTAGCCGACCCACTTAGTGGGATAAAGGCTTGTTGTTGTTGTTGTTGCAGACGTTCTCTTCCTACCCTTCTTCTATGGGAGTTATGTATTTATAGTCAAAACTAATTCTGCCTCTAATCCAATTAATTTTTCATTACTATTTTCAACTTCTATAACTATATCATTAGCATATGATGCACTTTGAGAAAAGTCCAAGGTTAACATGATAACAAACTGAATAAAAGGAAAGAGATATAAATTTAAACTAACTAAAAATTATTTCAGTAGTCCATAAAATATTACATTCTTATAGATGAAATGCATAAACAAGTCATTTATGTCATTTATGATAAAATAAGACTACAAGAGGTGTTCAACACAAGCTTCACGATATCATTAGTGCATTGGATATTTCAAGATAAAAAGCTAAGTAAAACTCAATCTCAATTTTTTTTCCATCAAGAATAGCTAAACTAAGCACTAAATATAAAATTCAAATGACATGTGATGATGAAACTGCACAAAAGACCCTCCAAATAATTAACAAACAATGCTACCTTCTTTAAATTAATATCAACAAACATTTCATAATAGATTTGCAGTATAACACAGTCACCATGATACCATTATAACATAATTAGATAATGCAAGGTCATCATGACATTGAATAAAAATAATAAAACTAAACGCAAATTAAGAATTTACATCACTTTATGTTGCCATAAATCAGAGCTTGCTTTCACAATACTTTTAAAAAGCCTACAGAAAATAAAGCATCAAGTATCTCGATCGCATAAGATAGAGGTAGATACTAAAGCCATCATGCTTTTTTTTTACATCATCTACATATTAAACACCAAAATCCACAAGTTCTTGAAGTAAAAAAATTTCAGAAACCTTCTATGGAGATTCACAAGCATTTACATAAAACAAAGTTTTCGAGAAGCCTACAGAGAGCAAACATTTCAATACCATAAGATGTCAATATATAATAAACGCATCAAGCTATGTTTCTCACATTTTAAATCTATAAATCAAACAACAAAATCCACAAGCCGTAGAAGTAATGAAATTTCAAAAAATTTCTTTGAAGATTTAGAATCCTAAATCAATTACATAAAATAATTAAACAAATATTTCAAAAAGACTAGACATAATAAATAAATCGATATCTGGATACAAACCAAGCACCAAAGCCACAAACCCTAGAAGCTTTAAGAGCATTTATGCTTTTATCAGGAAATCGAAGTAATCACCACATATTAATTACTTCACATATCAAAAAGAAAAACTACACATTAAACAAAAATCTATAGATTATAAGGGAGAAGGGTGAAGAGAATGATGTCACATGCAAAGTCAACCGAGTCTCAAGAGGAAGTCTGATAAAAAGATAAAAGTAATGGTCGATACCAAACCCTAGAAAACCAGAAATCGTGGTCGGATGTTCGGCTCTTACTATAGGTAGTAGCGTTGCAACTCGCAAGACTCACAACTCCCAGTCCCAGAACTCCATAAGAGTAGAAAGCAACAGACTTACGGGATTAAGGCAAATGAATCCAAATCGATTGAGTAAGCGATGGCGTGTTAGGGCTCGTGAGTCGCGAGAAAAGGATTATATATGAATAGGGTTTAAAAGGATTAAAACCCTAGCCATAAATAAAAAATCTGATGGCTATGATATTATTATAACTAAAGAATAACTTATAATTCATTATAATACATCTTAACTTATTTAATTTAAAATTTTATTAAATAATTTAATTAATTAAATAAATATACATTTAAAGAATACTTAATGATATAAATTAAATTTTATATAAAAATTATATAATTAATTATAATTATTTATTTATTTCGAGCTAAATCGAGTCGAACACGATCGAACAAAGAATTGTTTGGGTTCGGCTCGTTTATAAATCGAACTTAAAATTTTTTTTCATGTTCAACTTGGTTGCTAAACAAATGATTCAAATACGAGCTATTTAACGAGCCAAACACGAGCTATTCGTGAACAATGAGCTTTTTTGATAGCCCTAGGCATATATTCACTTGTATCAGTACCAATTATTTTGGGTGTACTTTTGCTCTAATTTTTGATAATATTAATCTTATAAGCTTGTGCATTGTACATCTTTTATGTAATTGTACTTATAATTCAAACTCTCTCATTTGTTTGATCATTTAATTAACATTATTACTTTATTATATTGTAATATTTGTAATATTAACTTAATTGATATTAAATGTGTGTTGTTATAGTTAAGTATCAAACTGTTCATATTATGCTCATAATTGATATCTCATCATAAAATATATCACACTATTTGTTACTTCATATGTGCATATATTATTCTGTATTAAGCCATAAATATTGTTGAGATAATCTTACCTTCTACATATTACTTTGTTCATTATATTAATTGCTACTGTTATGTGAATTCATACTTATGGCTTATATATTTTGTTTTGATTGATTATATGAGATATGAGTTCGAAAGAATTTTAAAATGTAAAAATCTCATACTCAATTCATCCCTATTTTGACATGTATGAATTCCTCAATCATAATTGGGTGTCAATGTAATAGTTGAGAAGGTTAACAACAAGTGAATAATGTGCATCGGCTTCAGAGACGATTAATGTTGTGTGCCTTAAAGATCTTTCACTAAGAGGCTGTTTGGTTGCCTGAATTTTTGGTGTAAAGTAAAATAAACTCAGGGGTTTTAACTTTTTTTGTATTTGAATTTTCAAGGTAATGTAATGTATTTAGAATATATTATAAATGCCATTTTTTTATGTATTTGGAATTCTGATTTGGGTAATTTCAAATAAGACCCACCAAATGTTATGGTCATACCGACAGCCACCGTCGCCCGCCAGATGATGTTCACTACCGCATGCTCTGCCTACTAGCCGCATTATTACACCCCCCTCACAACCCTAATTTTATTACATTTATTTTATAAAATAAAAGCTCGTATTTGTAGAGTTTTCAAAATAATTCTAAAGTCCAAATCTTGCATATTTTTTTTAGATTCATTTTTTTGAAAACCAAACGATCCCTAAGTTTTATTTTATCATGAATTTTGTCGTCAGAATCCTCACAATGAGTTCCCTTGATGCTTTCTTTGATTACCGTCAAATCAAGATGCAACTTAGGGACGAGATTAAAATCAGCTTAAAGAATATTTCGTTATGAATTTGTCATTTGATTCAAAGAATATAAGAGTTATCTATTAGAGATTGATGGACAAAATTTTTAAAACTTTGAAGAAGTAAAATTTGTTAGCATATATCTATGATGTTATAGCGAAAAAAAAAAGAGTTGATAATCTCTTTAGTCTTATTGATACACCCTATCATAACATTAAACATGAAGTTAATTATTGCAAAATGTATCTTTAAAGTCTAATCTAAAAAATTTATGAAGCATCTGATCTTAGTTGAGAGAGTTTAGGTCAATTTTATAAAGATCAGAGTTTTGTTGGAGATTATCTCACCAAAATACATTCAAAATGTAAGAAAATTGATGAATAAAATAGCTATTCTTAGTGTGGAGCTTAGCTATATTTTAGGTCTATTGGAGATATATGACAATTCTCACATAACATTCACTTAACTTTTAGGCCAATTGGAGACATATTAGGAATAACTATTCAAATCTGACATAGTTTTTTTTGATTGATTTAATTTGATTTAGCAAATAATAGTTCAATTTTTAATTTGGGAATAAGGATTATTTGAATTTCAATTTTTGATTCTTTCTAAGAAAATAAATTCAACTTGAAATCAAAATGATATTTACAAATTATTTTTTTAATGAAGAATCTATCTTTTATGCTTATTTGAAAATATTATCTAACTTAATGAAAAATATTTTTATCACTATAATTTAATTTAATTATTTTAGAAAATTCATCAATCAATTCATTTTGAATTGACTAAGTGCTTGACTTATCATTCATTCATTAGGATTTTAAAATTCAATTAAATCAAAATTGATTCTAATAAATTAAATTATGTTACCATGTGATATAATTTGATTCTACATATAATTTGATCAATTTAATTTTATCTATAATTTAATTTGCCCAATAAATCTATTAATTAATCTCTTGAATAAATCAAATAAACACCTTTAAATTTTATATTCATTTCTAGATTCATTTTATCTAATTTTTGGCCATCACCACTGCTTGCTCCTACAATCATCTACTTTCGGACTTATTGTATCGCTTCGTGATAACTTACCGTATCTATTCTCCATTTATTCTTTAGCTTTATCATTGCTACTTATTATTATTTTTGAGATTTATATTAATTTTATTTTTACTAAAATCAAATATTAAAAAATAAAATTTTCAATTTAATTAATATTCATTCAAATAATCATAAAATATTTTAAATATATTATTTATTTTACAGTGAATTTTTTTTTATACTATATATATATATATTGGACAACTTTGTGATATCTCTCATTTTGACGCTAAGCTGTTTCTACACCCCACCCATCAAACCTAGTTGACCCACCAAATTTGAAGGTTAAACCTAAAAGCATTTTCCGAAGCTCCGTGTTCCTACCCGCACGGCACCTCACGCCGATCTTCCCCTCCTTCACACATCTCAGCCACTTGTGCTCCAAGTACCCATGGCCGTTCGCGACGACGCGAGATCTTCGTCGGAAGGAAAACCAGGCGACGGAGGTGACGATCTTATCATCTTCCATGCCGAGAATCTACAGAGCAACATGAAATCAGTCTATTACAGGTCCCAATTAAATCCTTAGAATTCTTTATTGTCTTTAACGTATCCAGCAATCGCATTACTGACCGCTGCCACGTTATTCTTTTATTTTAGTAAGCTGATTAACGATGATGATTTTGTAATTTGAGGAATCTTTGTAAGGAAAGTATTCGTTTTCCTTCACATTCTGTATGCTTTCAAGAAAAATTTTGAGTTATTCACTGCTTTATTGTCAAGCCTAATAACGTCATAGTGCCAATAGAATAGTAATCTTCTTCCTGTGGTCTCCTATTCGTTTATATTTAGTGGTTAGGCATTGTAATCCATCGGTAGAAACTAAGATATTATTGCTGGAATTGTTTGATTTGTACCCATGCTTTTGTATTTCTGTAATACATCGAAGGCTAGTAAAGTATATTTTAGCAGGGTATAATGGAATAATAGGAAATGATAGAAAAATATGAAAGGTTCTACATCTCTCTGCTTTACAATATTCGTCTTACATGTGGTGATTACATGGCTATCAAAAGTACAAATAGTGATATAGACATATTTGCAAATATTAAACTCAATTTTCTGTCTTTCTTTGTTGTTTGATCTATTCATCATCTCCATTGTGAGGATTATCTCAACTATCTGGGATGGGTTTATGAGCATTCATTTTTCATTTGTTCCTATTGAGCGTAGCCTGAGGTATTATATCTATTTATCTATAAATCATTTTGAACAATTTTTATCCTTGTTAGCTTAGGTCTGCCATTTTTTTTGCCTAACCTTTTATGTTAATTTTATCTATTCATCGAGTATGTGCATTTCTATTTTTCATCGTACATGTCCAACCACTTAATTTTTTTAGCTTTCTTATCTTCAATAGATTTAACTCCAATCATTACTCTAATATATTTATCCCTCAAATTATTATTCCTAATTTTGCTATATACCTACTTAGCATTTTATTTTTGTTACACAACTTATCTATTAATGATTTTTTTAGTTCCCAATATTTAAGATCCATGCAACATAACCAACCTAATTATAATTTTTTTAGTTTTTACTTTTAATTCTTCATGGTATGCTCTCATTGCATCATACTCCTAAGATACTTCTTTTTTTAACCCCCTATCCTTAATTATAGATGTTATACACTCATTTACATTCTTATGTTTTTTCTAGATGTTACTTTTGGTCGGTAATTTTTAATTTCTCACCTACTAAGATTGAATATCATATACTCCAATTTTATTCTATTAGTTCAAAGCTCTTTATCTTTTAAGTATTTTCTCTGTTGTTACCATCTTACCACTCATTTAATCAACATCACACTAGTTTGAACTTTGTAATGTACGCAAAATATATACCAATTCATCTCACTTTGAATTTTTTTTGCAAGCATCTCCATATTCATTACAAAATAAATTTAAGTCAATGATGATCTTTGATATCGTTCTATTGAAAATTTTTTTATCATCCAACAACTAATTTTACATAAATCTTTAATAGCTTCAATATATCATTGACTGATGCATTTTTTTCTTAATGCACACTAAATTCGTTTTTGTGGTACTCGATCATATGCTTTATCAAGATCAATAAAAATCATATGAGATCATTTTTTGCTTATACTTTTTTTATTAATCATTTTAATAGAAAATTGCTTCGATAGATTTTTATGGTATAAATCAAATTGCTTCTTTGAAGTTTTCATAAATTTTCAAGGTCCATATTTTATCACTATATCTCATTATTTGATTGTATGACTCATAAGTTTAATTCCTCTATTATTACCATAATATTTAATATTTTTTAAGTACTGGAACCAAAATACATCTTATCTTCTAGGCCTTTAAATTTCGCTTGAATAAGATATATAATCCAACCATTGTAATATCCTCAATAATCCTCAATAACTTTTTAAAATATGTCAATTGGACCTAAAGTTCACCATTATGCATGTTTTTCAGAGATAGCTCCACTTAGTTTATTTGCATTACTCTATAATATATTTCATTATTTTGTTTATTATGCTTACCCAAAATAATTTCTTCCAAAAACTCCCATTTATTAATTTACAAAAGCAGTGTTTTCCGCTTTATTTGATGTATTTATCTTTAACTGGAGTTCTATTACCTTTATTTATAATACATCTAATTTGATCAGAGTCTCTATATTTTTTATCTTATATCTTATTTAAATGGAGACGAAGGATTCATGTAGCCGACCTCACCTAGTGGGATTAAGGCTTGTTGTTGTTATCTTATTTAAATGATATATCTTCATTTTTCTTTCATTAGTGTAAGTCTATTATATAAATCATTAAATGTTATAATTTTTCTTTGTTTTCTACCTTCTTTACAAGACTTATGGCTTTTATATAATTATCATATCCTACAGTAGTATTTAACTTTTATCACTCTTTAAAGTTTTTATTTTTTATGTGATAACTTTTTATATCTTCTCATTCCACCAAATCTATTTATTAATGTTTTTCAAAGTTTTTTTTGAAGCTTCTACAATGATATTCTTGATGGAACTTGTCAAATTATTGTAGTATTGTAAATTTCCTCAATTAGTATCCTACCTCGCAGATCAACAATTTCTTACATTTCAAATTCCACCATCTTATTTTCAGGAAAAAATATGGCTGCTTGATGTTTCACCTCCTATAATCTAAATTAGCTTGTGGGTTAAATATGATACAACTGTTAGGAGATCTTTTTGTTGGCTTGCTTTGAGTAGGTTCTTGATCATCCAAAGTTTCTTCTGTCCAAGGTGATATTGTGCCTAGTCCTATCTTTGCCAGAATATTTTGAGCCCTGAATTCTATTGATTGCCTGATGTTAGGATGGACGTCATAGGAGCATGTCAAATATAGTTATAATAGAAGAAGGGCTGTGGCTGTGGTACACGTCATTTCACTTTCATCCTTATTAACTTGTTGCTTCACTATGGGTTTAGTTTTTTGAAGTTTTGCATTAATAGACTGAATAAATGAATTTTTCCATTTTGATTTTTGTGTATTTGATGTGCCATGAGATTAGTTAGACAGGATAGGAAGAGACTGATCATGTTGTCATTTAATTGGCATAGTTTTGTGGATGAATGATAAGTTGTATGGTTATGCCTTAGCGGAAGTCATCCTTTTGCTACTTCAGTTGATTAATATAATATAATGAATTTTCTAGGTTGTGATTCACCAACTCAGTCTGGCCTATAAAATTCTTTATTTGTGAGACAATTTTACTAAAGGCTCTTTGTCAAGATTGAATCTCTGTGGTTCATAATTGTTTTGGTCCTTGTAATCATAAAATATTCTCCATGAAGATTTCTGCATTTCATGGATCACACTAAGAATGTGCAACTGCTGCAAAATGAGCAGAATTAATTGAGTCGATTGAACCCAACTATGATAGTGCTTTCTCCTTTGGAAGTTGGTAATCAATGTTCAAAAGCCATTGATATATCCATCTGATAAATTTCTTGGTATGACAATGTTTGGAGTTGATCTGAGCGTAGTTTATCCATTATTTATTTTTGCGCACTTAACATGCAACAACCTCTTAACTCTGCTCTTCGTCCTTGCCCGATAAAAGTTACTATAATTTTTATTACTGTATGAAGAATATCGAATTTCTTACTGCATGAGGAATCCTAAATACTCAAGAACTGAATTTAAATGAAATTCTTTAGTACATTACTATCTTGTTTCTGTATATTGTTGAGATTTTTTTGTTATGGATTGTTGTGGGGATGTCATGAAGGATCTTGCTTAAGGGCTTGTTTGGTTCCCACATGCAAAAGAAGTGGAAGTGTGAAGTAAGAGTAATCACACTTCTCTTTTTTTTGCGAAGTCCAAGGAAATAATATGTAAAATTCTTATATATTTAATTTCAGCCCATATGTTACAAAGTCACTTCTTCAAGTGGTCAAATGCAATACGCTATGGTATAAAAATATAGGTAATCTATTAATATATAGTTCACATAATATTCTATTATATTATATCATTAAAAAAACATATGTATAGGGGTGTCAATTAATGGTCGGGTTGAGTCTAACTGACGGCCCGAACCGTATTAAACGGTCAAAATCTCAACGACACCCGACTTCCGATTGACCGATCGACTCAAGCGATATATATATATATATATATATAAATCGAAATCAATTTGGTTTGCAAGTCAATTCGATTTGGTGGCGGGTCAAAATCGAGTCAATGTCGGATTGGTGGGTCAACTCGAACCAGATTCGAAATATTAAGCGTAAATTTCTTTTCAAACCGACCGAAATTATTGGGTCTACCAACTCAAATTTTTTTGGTCGGGTGTCAATTTTTGGACGCCCATATGTACAATATTTTTAATATATTATACTAATAGAAAATTGATGTGCTATATTATACTTTATAATCTACAGATTACAATATACAAATAAATGTTGCAAGTGCTTGAATTTGTCTTCAATGGAGAAAGTCTCCTCCAAGTGCACATGGACCTTCATTCTTGGCTAGCAAATAGAAATTGGGTAACTGCAAGCTATTGTACATTGGCTTGACTTTATGTTGGTGGAGGCCACTAGTTGGGCCTCATGCAATGCCAAATGATGTATGAGTAAATTCTAGTCTTCTATAAATTAGATAGACAAAAGAGAAGAACAATTGGTAGAGTAAAAGAGTTACCCTAGATGCAAGAGGCACACCAATTGATTGCAAGTATTGTTAACAACTTTGCTTCTCTTGAAGTTGAATATTGAAGATGAGGATTTATAAGAGTTTCATGAGGATTCCATTTTTTTTCATATATTGAGTTAGATGATTGTGATGACACCCCCTTTGGTGTGATGAGATATTTGATTGCAAGAGTGAGACTGAGGATTGGAGGTAGAAAAGTATTTTTAGTATACTATAGTTAATGGAGGGAGTGTTATGAATATGATCTCAAATCATACTCTTGTTAGGAAATTTTTTTAATGTTAGTTGGGTTAATTATATGTACCTTCCTGGTAGTTGTAGCTATTTGATTTCAATTATGTAGATATTATTTGATGCGATATCCTTTCTATGGACATTAGGAAGGTATTGGTTGTGTGACATGATGCTATGTATTATGATAAGAAAATTATATATGTTTGCAATTTTAATTAATAAATCATAAAACTACATCCTATCAAGCCTTTAGAGAAGTCTTTGAAAGAATCTTTTTATAATTCATCTTTTGACATTCAGACAAATTATTTTTAAAGAAAAAAAAATGCAAATCTTCAATTGATTGTTTTAGGTTCCCCTATTGATAGGGTTTGTATCTCTATTAGTGATTCTACTGCATCTATGCTTTCTTTTGTTGAAATTGAAGCAGCGTCCTTTTATATTTAAAAAAGAGTTTTTTTATATGACTTTTTTTCATCTCCTTCATGTGAAGGAAGGCGCACCTTGTATGATTGATGTGCCTCTTTACCTGTTGTCTTCACATTTTTTGTTTTTACTGAATTGTTAGATGAACTTCCTTATGCGATAGATTTACGTTCAAGGTCTTAACTTTCAAATCATCCGCATTATAGAATGAACCCTTTTGAAAATTTTAAGCTTAAAAGGCCGGTAGATAACCTTAGGAAAGGTTTTCTTGGAGAAAGTTTGAATTTCTATACTGTTCTTGCATTATTATCACAAAAATAGATGGATAATATATATAGCATGGCATTAATATGATTATCTGAAAGTACAAGTTCATATGCCTAAACTTGATGACATACTTGATTTTATTTTTTTGTACTAATTATTTTATTAAAATAGATCTTAAGAGTGGATATCAAAATCTAAGCCTCTTACTTGCCAATTAAGTTGGAAGGGTGAGTACCAACATAACATGTTATTTGATGAATACACCTTCCAACCAAGGATATAGTCTTTGAGTCCCATGACATGTTGGTACTTTTCAATGTATAAATTAGGAGTGGTCAACCTGATCTCAAAATCTTAGTTGATCAAGTACAAATCAGCCATCCATTGGCTGACTCTCAAAAAAATATCTATTTTTTTAGTCCTTTATTTTTTGTTCTATTTCTTCCATCTTAATACTTTTGTACATAAGCATGTTCATACTCTCCTTCAAGCCCTTCACCATGAACAAGTTCCTGAAGATACTCAGCTTCCACTTCGCTCTTTGTTTTCATAGGAAGATGATGAAGATTACATTGGCAAATAAATTCAGTATTGCTTGAGCTATAATTGGCCCATAGAAGTTCAAAATCTTGATGATCTTCTAGAAAATGGATGTCATAAGTTTAAATGGACTGTTATAGAAGCATAACTCAGCATTTGAGTAATGGTCCAGGAACTTACCCTTGTAGTCTTGGTGAGAACTCATTTTTAGCTCCACCAAAGAAGCTTTATGCTCTTTGCCTTGATGGATGAGTAATGAATTAAATTGTCATTATGCTTTCACAAAATTTTTAGGCCACTTGATTATTGAAGTCACATCTCTAAGCCAAATTCTTGTGCAAGAAGGAAGAAGATGACCATGGAAACAAAAGCTAGAGATGTAGAAAGTGTAAAGAGATGCCAAAAAGCAAACTATTTATAGGCTCAAAAACATGGAAACCCTAAACTATCATATTACCTAAGCATAACGATTCATTAAATCTTCATCATAATCATCGATTTGATCACAAAATATATGAAAAAGATTTTTGTTTTATATGTATTGACTTGGGGAGTTTAAATGACATGTGCTAGGAATTGTCTTAGCCTTCATTAAACTCATTTTCTCAACGATAAATGTGACTTCATAGTAAAGGTGCAACTTCATGTTGAATGATAGATTTGAAAGTAGTCTTCATTCTAAAGGTTGGCTATTTAATGAGGCTTCTCTTGATACCGCATGATGTAATATAAAAAAATAAATATCTTCAATTTTGAGAGGTAAGATCTTTAGCTTATTTTATAAACTTAGGCAAATCTAAAATTAAATTAAATTTTCATTTCATTGAAGATGAAATTATTATTACATCAAATAAAAAGAAAAGAAATTGCAAGCACACGGTGCTGGAACAACATTCTTTTCTAACATCACTTGTCTCTTTATGAGATACATCAAAAATTAGAAAGAAGAGATGATTACAACATTAATGATCAAGTTCATCCTCTAAAGAACAACTTGGACTTGTCGTAGATATCTTGAACTCAAGTGAGAAAGCTCTTCTCAACATGCAATGAAATCATGGATCAAGTTGAATCACCCCTTAATGAGTTGGAAAAATAAATTTTGTTACAAATTGATTCTTCATCTAAATCTAAAAAAATTAGTGCTCTCTCTTTTTTACTGGTTGTGTGACTTCAAGAAACTACTACCTCTACCTTCTTGTTGAACTCACCATGGGTCTTGGATAATTTTGCTCCTTTAGCATTTTTTGGGAGATTCAAGATCAACTTAGAGATGAAGGCCTTTGCCTTGTGTCATCGAAGAAACTACTTTGTGTTTGAGATGATGGCTTCAAAGGGCTGAATTTTCCACCTTGTTGTTTTGTTGATCACAACCCTTCTTTGAAAATGAGAGATTTTTGATTGATAGACTCTTTAAATGTATTTTGAAGCCAATCAATGGAATCCAAGATTGAAACCTGCTCAAATTTCATATTTACAAGAACATGAGCTTTGAAACAATTATACGTCAAGTGCTTGATGACTAAAGCTCAAACATTAAAGTTCTGAAAACAAATCACAAATCTCTATATTATAGGCATTGATATTTACATGTTAATTGTGTGTAAAAAAATTGTTTATTTTGTTGAGTAAATGCTTTAGATCAATCTATACAATGAGTTACCTAAGTCGAATTGGGTTTTTACTAGTACTATTATTCTCTTAAAGTGAATTGGGTAATTGATGTACACCATATTCATCTCAATTACTCAATTCTTTATAAGGCTTTGAATCATGTTTAAGAAATCTTTGATTGAAAACCTATTTGAACCTTTATAATTAAGAACTCATAAGGTTTAAGTTGCCTAAAATCTTTAGTCATCGAATGCTACATTTTAGATAAATCGCCCATTAGTTAACTCTAACTCAACTCTTAGTACCAAATTGCTAAATTGCTTGTTGAATTCGTGAAGTTGTCCATCTATAAAGGTTATTCGCCCAAAGGAATTAGTCAACTTGTCCAGAGCACTCACCAATTAAATAGGTTTCTTATTAGAAAGAACTTTCCAATGGTACTCACTAATTTAGAACTCACTTTAGTTCCTATTATAAGTAATTGAATACAAGTTTACCTCGCCTACTACATAGCTATCTACACTAAGCTCAACATATACATATGAATTTACTATAGTATATGGTTAATTTTGTAATGTCAACCTTGATGTTTACCTATACATAGGGGTTAAGGATTGAACATGGGCATAAAAATCACAAGAAGAAATGACACGAAGCCTCAATAGAAGTCTCTATGACATCTCTCTTTTTTTAAATTGTTTATTTGTAGCTCATTTTGACTTGCCCTATTTTGTTCAAAGTGGTTCGAAAGGGTTCCTTACAACTTAATTCTTTAAGAGAATCAATGAGATCTAACTTCTCACTCCTTGCTTTTTGGGCTTGTTTTATTTTTTCTAGTAGAGTCTCTGTATCTTTCCATGGATATTAGCATTTGTATTTATAAATTAGGGTATTGAGGTATATGATGGGCACTTTGCGGTTTAATAAATTTTATTTATTTTCTATCTTGTTTGTGTTTTTTAGATGCATTCTTCGAGTGGTGCAAGTATAACTATTAATTTTAGGGGTAAGTCATCTCCATGCACCAACGTGATTCCTAATTTTTTCTATTTAGTTGATTCTTACCTTATTCCTTACATCTATTTATTTGCAATTAAGTTCTAATGTCTGCTTTTCTTAGTTAAATTTGTTGCAGGTTGTTTTCATTGCCATGTTAATTCCATAAGAATTGTGGGTTTTGGTGACTAAAATTTCTCTATGAATTTATTTGATTTAATCATTTATTAAATTCTTGTTTGACGTAGATTCTGCATATTTTTTTGACTGCATCAAAAATTAGCAATTAATTGCTTAGTTAACTGTCTTTAGAATTGTGAATTTCAGTATGATTTATGTTGTGTGTGTGTGTGTGTGGAGAGAGAGAGAGAGGGAGAGAGAGAGAGAGAGATGGATTGTTTTGATCATAACCAGATAACCAGACTAATGACAAACTTTTTCCTTCTAAGAGTATTATTACTATGTTCAAAAGAGCACAGTGCTAAGTAAGTCTGCTCAACTTCTCAACCTTAGCACTACTTTTGCCTGTTCGTCTAGATTCATCCTATTCACTATATATATATATATATATATATATATATATATTAGATTAATGGTTGTGAAAAGTACATTCTAGGAGGCACTGACACTCTGAGTAAAATCTATATGCAATGTTTGAAATGTGTTGAGCATGGTCCTGAACCTGACACATGTTGGACATGACTGGCACTTATTTGATTAAAGAAATAATAAAAAATAGACACATTTTAAATGACTTCAAAATCTGCCTAGTTTGGACTCTTTTTCTTTTCGCACTTTCACAGGATTAGCAAGGGTTTAGGATTGAGAACCCAACCTCATGTGATGACTAGCAATCTTGACGTTGAAATTGACACCCAACTGCCCGTTATAGCTGCCTTCTTCACGTGACCAGTGACCTAAACGCCACCTCTTCACTTGAGATGCAACAGTGAGTTCGACACCACTTCATGACAGCAACCTCTACTTCGGCTTTTACACAAGCTAAAATAGCCACCTATCTACAGTTTCATACACGTCTTCAACCTTCTCATCAGTGAGTACCCCCCCTCTTCTTTGTTTTCAACTGGTATATTTGTTTCAGTTTTTGTTGTCAGCCAATAGGGTCAAAGTATAGTGGAAGTTTTGAATATATTTTAAATTAAATGCTTATATCATGTAAAATTATTTGGATGTCCTCCATTTATGGTCATTTTGATTTATGGTTAATTGACTTTTGGATGATTGCCTTAGGATTTTGAGATATATAAATTATAATATATTGTTATATATATAATAATGTCTTGTATTTTTAATAATAGATGTCTTATTTTCTTGTTATGTGGTGTCCGTGTCCCGCATTTGTATAGGTAGTCAAGTGGAAGCTATGGACGTAATTGGGAAGTTTAGGTTGATAATGATTCGTTACTGTTTAGGAGGATGCAGTGAAAAATAATCCATGTTTTGTCATGAAAATTAAATGGTGTGATTGATATGTGATTGTACTGCAGGTGAAGTGTTAAACATTAAAATTTTATTTGGAGCACTTTATCTTCTGGTGTCACAATTATAATGCTGTAAGTTCAGTGAGATGTTGTTCTCCTGTCGAAGCATCTGAAGCATAGTTAGCAAGTGGCTGCTTGAGCATTGTGTACATTTTTTTTAATGTCATTTTCTACTTTGAAACTATCTGCTTTACTGTGCTCAATATAACTTATTTTCTTTGTTCCATCTGTATCTTGTATTTTCATATGTTTCATAATCTCATCGGGCAACTTTGAACCATACATAACCTGACGAGGTGTTCTTCTTCTGCAGCCGTACCTTTCTATCAATCGTGGGAGGAGTTGTTGCTGGAATTTGGGGTTTTACAGGCTTAATTGGCTTTGTGTTTTACTTGTTAATCATGGCATTCACTTCCTTGGGACTTTTGGCTAAAGCTAAATTCTCTGTCGGGAATTACTTCGATTCTTGGAATAGGATTACACTTGATGGATTTTTTGGTGGCCTCATGGTATGATTCCAGATATTTATCTTCTAATTTTTTTATTGTTTTTTGTTTATCTCTCAAGTTCTTTATTGTTGTTTTACTAGATAAATTGATGCTTCATAGCTACTAGTATACACAATAATAAAGAACAACATTAAATTCAAATATTTATATAAGAAGATCTCGCATTTAGTTTTGAATAGATAAAATTTTAAAAACTAGCATCAATTAAAACATAATTAGTAATTTAATTACGTTTTAAATAAAATTTAATTATAGGTATAGTCATTCGTTTAAAGAGCGACTTGTTTGTCATGTAAGATCCTAGGTGGCGTAAGTCGCCGAGATTTGTATTCATGGGCAAGTCGCCTATTTAATGGGCGACTTGATTCCATCATCACATGCAAGTCGCCTGTTGTAGGGCAACATATTTCTTTTTAAATCGAGTTATCAGCCTAATTGTAGGATTTGAGTAGGATCTAAGTTGGATTTGACAAATCCAACCAAACTGTAATATTGGGCAAGTTAAATCCATTGCATTTTTTAACCCACTAAACCGCTATTTCGGATTGTTAAATCCGCTAAGGCCAAGTAGCATTATTAAATCCGGATTTACAAAATCCTATTGACGGTCAATTACCATCAATCTTGCTTAAGAGTTTTTAACCTCAATTATGATTATCAATTTAGTCAGCTTTGATTCAATCAATTCACGACTATTTAGAACTCAATGTGGATTGTTTAAATTGTGTTAGATTAAAAAGTATATACAATTACTTATTATGATTAAAAATTGGAAAGCAAATTTGCTTATAAAATCTCAACCAAACATGAATTAGCACAATAAAGCAATTTGAAATGTAGATACTCTGAATAACAAAAAAGTCAAATATAATATACATATAATAAGTGAAATAAGATAGTCCAAAGCATATGAATAACATAATGTGTCCATCTCCTAGAACTATCGCTGTCGATGTTGTTTGCGTTGAATCGCACCACTATCAGGTGCGTAATGATTAGGTGCACGTGGTGGATGATCACATAAGTGATGTTGGCCTTTCAATGCAATGCTCTTTCTGAACCTGTGGTATATTAACATGTGATGTCGCTCTAGAAGTCTCAGTAGGATAGTTGTGCGATTCTCCCAATAGCATCCAAAATGATGGAGAGACGACGTATAGTGATGGGGTAATTTGTGTGTAGAGATGAGACTGAGAACTATGTTGATAAGTGAATGGATTAGGATCAGCATACGTGGATGGTCCGATACCTAAGTCTGATAGCTGTGTTGCTTGGGCAGAAAACTCCTCCTGTGAGACACCCTCTGTCAATATGGGTCAATAACAGGTGTCGCTGGTAGGCATCCACAACCTGATATCCCTACAAAGCTTATCATATTTATGTATAGCCAATTGTAGGTTAGAATCATCGGGATGGCCAAAGAAGGGTTGAAAGATGTCCTCAGTGGCTAAGAAGTGCTCCGACTGCATCAAACAAAAGAGAAGATATTAGCCTCATTTATCTAAAGATTATAACTAATAAAAAAATTGTTGTAGTAATTACTCACATATGCTTGCTCTACAGGTGTTCTATGATAATATGTGGTGGGAGGGTTTGTTGGGGCCTTTAACAAATAGAGTGATGCCCATGATTTAAACCATGACATGTATTGATTATTGCAAATTGTCTGTTCTTGTCCCCATCTGTAATATGAACTACGTGATCCATTCTCTTCTATGTAGATATATGAAGCTGATAATACTCAACCGACATCGCCTTTTCTAAACCATCGACCTTTTTTGGATTAATAGGTGCCACATCAATCCTGGTAGGTGTCCAAACTATCGAAGAACTTTATTTGGTAGGTACCACTCCACCCTTATCCAATTAATAAGTGGAATGCATGCTAAGCATATTTCTTCACCCATCAAGCAAATGTCCGATACGCCTATCTGCGGTGTATGGTTCCCAAATAACCTATTTATGTTACAAGTCGATTAGATCAATAGTACAATTACTAAAAAAATAACAATTTAATTTTGTTGATATTTATACTTGACTCTGTGATAGACCATTAAGCTCATTTTTGTACAACATTATGTTCATTTGAAGCACATATCTTTCATTCCACCTGTTGAAGTAATATAATATGAACAATCATAATTCTACAAATGATTGTTGGCACATATAGTATTTACTTGAACCCGATACTCAACCCATCTAGCTCTTGTGGATATGGTACATGCAATGTTGGTCTTCCCATGATCAGATCTATAGCAAATACAAGCAACCAGTCATATTAACTGGCGTTGGCCTATTGGACTCATATAACTCTTGGTACATATTTGCTAAAACTGTTCCTCCCAAATATAATGTACTAAAGGCATTCAAGTTTTCAAGAAGTGGAAGATACTACAGATGAATCTAAGACTTTGAAGTGTTTGAAAGCAAAAAACTCCCTATGATGAATAACATGTATGCTCGTAAATGTCTGTTGAGCTCAACCTCAATTAAATCAACATGTGTCCCTGAAGAATGTTCCATTTGAGCCACCTCAATGGCATGCATGTTTACACATGGGCTTGACCCATTTAGAACGTGGATGTGATGTGATGTTTGGATTACTCGGGTTATGGTACATCACATATGATATAGGATGTCGGCCCAATAATTCGTCCCAGTAATTTGGCCAACTATGCCATCTCTTCCTCTCACCCACCACAATAGGCCTTATAGCCGGTGGTTTATTAACACAGTTCAAGAATCATCACAACATCTTAGAGTGTAATCATTATCTCACCAACAATTAGGCGAAAAGTGTTGGTCTATGGAGATCATTTGTCTACTAATGCAGTAAGTAAATGATGATCCAGACGGATGTAATGCAATTGACAAGTATAGTCCAGGCCTATGGCATACAAAACTGATGTAAATCTGGGGCAACTAATGCGTCACTCATTCAGCATAAGTAAATGAGAAGTGACTTTTAAAATAGTACTCTGCATTTGAAATAAAAAAGAAATGTTAGACGATTATTGAAAACCACAAAAAGAATACTACGATTTTACATAATAATACCATATCTGGGTGGGTGACCTTATGTTGACCATGCAAGAAGGTAATGGTAGGGTGGATCTCTAGTGGTGGTGGGTTTGACGCGGCACTCTCCTCTCTAACATCCCTCTTATGTTGACATCTAACTGGTTGGGGCTCTACCATCATACCCGCAAAAAAAAAAAAAAAAAAAAAAAAAAAAAAAATATATATATATATATATATATATATATATATATATATATATATATATATATATATATACAATGAGTACTACAAACCAAAAGATCTAAAAAAAACTACTAAAATAGTATCCGATAAAAATACAAAAGATATAAAATATGTAGTAATGAAATACCTTATGCTACTAATATTGTAAGGGCATAATGACCTATAATGACCAACAATTTTGCATAAGTTACATGAGAATTACTATTGTCTCTACTCTCATTCATTGTATTTCTAAATCTAATAGTGTGTGGTTTTCTGACTCCTTCTATAAGTAGGTGGTAACAACTCAAATATTCCTTAATCGACATTATAAGTTGGCTTGTCGAATGATCCGTCAGATGAAAGCCAGTATGTTTGCTTATATAGGTGCAATGTGTAATATTGTGATACGTATGTCAAGTGATTTAATCTTCTGTATCCTAATGCTGCAATTGAATGCACACAAGGTAAATGATATATTTCAGTTCTACTGCAATTGTACCTGCAGACTCTTGAGGAGAGATCAACTCGAATGATCTACAAGTCATGTCGAACACTTGCGTTCTTTAGAATTTATGTTGATTGCCTCAGGAAAATGTCGAGCCTCTCGTTCAAATCGATTTAAGAAACTCTGCATCCGTTGCATGAACATAGATTTGTTGGAGTCTTCCTGTCGAGTTGCACTATCTGATCTCTTTAGAAACAATCAAATGATGTTAAAATAAATTACAGTGATTAGGGTTTGAATTGACAAACCCCTTACACGTTTTAGCACTCCATTGAAACATTTTGATGCGTTAGTAGTCATAGTTCCATAACGCATACCTCCATCATGCACCAATGACCACTTGATAACATCACGATCAATTAGCCATTAGTGTGCCTCTTTTTTGACATTGTTGATGTCAGTCATGTAACGATTAAAAGTCTAGGCATCATCGGTGTTACTAGCTATATACATTTTTTGACATAAGAATTTAGCATCTCTAATGCCCATTTTCTGAATAGCTTTCTTGAAGTTTTCACGTAGATACCTTAAACAATGCCGACAAGCGGCTCAAGGGAATAAGTCTTTGCAACCTCGAATTAAACCGACATGTTTGTTTGAAATTATACACAGATCACGTCGTGTAGAGACTACTGGAAGCATTTCTTGGAGACAAATCAGAAACCAAAGCCAATATTTTTTTGATTCGGATTCTACAATAGTAAAGGCAAGAGGAAATAATTTGTTATTATTATCGATTCCTACAGTAGTCAATAAAGTTTCACTGATTTCTAAGCAAGAAAGTACCATCCTCAAGGCTATGACAACTTCCCCAATCTAAAACTGATGGACCGAAAGCAAAGAAAATTCTCTAAAAATGATGTGAGATTATTATTTGTATTTGTAAATTGTACCTTACAAAGTAAAGCTCATTGCTTCCATAAAAATATCGAGTGACCTATAGGACTCTTCTTAGTTATTGAAAATTGCTTTATAACTTTATACCTTGCATCCCAAGCCTTCATGTAAAATATTTTGACATTAAATTTTAATTCCATTCGACAAATAATCTCTTTAAGTTTTAGATATATTTGATGTCTTATCACATGTACAATGAAATAAACAATAAATTTGAAAGTGCACTGACGATGATCACTGCCTATCAATGTATTTATGCATATGTGATTCTCTCCAATTCTTGATATTCTCCAAGTACCTCCTAGACGCTTGTTGCGATTACAATGCTGTCCCCATCGACATGTTCTATTAGGGTTATTGTGATGTATATAAATTATTGTGAAGTTCTTGATTTGTGCTTTGAATTGAACATTATTAAGTATAAACCAACTGATATCGACTTGTTTTACTTGCCTTCAACAAATTCACCTGGAATGTCAATACCATCTGAAAATAAAGTGCCATCAGATGGTTCATCGAATATAACCTCCTCATTCCATTCTCTTGTTGTTTGGTAAATACAAACATAATCATTATTGTAAATCATCTAAATTTCCTGTTCAATATTTCTGAAAGAATTTTTATAAGATCTTAACCAGTAATATTCTCACTTGTGGTTTAGGCCAGTTGCAAAATCATTGTTACTATCACTGTGCTTAGATTCACTACTTGAGTTACCATTCACGTCTTGTACTCACCATTGGGTGCACTTGAAGGTGTCACAGTTTGTTCGTATGAGTCAATATTCACTGTTGATGTGTAAATTCATATTACATATAATTGACGAGGTTTGCATATAATGGATGAAAGTAGCAACTACAAGAGCTTAGAATGGGGACACTTAAAGAATACAAATAAAAATATTTTTAAGAGCAAACTACAAGAGCTTAGAATTTGGGATGTTTATAAGAAAGCTAATGTTATGTGGGAAAAAAATGAAGTGAAATTAAACAGTTCTAAAATGTCTTGGAGAATCAAAAGGAATAACTTATTTTAATAAAAATAGTTGGTGGTGGAGTCGAGTGTCTGAAAAAATAAGAAAAAAAGCGTTGTTATAAAACTTGGTTTAGATGTAAAACTTGGAATTGGGAAAGATATAAAATTGGCGTAGAGATTCTAAGAAAATAATATATGATCTGAAAATTTAGCTTTTAGTGATTTATATAAATTAGATACCAAAGAAGATGAAAGATGTATGTATAAGTTAATAACCAAAAGATAGGAGAAGTAAAGACTAGTTAGTGAGGTGCATTAAAGATGAAGATAATAAAATGCTTTTCTTAGAAAAGGATATTGAAAATAGGTGGATGAGGTATTTTGATAAATTTTTCAATGAAGGATCTGAAAGTACGATTGATTTTAGCAATCTTAATATCCTAAACAAAAACAGAGAAATTTTTTTTTATCGTCGTATTAGTAAATATGAAGTTAGAGAAGCTTTAAAGAAAATGAAATTTGGAAAAACAGTAGGACCTGATGATATTCCAATAGAATTGTGAAAATGTTTAGGAGATCAAGGAATTTCATGGCTTACAAATCTTTTAATGTTATTTTAAAACTAAAAGATGCGGATGAGTGGAGAAAGAGTTTGTTGGTTCCAATATTTAAGAATAAAGGTGATGCACAAGTGCAAATTATAGAGGAATTAAGTTAATGTGTCATACATTAAAATTATGGGAGAGAGTAATCGAGCATAGGTTACGATGTGATACAAAAATTTCTCACAATCAGTTTGGTTTCATGCCAGGTAGATCTAATATGGATGCTATATATTTGTTAAGAGGTTTGATGGAGAAGTACAGAGAAAGTAAGGAGGATCTACATATGATATTTATTGATTTAGAGAATCCCTCTAAGTGGGTCATTGTGAATCATCTCTATTATGTCATATTATGTGTCAAATTCTCATTTAATTCAAGTATACTAGATCATTTTTATACATCTTAACCAAGTCTTTTTTAGGTCACCTACCTTTCTTAACATGCAAATATAATGCATCTACTCTCCTAAGGGTCATCGGATGACGCTTTTTTGTGGCCAAACCATAAGGCTCTCCTAATCTTATCGCCACTGAGAACTCCAACTTTTTCCGAACATACTCATTTTGCATTTTATCTCTAAGAGAAAGTCACTCATCCCATCCTCATCTCGTAACACTTAACTTAGTCTTATGTTTCTCTTATTGAACATTTTGCACCATAACATCATTGCAGTCTTACCACCATCTTATAAAATTTTCCTTAAGTTTAAGTGGAACTTTTATCACACATAAAGCGATGCATTCCTCCACTTCAACCATCCAACTTGAATTCTACTAATAACATCTTCATCTATTTCACCATCATTTTATTTTTGAACAATAGAGCTAAATATCAGATCACTCTTATTAATGACTTGTTTAATATCACAACACTATCACTATAACTTCTACAACTAAAATTACACTCCATATATTAGGTTTTAGATCTACTTAAAGCAATCTTTAGACTCTGTTGACCTCCATAATTCAAGTTTCTCTTGGACGCCCTATCTAGTCTTATCAACAAAAAGAATGTCATTAGCAAAAAACATACACCAAGGTACATCTTTCTGTAAATGTCTAGTAAGAACATCCATAATTAAAACAAAAAGATAAGGGCTTAAAGTTGATCCTTGATGTAATCCAACTAAAATAGGAAAATATTTTGTCAATCATGCTTGTGTTTGGACACAAGTAATAGCTATAGTATACATATCCTTAATGACTTGAATATAATCAATATTAACTCCTTTCTTTTCTAGAACTCTCCAAAGAACATCTCTTAAAACTTTATCATAAGCTTTCTCTAAATCAATAAATATCATATGTAGATCCTCCTTACTTTCTCTATACTTCTCCATCAAACCTCTTAACAAATGTATAGCATCCATAGTAGATTTACCTGGCATGAAACCAAATTGATTGTATCACATCGTAACCTATGCTTAATTACTCTCTCCCATAATTTTAATGTATGACACATTAACTTAATTCCTCTATAATTTGCATACTCTTGTGCATCACCTTTATTCTTAAATATAAGAACCAACAAACTCTTTCTCCAATTATCTGACATCTTTTTAGTCTTAACATTAAAAAGATTTATAAGTCAAGAAATTTTTTGATCTTCTAAATATTTTCTACAATTCTATTGAAATATCATCAGATCATACTGTTTTTCTACATTTCATTTTCGTTAAAGTTTCTCTAATTTATTACTGTGATAAAAAAATAAAATTCTCTATGTTTATTTAGGATATTAAGGTTCTTAAAATCAATCTTATTTTCGATCCTTCATTAAAAGTTTATCAAAATATCTCATCCACTTATTTTCGATCTTTTAAGAAAAGTACTTTATGATTTTCATTCTTAATACACTTCACTTGAACTAGATCTTTGAATATGTTATGAAAATATTTTAAGGTATGAAAAATGTTGTATTAAGTTTTTATTTGCAACAAATTTTTATGAAAATTTTGAGTTATTTGGAGAAGGTGAGTGCTTCAATTTTTTACAATTTCACACCTTTTTATTTTTTATTTTTTATTTTTGCGGGATCACGTCATCAACTGTCGAATCCGTGACTGTACATGTCAGTTGTGCATGAAATACCGTTTAAAACGCAACAAGCCAGCCTGATGTACTAGTCACTATCATGGCATTCATGTCAGTTGATTGTGTATCTTATCAATATAAGAAATGTGTGTTCTTTTAGGGGCTGTTTGGGATAATTTTGTTTCATTATTTTTTCTTTTATAATTTTATTTTATTTTATTTATATTTTATTTCAAAATAAAATATATTTTACGATGAATATTTTTAAAAGCATTAAAAATATGTTTGAGTTGATTTAAGCATTTAAAAAAAATAAAAATACTTAAAAATATATTAAGCAAACATATTTTTAAAAGTAAAAAAAAACAAAAAACACAATAAAATTAACCCGAAACAGGCTCTTAGTTTTAATAAAACTTTTGTATAAAATTTCGTGGACAATTGCCTACTTATCTGACTTATCTGAAGAGTCATCCTACTAGCAGTGAAGTTCCGAATAACCTTAGATCCTATTCTTAAGGCTTTTTAATAGTGAAACTGATTGAAGGGTGCTGATATTCCCTTCTTTCCATCCCCACTGTTTAAATCATTGGGAAATTACTTGATATTGAAAAATTCCCTTCTAATAAAAGAATAAAAATCTCGTTACAATTCACTTCCAATTTTAGAATCATTCATTAAAGTCGGTAACTATTAGCTGTTTATGTAGCTTTTCGTGTCAGTTTCGGGTTCATGTACCAATTCCAGCTATTACTTCATGGCCCATTATATGTTTGACGTTCAAATTCATGCGTTTAGGTTTAAAACCTGAATTCAATTTAGATTGCATTGATGAAAGAACTTTATTTTTTGTGCCTAATTTTTTATTCTCAGAACACATTAATAAGCTTTTACTGAATCAAGTACACACTTATATACCCTTCTTCTGGACTACGTCGAATTACCATTTTTTTTTTTAATCTTATAGCGTCTATATTTTTTATTTAATGTTTCATTCTTTTATTACTTTCTGCGAATAACTTTGTAGTTATGCTTTTGTCCTATCATCATCTCCATTAACTCTATTTTTTTATGTATTTGCAGTCGTACGTGCTATTTTGGACGTATCCTTTTACTATTTCACTACCACATTTGATTTTTTTTATTAGAGTAACTATTCTATTTTACTTATAATTTTTTTTTGCTTGCTAAGGCTCTGTTTGGATTGGAAGGAAATACAAGTGATTTATTGTTTGATTATGAATGAAAAACCATTTATTCAATCAACTTATTTTCCATTCCCTTTCAATCAAATTCCCACATCCAAACAGATCCTAATTGTTTTAGCTGAGTGATTCTTGAAAAATCATCTTAAACTGTGAGTGCTGAGTTACCTTATATTCATATTTTGCAATCACTCTCTGTCAGCAGTTTTAAATTGTCTCTACTCTTCCAAACTGTTAGAAACATTTCCCTTATTTCTAAGTTGCTATGCCCAAAAAAATAACATTTAGGGAGAAAATCTGGGCAGGGCATCCTAACCAGCATTTGTTGGCTAGAATGGATTTTAAAACCGTTAAAGAGTTGTTTTAGATTGAATCTCGTACAAGAGTTCGTCGATTAGTCATATATTTTTGTACACATATCACACAATTCTTATATATTTACATAAATAATATTCAAATCTTCAATATCACATAAAAATATCACAATTATTAGTTTTTTCAAAGTAAAATATATCTTTTCATGTATAAAAAAAGTAAAGTGTTATATTTACGTAATATTTTATATTTTTCATACCATTATTGAAATTTCATATTTGAAATTCTCTATTTTGCATTCCTTCTGCAAATTTGGAACCTTTGACACTGCCAGATTCGCCTATGACATTGTGCATATATTCTGAGAAGGGAAAAGAAGGCTTTATATATCTCACTTTGAAGGCAATAAGAGAAGACAGAGCTCAATCATGATGATCAAGTATAATGTTTAGTTTTCAGAAAAAATAGTTTTGATTACTATGGGTCATACGCTTGGAATATGTGATCTGATTTATTGCTTAGTTTATAATGCAACAAAATTATAATAACTGTATCTGACCTGTTTTCTTTGTGTAGTTACTAATTACAATACTTATATTTGAGCTTAACTTAATATGCCAAATAATTATTTTTATCTTAGGATTTTTTTGAGCTAATTATAATTTTTTATAAAGATGATTGTAAAATTATTATGAGATTAGAAAAAATAAGTTTAAAAATATATTTATGTGTTATAATAAATATATTTTTAAAATATCAGATATTAATTAGAAAGTTATTTCAAATTCACTTTATTGTATTATGTGATTTTTATATAGTTAAATTATTAGGTGTATTTAAGGCAATATTTGGGCAGTGATTAGGACTCTTGATGGTTATTTTTGGCCTCGGTTTGCTTCCATATGTAACATTCGAAGATCCTTTTGAAGTATTTGCACCTGCTTAAAATTCACTCTTTTACGTGGGATGCGAAGAAAAGAGCATTTACATAAGTATTATATAATTATTATATATTTACATATATATGATATTTAACATCATATTAAAATTAAAATTATTATTATTATTTTCAAAGTGAGTATATTTTTTCATGTATGGGTAAAATGGTAGAAATATAAATATCAAAATTTAGGCGTTAGATATGTAAATGCATAGGAATTATGTGGTAGGTATGTAAATCCTTTTTTTTTTTTAAATATTGCTGAGTTTAACCGCTGTTATTACATTTATTTGAGGAGGATTTATATATATACCCTACCATTTTTATGTATTTACATAAATAATATCTAAATTTTAACATTTCTATAAAAATAATACCTACATTTTTAGTATTATATTAAAAATATTAGTATTACTAATTTTTTTTTAAAAATATTTTTCATACATAAAAAATGATTATATGTAACATCTAAATTTTTAGTATTATATCAAATACATTTGTATCACAATAATAACAACAATAAGCCTTTATCTATTATAAGGGGTCGGTTATATGAATCATTTTTCTCTATTATCATCTTAAGTGTAAAATTCTCATTCTTCTAATAAATTAAGATCATATTTTATACATTCTAACCAAGTCTTGTTTGGTCTACCTCTACCTTTTTTTTTAACATAAATCACATTTAATGCATATACTCTCATAAGCATCAAATGGTTGATGCTTTATATTCAAATCATCTAAGGAGATTATCTCTAATCTTATCTATCATTGGCTACTCAATCTTATCACATATATATTCACTTTGCATTTTATTTCTAAGAGTAAAGCCACTCATCCTTCTAAGTATCCTCATCTCTCCAATAACTTAATTTTATGTTTCTCTTTTTTCTTGGTCAACATTGCACCATAAATCATTATAGGTCTTACTATCATTTATAAAATTTTACTTTAAGACTAAATAATATTTTTCTATCACAGAACAAACAGGCCATATGCATTCCTTCACTTCCCAACTTGAATTTTACTAATAACATCCCTATTTATTTCACCATCATTTTGAATAATAGGCTTATGATATCTGAAAACATTCACACTTTTTAATGACTTGATCACCTTTATGCTTAAAAATAGGAGCCAACAAACTCTTTTTCCACTCAACTAATATCTTTTTAATTTTTAAAATAATATTAAAAAGATTAATAAGCCAAGAAATTTTTTGATCTCCTAAGCATTTCTACATTTCTATTATAAAATCATCAAGTCATTCTATTTTTCCACACTTTATAAAGCCTTTTCAACTTCAATATTACTAATATGGCGATAAAAATAAAAATTTATCTATTTTCATTTAGAGTATTAAGATTGCTAAAAGTCGTACTATCACAACCTATGTTGAATATCCTCTTTTAAAAAAAACACTTTAAGATTTCATCCTTAATACATCTCACTTGAACTAAATTTTTAAATTTTTAATATCACATTAAAATATTATTATTATTATCTTTTTAAAACTTAATATATTTTTGCATGCATAGATAAAATGTAGAAATGTAAATATCAAAATTTAGTTATTAGATATGTAAATGCAAAGGAATTATGTAGTATTTATGTAAATTTTATTTTTAAAATATTGCTTTGGAGGGTAATTTGTGTGCAAGCAAAGGTCCACTTTACGTTAAAATTTCAATGTGATCTCAAGAAATAAATGTCGGATAGAATTTGTCAAATAACTATGTTTTTTATTTTTCTAATTATTTTATTAACCCTTTAACATTTTTTCATTTTCTAAATAATTTATTAAACCTTCTTTGTTGAATTTGCTTTAAATACTCTATCCCCCCATTAATTTACTTGTTTAATGTCAACTTTTATTTAACTCTTATAATTATTTAACTTTGGGAATTTATATCTTCCTCTTTAATCCTTATAGTTTAGCTTATCTATGAAGAACATTCTTTTAACTTTAATGAAGTAATTATGCTTTTCCTTTTTTTTTTTTTTATGAACAAGATTTATTCAGAACTTTAATCACAGATTGAATTTAAAATCCTGGATAATTTTGAGAGATATATATATATATATATATATATATATATATATATATATATAAAAGTATTTACTCGTTAAAATTCTCTATTTTTTTTTACATTATATTTTTGACACTGAGTTGATACCATTTATTTCAACAATTCGAGCGCATACCTAACAAGAAAATTTCAATGTATTTCAATAACAAAATAATTTTCAAACGATAATGAAAAAAGGGTTCACTCGCTTGTTGTTACACCTAACTCGAATAATAGTTTATAATAAATGTTAATATTTTTCAAAAATGTATTAAAAATTCTTAGTAAATTAACAAAAAATTTTATTTACTTTTTTATTTTGATTTTATGCAAATTTGAAAAAAAAAAAAAAATCATATTTCAGTACTATCCATATAATTTATTGAATGTTTAGTAAAAAAAGATATAATTTTCTTAACAATTTAGTAAAATATTTTCTTTTAAAATTATAAAATAATAAATGATTTTAAATGATGCAATTAATAATATGTCTAATTAACGCTATTATAAAATAGAAGCCAGTTGGTGTGTTCAGGAGATTCCTATAAATAAATAAATAAATAAAATAAAAATAAAAATAAAAATAAGACGCCATTACCTGCTTGAAGACGACACTGACATGGAGGATGCAGTTCGAATTAACGTGATATTTAATTAAAATATTTATTTATCACTAAAGAAAATAACAAATGCTTTATTTTATTTATTTATATTATTATTATTATTTTTATAACAAATGCTTTATTGAGTTGCTATGAATATTTTAATTTTGTGGCCAAAATAGACGGCATTTATTGAAATGGTGAGATATTTTGTTGTACATTATTATATTATAATTAAAGGGTTTAAAATTGCAAAACTCATATTATTTAATTAAAGGTGATAAGTTTATTAATTTTATTATAAAGTTTATAAGTTTGAATTGACTTATGGTAATCTATAAATTAAATATTTATTAATTAGCTATATAGAATTGATCTCTAATTAGTATTATCTCATTTGTATATAATGACATCATATCTATGTATGTGTAATTATGTCATCTCTAATCTATTTATTAGAAAGGTCACAAATATTATACACTAGAAACACACTTGGCAAAAGAATATTGAAAATTGACAATAATACTAAATAATAATAATATCAGCAATACTAATAGTATTAAAGCATTACCAAATGATATATAGTACCTGCTGCTTTTCTACTCGTAAAGCCATGGTCTTGATGCCTCAAGCAAGGGAAGTCGAGTCAAGATTGCGGATTAGCCAAAATCAGAAGAATCAAGACTGCACTGCATCTACCTCCTATGCATCTCCCATTTCTTCTTTCATTTCTGGATCAGGGTACTGACGCAATATTTCCTCCCAAGCAAAGCCAAAATAAAATGAAGCCAGAACCTTCTGCAAATTGGAGGAATGCAAGTTCTTTTGCCAAGCTAAAATTTTCAAATACAATATAATGATTGAAGAATCAAAATTAGTTTTCAATAGAATGAGAATTGCAGTTTAAAAGTTTTTATAGAAAAAAAATATGATCAGATACCTGTACAATGTGGCATATAGCAAAAGCCAAATGCAACAAGAAATTGTAAAAGATCAATGCCAAAATAAAAGATTGATCTTCCTTCATGAGAAATTAGTTAATGTGGGATCTTGAATGGCACACTTCGAAGACTAAGCTTCTAATTTAAGTAATAAACTAATAAATTAGTGACAACTCCATTTTATATGGCTCGATAGATGGAATCCTTCTCTAAAGTGAAAAATCACCACTTACAGCGATGTGTCGATAGATACGAGATGATATGCAGAGACCTTGATCGGCATATAGACACATATTACGAGTGCCTACAGAGGGTGTCGCACAAAGATGACCTGAGCCGTCCATCTACCGCCGATCGTGTCCTTCTAATGATGCCATCCGTCTATTTATGTGTGACCTTCTACGATGATCCAGACCTTCTATATCACCATATGACTCGCAACACCATATTCCCATCACGATGATGATGCAAGTCGAGGATGTTGCACTAGAGGGCGATCACCGCGATCGTCCATCTCGCGGCTCAGCATACCCGGGAGTGGTAATTCCACGCAGACAAGGAAGGCGTTGTCTCACGGGTGGGGACGATCACTACATTTTCCTTTCGTTTCATTACAAACCAAGAGTCATGTACATGTTAACCTTGATTATGACATAATGAATTTTATTTGTTGTTTTTCTAATTTTTTTATGTACATAGTTAATGTATTTAAGGTATCATGACATGTTTTTGAACAAGTTTTATGCTGAATGTCCACTATCTAAAGAAACTTGAAATATGGAGTACACTCTTAAAGTATAATAAAGTTCTGATTAGACTTAATAAGGTGGATTAGCTTGTGTTAAACAACTATTTCTATGGGGTGTAATTACTTTCTTGATGCAATGCTTCTATTCTCTCGATTGCATGGTGCTGCCGGGCATCATGACCCAATTGAAGTCGAGTTAAGCCCCTACCAGATCGGTAGATATCGCCGCCCAATATTAATGCTTCAGTTATCTGAAAATTTGTCCGCTTGGCCTACGGGCTGCAGAAAACATCATCTCTTTTGAGTATTCATCAATGAACAGAGGTGCATTTGTGCTTAAGAGTTAGACCATTTGGAGATTGATTTAAGTATTCATCAAACATCATCTCTTTTGAGTTCCTTCAAATACATTATATATAAGAATAAAAATAGTTAGTATTTTGTATGATATCAAATTCTTTTCATACAACATTTTAGAAGCCTTGCAAGCATATTCTATCCTACCGGAGTTCCCACATTTACTTCCCAATTTGAGCACATAAACATACACTAATAAACCAATTCATTTCACAAATGGACAAGAAACAAAAGTTCATTATGCGTAATCAAAGTTAGGTACATGACTCAAGTTGGTAATCAAACCAAAATAAAATGTAGTAGAATCGCCCTAAACCCTACACCTGACAACGCATTCCTCCGTCTGCATCGCCAAAGATATGTCGCCGACGTCTAGCATGCGGGCGGTGGCCCTCTACCATCGTACCTGTCAGCAAAGAATCTCAAATATATTAGTATCAATATTGTAAAATCTTAGTAGATCAAGAAAGAGAAAATAAGCATTGTTCTATTGAAAATATACCGTCAACTGTCAATGTTATGGGGCACGATGACCAGAAGGACTGCAGATATGCTACAAGTTCTATTTGAACCTACGCTTTCATCCATTGTGCTCAATCTATTCGCATTTGGTCGGCGACCTTCTACGAAAGTTAGTGGCAACGCGGACTAATCCATGCTCTTCACCGAAGATGGCCAATCGAGCATCCGGTAGAGTATGAAATTCATTTATGTATGTCGCCTATACCGCAGAGTGTAATCCGGACACGACGTGAGATGGTTTAACCGTCAAAATCCCAATGCGACAATGACATGTGGGCATGGACAATGATATATGATTGTTCTGCCACAATTACAAACACACAGGCCATTATCTAGTAAATCAACTCTGAATGATCGGCTGGACCTGTCAAAAACCTGCATCTCATGTGGGTTTATATTCACAGGTTCAGGGAAATGCCTAGCCTCCCTTTCAGTACGCTGTATTAGTGTGGAGAACCTCTGGGTATAAATAGACAAGTTGACTTCCTCTTGTCGAGTAGCAGTGGATAATCGTTTCATGAACAAAGCTACTAAGTTGTAATAGATAGCGGATTAAACCGAATCGGTAAACCACGCGTCGCCAAGACACCGCTAAAGCACTCGATGCATTCATTGTCCCATAACGATACCACCATCGGCACAAGGGACCATTTTGTGGTCACGCCTACAAGCCAATTGTACGCTTCTTCTTTCACATTTTAATGTCTAGCATTAAACGGTTGAATTGACGAATATCATCAGTGTTACCTGCCATATACATCTTTTGGCATAGAAACTCAACATCAGCAATTCCCAGTCTGCGTACGACTTTTTTAAAATTTTTGCGCAAATGGCGCAAACAATGCCTATGCGCTGCCCAAGGAAAAATCTCTTTGCATCCACGCAAGAGACCAACATGTTTATCAGATATTATGCATAAATCACGTCTACTAGACACTACGGGTAACATATCATGCAAGCACAACAAAAACCACAACCACTTAATCAACATTTTCTCGATTCCACAACAAAGAAAAGTTAAAGGAAACAACCCATTATTACCGGATTCCTACGGTTAATAATGTGCCGATACTTGCATGTATGTACCCAAGCTTAAAAGCAGTCTGTGCAACTCCATCCCGGTATTGAAGGTTAAAGCCCAAAAGTCTCAAAAATGTTGCGTCTTGGTAGATTGAATTACGTAGGTACTGAAAGTAGTAAGCTGATTGCATATAAAGGCGAGTCTGTAGGACTCTTCCATTCGAATATTGCTTTTATTGCCTTTGCATCCCATGCTTTCATATATGAAACTTTAACATTAAATTTTGACTCCATCCTACCTATAATCTCTCAGGTTTCAAATCAATCGGTGCACGATCCAGGTTTGATGTAGTATCTATGAAACTTGAGCTTGTCGATGGCCGGATGAACTTACTACATTGACACATCATGATTTTCACCAACTTTTGATATTCTCCAAGCACCCCTAATGCGTCTGATGCTACTGATGCGCCAATTCTAGGGGCCTTGTAGGACTATCGTCTTTGCACACATAGTAGTTCTTACGGTTAGAGGTAGCTTGAATTGTACATTATTTACTATGGACCACCGACAATAGCAAATTACAAACTCAGTTTACTTGCAAAACACATACCTTGACAATGTCATTTGGAATTTCAATTTCATCATTTAGGTTCGTCGGATGGTAGTCAAACATCGTTGTCCCTCGTAGTTTTACACATCGGACATACTCGTTTGTGGACAACATTTGACTCTATCAACATTCGAAATGAGTGATTTCTCGTGAGTATGATCTATATTCTCAAGTCTGGCAGCGAGCGTCATCATCAATACCGGACTCACTTGAGCCTACTCATAGTCGATACTCATCTCCAAGCTGGCCTCGGGCACATACGGTTCATCCGAGCGGTACGGACATCATCTTCACCACATAACTTATAAGTTCGACACTAATTATCATATTAATTGTTACAAGTTTAATCGGATAAATTATGACGATAAAACACGGGAATAAACTCATGAATGCGTTGTATCCCGGATGTTCTTGTGCGATGAAATCACATTGTATGTGTTAGCGGTATATATTGACCTTACTAGGATCGGTGATGTGGATGCAATATTAACATCTTCCACTTGACATACAACACCAACATCGGGAAGCCGTCAAGTGTAACCCAGCGTCATGTCGGATATGAGCCTATAAATCCGCTACCTTTGGATAGCGACATTAGAGTGGCGGTGTGGCTCGGATCGATGTGCAAGCTTCTCATAATTCGTTGCTGCCAATAAGGTCTTGTGGCCGAACCTTAATTGGACGATTTTGACCTCCACATAACTTGGATTGAATTCGATACTTTGATTCGCCATAGAAAAGTATCGTGAAACAAATTCTCTATTCATCTTTAAAAAAATGTAGAATCCATGAGAATTTTTCTCAAGCTGAAATGGGCTGCAAGAATCATCGAAAGCTAAAGTTGACTTCTGCGGTAAATGAGAGAGGAAGTAGTTAAGCGTCAGCGAATGCAGGAAAAATAAAGTTTCTATCGAATACCGATGATGCAGTAAGCCGTGAAGTTCAAGGTGGCATCGGGTTTTAAGAATCCAAGGCTGACCAGAAATATCGAATAGTATCATCAGGCCCCTAGTTGGCGGCGGCGATATCAAGAAACTGATTGATTGGTAGCGGCCACTCGCGTGGCGGCCGGAAACGGCGTGGGCGTGATGCTAATTGGGGTATACCTATTCTTAAATTTTTTTTTGATACTCAATTAGCTAATTATTTTAGCTCAATTTAAAAAATTTCCAACATTATATTTATATTATTCTATCTATATAAAGGATAATAATTCATAAAAGAAAATATAGATTTCTACCTTTCTCCTCTTACAGCCATACCCTTTGGCGATATGAACTTGGTGGCGAGTGCATCACAATATCATAGATATGATGTCATTATATACAAGTGATATGGTCGATATGAACTTGGTGGCCGATGTGATCGGATCCATCGCACAAACAAAAGAAAAAATGGGTAAGCTCCCAGTTACAAATGAATAATTATAATTAAAAGGAATTCATGTTATGGGGTCTTCATTATTCATTCTTTATTCTTCATTTTATTTGCTTCTTCTTCTTCTTCTTCTTGGCTTGATTGGAATATGGTTGCTCCAAGGCATCACATGGTGCATAAGATTTGGTCTTATGACCAATGCTCATCTAATTCCCCATAATATTCATTCCAAATCTTAATTATAAAATTTACATGAAAATGGGAAAGGTAAATTTAATTAAACATACAAAATAGAGATTAACTAAACATGCCACACAACCCAAGTTATATGAATAAGTTGGACTTAGCACCCCACATATGGGTAACGCCATCTCTAGTTTGAATTATGCTTGGGGTATAAGCAACCCATAGCAAAGCATTTATATTTTTATTACAACGCTCATCCTTAATCTCTTATAGAAGACATGATTAGACTAAGTCGTCATCATCATCTCATTATACATCATATATTTAGCATTGGTGACTTAGCTAATGTGTATACCATTTAAGGCTTGTGTGGCATTTAGCTAGGCTTTAAGGTTAAAATTTTTTAAGTGTGAGATTCAACTTAGATGATGGTTTTAGTTTAAGTGGTTTAGTTGATTTGTTAAATTTTTTTTAGTTGATGATTTGATTTGATTTAAATGAACCTACACCTAATTACTAAATGTTGTGAAGAGAAGAAAGAAAGGATGACTCTCTTCCATCCCTACCTTAAAGTATGTCTAAGGTAGATTCATTAATAATTTTTTTTAGTGAATGTTTTATTATGTATTTTATTTAACCCTAAGTTTAGATTTACTCTAAATTGTCCTATTCAACAAGAAAGACCTCTTATGATTAATTAGGGTGAATTATTGTCACATAACACACATCCATCCATTTATTTTCATCATGTATACCATGCACATGAAAGATCCTAAGCATAGCAATACATGCAATGCAAATTTTAACACACTTTGATGATGAATGCTAAGAGATAAGATTTGGAAATCTGGATATCCTATGAATGCATGTTTTTATTATGTAGAAAAGAGGTATTCTTTTATCCATTAATCAAATGCACAACCATATGTATAAAAGACATTAGTGAGTATGGAGCCATTATTTTCAACAATATGGGTGTAAGATTCAAGATCTACTTAGCTACTTAAAGCCTCCCTCGGGTTGTCAGGTAATAGTTGAATTACTCATAACACGTTGGTGGGTTAAATTCGCTTCTCTAGTAAACCATATATTTGAGGTGGAAGAGAGGACATATTGTAATATTTATGCATATAGTGTAAAGTAGATAACAACGACTAGATTTTCACTAATAATTTTTGGCCATTGTGTAAAGAGTTTGGTAGGATTTTTCTAGCTGAGTTTGTGATGAATTTTTGAGGCTTTTATTGGAACAATCTAGAAAGCCGTCAAAGCCATTAGCAACACACAAAAAAAAAAAAAAAGAAAGAAAGAAAGAAAGAACATTTTAGGATTTGTGATTTCCATAAAGGATAATTATTATTTGAGAATTGTGTATATACTAAAGGTTTGAGATTTGTCATATGAAACTTTAGAGGAGTAATGAAGCTACTTCCTATATTAAAAGCAACAAGTTCATCATGGATGAAAGAAAAGGAAGCTAGGCTTTCCATGAAATGAAGTTGGAAAAAGGAGAGCATAAAAAATTTTGTAATGTTTTCCTTTTCCGATTTCACCCACGAGAGAACAACAACAATAACAAGTCTTCATCCCATTACATGAAGTTGGCTACATGAATCTTTTTTCTCTAATGTATCCTATTAAGTATCATATTCTTATTTAATTCTAATAAAATAAGATCATTTTGTATACTTTCTAACCAAGTCTTTTTAGGCCTACATTTACCTTTATTAACATAGATTTATTTATTTTAAAAAACATATTAAATTTAATAATCTACTCTCTAACTAGATTATTAGATAAGGAACATTTTATGTGACCAAACCATCTAAGGAGACTCTCTCTAATCATATATGCCACCAAAGGTACTCCAACATTTCCACATGTATATTTGTTTCTCATCTTGTCTCTAAGAGTAAAGCCACTCATCCACCTGAGCATTATCATCTCTAAAATACTTAATTTTATGCTTCTCTTTTATTGTCCAACATTCAACAACATAAAGCATTGCAGGTCTCGCCATCATCTTTTAAAATTTTCTCTTAAGTCTAAGCGGCTTTTATCACACAATAGGACCAAAGCATTTCTCCACTTCAACAATCTTGAATTCTACTAATAACATCTCCATCTATTTCGCATCACTTTGAATGATCAACCCGAGATAACTAAATGTTCACACTTTTTAATGACTCCATCATCCATTATTGCAACCCCATCATTGGATCTACTACTATGAAAATTACATTCAATGTATTCAATTTTAGATCTACTCAAATGAAAGCCTTTAAGGTTGACCTCCATAATACAATTTTCTCTTTAATTCCATCTATATTCTTATCAACAAGAAGAATATAATTAACAAAAATCATACATCAAGATACATCCTCTTGTAAATGTCTAGTAAGAACATTCATTACTAAAGCAAAAGACCATGGGCTTAAAGTAGATCCTTGATGTAATCCAACTAAAATAAGAAAATAGTGGTCAATCCCTCTTGTGTTTGAAGTAACAACTCCAATACATATATTCTCTGTGACTTGAATATAAGCAATATTAACTCATTTCTTTCTAAAACTTTTAAAGCACTTCTCTTGAAACTTTATCATATATTTTTTTCTAAATCAACAAATATCATATGTAGATACTTCTTAGTCTCTTTATACCTCTCCATCAAACCTCTCAACAAATGTATAGTATATATGCTAGACCTACCCCATATAAAATAATGTTGATTTTGAAAAAAATTGTGTCATGTCCTAATCATAGGGCATCAAATGGTTGATGTTTTATATGGTCAAATCATCTAAGGAGATTATCTCTAATCTTATCTATCATTGGAGCTACTCCAATCTTATCACATATATATTCACTTTGCATTTTATTTCTAAGAGTAAAGCCACTCATCCTTCTAAGTATCCTCATCTCTGCAACACCTAACTTAATTTTATGTTTCTCTTTTATTGGTCAACATTCTGCACCATAAATCATTGTAGGTCTTACTATCATTTTATAAAATTTTCCTTTAAGACTAAATAATACTTTTCTATTACAGAACAAACAGGCCATATGCATTCCTTCACTTCCCAACTTGAATTTTACTAATAACATCCCTATCTATTTCACCATCATTTTGATCATCCAATGTCACAACCCCACCATTATATCTTCTATAACTAAAACTATACTATATATATATATATATACACACACATTCAATTTTAGATCTACTTAAACATAAATTTTTAGACTCTAAGGTTGGCCTCCATAATTCAAGTTTCTCTTGAACTCTCTTTCTAGTCTTATAAAAAGAAGAAAATGATCAGCATAAAGAGTATACCAAGGTACATCCTCTTGTAAAATGCTTACTAAGAACATTCATAACTAAAACATAAAATATATGACCTTAAAGCCGATTATTGATGTAATCCAGTTAAAATAAGAAAATATTTAGTCAATCATCATTGTGTTTGAACACAAGTGACAACACTAGTATACATATCCTTAATGACTCGAATATAATCAATATTAGCTCATTTCTTTTCTAGAACTCTCCAAAACACTTCTCTTGGAACTTTATCATATGCTTTCTCTAAATCAACAAATATCATATGTAGATCCTCTTTACTTTCTCTATACTTCTTTATCAAACCTCTTAACAAATGTATATCTTCTATAGTAGACCTACTCGGCATGAAACCAAATTGGTTTTTGAGAAACTTTTGTATCACATTGTAACCTATGCTCATTTACTCTCTCACCTAATAATATGTATGACACATTAACTTAATTCAGCTATAATTTGCATACTCTTGTGCATCACTTTTATTCTTAAAAATAGGAGCCAACAAACTCTTTTTCCACTCAGCTAATATCTTTTTAATTTTTAAAATAATATTAAAAGATTAATAAAATAAGAAATTTCTTGATCTCTAAGTATTTCCACACTTCTATTATAAAATCATCAAGTCATTCTACTTTTCCACACTTTATAAAGCCTTTTCAACTTCAATATTACTAATATGGTAAATATAAAATTTATCTATTTTCATTTAGAGTATTAAGATTGATAAAGTCAATCGTATTATCACAACTATGTTGAATATCCTTTTAAGAAAAATACTTTAAGATTTCATCTTTAATGCATCTCACTTGAACTAAATTTTTATTTCTCATAACCCTTTACTTGATTAATTTATAAATATATATTTCAATATTTTTGTTATCCAATATATTATATAAATCACTAAAAGCGAAATTTTTTGTATATATAATGCTTAAAATTTTAATATCACATTAAAATATTATTATTATTATCTTTTAAAACTTAATATATTTTGCATGCTTAGAAAAAATGTAGAAATGTAAATATCAAAATTTAGTTGTTAGATATGTAAATGCAAAGGAATTATGTAGTATTTATGTAAATTTTTCTTTTTTAAAATATTGCTTTGGAGGGTAATATTTGTGCAAGCAAAGGTCCACTTTACGTTAAAATTTCAATGTGATCTCAAGAAATAAATGTCGGAGAGAATTTGTCAAATAACTATGTTTTTTTTTTCTAATTATTTTATTAACCCTTTAACATTTTTTCATTTTCTAAATAATTTATTAAACCTTCTTTGTTGAATTTGCTTTAAATACTCTATCCCCCCATTGATTTACTTGTTTAATGTCAACTTTTATTTAACTCTTATAATTATTTAACTTTGGGAATTTATATCTTCCTCTTTAATCCTTATAGTTTAGCTTATCTATGAAGAACATTCTTTTAACTTTAATGAAGTAATTATGCTTTTCCTTTTTTTTTTTTTTTATGAACAAGATTTATTCAGAACTTTAATCACAGATTGAATTTAAAAATCCTGGATAATTTTGTTTTTCTCGAGATATATATATATATATATATATATATATATATATATATATATATATATATATATATTAGTTATGACTTACTCTTAAAATTTTCTTATAAATTTTTTAGATTATTATATTTTTGGGTCGATCTGAGTTGATACTCCTAGCATTGCAGACAAAAATTTCGATGTATTTTATCTGAACAAAATATTTTTATTAAAAAAGTGCTCGCTCACTCAATTTGTTTATAACTCGAATAATAGTTTATAATAAATGTTAATATTTTTCAAAAATGTATTAAAATTCTTAGTAAATTAACAAAAATTTTATTTACTTTTTTATTTTGATTTTATGCAAATTTGAAAAAAAAAATTCATATTTCAGTACTATCCATATAATTTATTGAATGTTTAGTAAAAAAAGATATAATTTTCTTAACAATTTAGTAAAATATTTTCTTTTAAAATTATAAAATAATAAATGATTTTAAATGATGCAATTAATAATATGTCTAATTAACGCTATTATAAAATAGAAGCCAGTTGGTGTGTTCAGGAGATTCCTATAAATAAATAAATAAAATAAAATAAAAATAAAAATAAAAATAAGGCGCCATTACCTGCTTGAAGACGACACTGACATGGAGGATGCAGTTCGAATTAACGTGATATTTAATTAAAATATTTATTTATCACTAAAGAAAATAACAAATGCTTTATTTTATTTATTTATATTATTATTATTTTTTATAACAAATGCTTTATTGAGTTGCTATGAATATTTTAATTTTGTGGCCAAAATAGACGGCATTTATTGAAATGGTGAGATATTTTTGTACATTATTATATTATAATTAAAGGGTTTAAAATTGCAAAACTCATATTATTTAATTAAAGGTGATAAGTTTATTAATTTTATTATTATAAAGTTTATAAGTTTGAATTGACTTATGGTAATCTATAAATTAAATATTTATTAATTAGCTATATAGAATTGATCTCTAATTAGTATTATCTCATTTGTATATAATGACATCATATCTATGTATGTGTAATTATGTCATCTCTCTAATCTATTTATTAGAAAGGTCACAAATATTATACACTAGAAACACACTTGGCAAAAGAATATTGAAAATTAACAATAATACTAAATAATAATAATATCAGCAATACTAATAGTTTTACTAATAAAGCATTACCAAATGATATATAGTACCTGCTGCTTTTTTTCTATAAAGCCATGGTCTTGATGCCTCTCAAGCAGGGAAATATCGGGTCGTGATCGTCGGACAATCAAAATGAAGGAAATCGAGCACTTTCATACTGCTGCATCTCCTCCGATTTCTTCCTTTCACTGTCACCACGTGGGTCTCGCATCTCTTTTCCTCAAGCAAAGCCAACAGTCAAATGGCGCTAAGCGAGAACCTTCTGCAAATTGGAGGAATGCAAGTTCTTTTGCCAAGCTAAAATTTTCAAATACAATATAATGATTGAAGAATCAAAATTAGTTTTCAATAGATGAGAATTGCAGTTTAAAAGTTTTATAGAAAAAAATATGATCAGATACCTGTACAATGTGGCATAGGATAGCAAAATGCAACAAGAAATTGTAAAAGATCAATGCCAAAATAAAAGATTGATCTTCCTTCATGAGAAATTAGAGTTAATGTGGGAATCTTGAATGGCGAAGACTAAGCTTCTAATTTAAGTAATAAACTAATAAATTAGTGACAACTCCATTTTATATGGCTTGATAGATGGAATCCTTCTCTAAAGTGAAAAATCAGCATATTCTAAACATTATATTTATATTATTCTATATAAAGGATAATAATTCATAAAAGAAAAATATAGATTTCTACCTTTCTCCTCTTACAGCAACGATACCAGCCATGGCATCGCTTTGGCCAGATATGACTTGGCAGTGCATCACAATATCATAGATATGATGTCATTATATACAAGTGATATGGTCGATATGAACTTGGTGGCCGATGTGATCGGGATCCATCGCACAAACCCGAAAAGAAAAATAGGTAGCCGAGCTCCCCAGATTACAAATGAATAATTATAATTAAAAGGAATTCATGTTATGGGGGTCTTCATTCTTCATTCTTTATTATTCATTTTTATTTGCTTCTTTTCTTCTTCTTCTTGGCTTGATTGGAATATGGTTGCTCCAAGGCATCACATGGTGCATAAGATTTAGTCTTATGACCAATGCTCATCCTAATTCCCCCATAACATTCATTCCAAATCTTAATTATAAAATTTACATGAAAATGGGAAAGGTAAATTTAATTAAACATACAAAATAGAGATTAACTAAACATGCCACACAACCCAAGCAGTTATATGAATAAGTTGGACCACTTAGCATATGGGTAACCAAGCCCATTCTGTCTTTGAATTATGCTTAGGGGTATAAGAAACCAGAAGCATTTATATTTTTTATTACGCCTTACAATCTCCTATAGAAGACATGATTTAATTAAGGTCTATCATCGACTATTATATACACCTAACATCCGTCTAAAATATTACATCACAAAATAAAATCGCATCAAACCATGCATCACCCTAACATACTAGCATTGGTGGTGACTAATGTGTATGCCATTTAAGGCTTGTGTGTCTTAGCTAGGCTTTAAGGTTAAAATTTTTTAAGTGTGAGAGATTCAACTTAGATGATGGTTTTAGTTTAAGTGGTTTAGTTGATTTGTTAAATTTTTTTTAGTTGATGATTTGATTTGATTTAAATGAACCTACACCTAGTTACTAAATGTTGTGAAGAGAAGAAAGAAAGGATGACTCTTCCATCCCTACCTTAAAGTATGTCTAAGGTAGATTCATTAATAATTTTTTTAGTGAATGTTTTTATGTATTTTATTTAACCCTAAGTTTAGATTTACTCTAAATTGTCCTATTCAACAAGAAAGACCTCTTATGATTAATTAGGGTGAATTATTGTCACATAACACATCCATCCATTTATTTCCATCATGTATACCATGCACATGAAAGATCCTAAGCATAGCAATACATGCAATGCAAATTTTAACACACTTTGATGATGAATGCTAAGAGATAAGATTTGGAAATCTGGATATCTCATGAATGCATGTTTTTATTATGTAGAAAAGAGGTACTCTTTTATCCATTAATCAAATGCACAACAATATGTATAAAAGACATTAGTGAGTATGGAGCCATTATTTTCTACAATATGGGTGTAAGATTCAAGATCTACTTAAACTACTTAAAGCCTCCCATCGGGTTGTTCATAATAGTTGAATTACTCATAAGTTGGTAGTTAAGTCGCTATAGTAAACCATATATTTGAGGTGGAAGAGAGACTGAGGACATATTGTAATGATGCATATAGTGTAAAGTAGATATAACAACTAGATTTTCCACTAATAGTTTTTTGGCAATTGTGTAAAAGTTTGGTAGGATTTTTCTAGTTTGTGATGAATTTTTGAGGCTTTTATTGGAACAATCTAGAAAGTCACAAAATAAAACACAAAAAAAAAAAAAAAGAAAGAAAGAAAGAAGCGTTTTAGGATTTGTGATTTCCATAAAGGATAATTATTATTTGAGAATTGTGTATATACTAAAGGTTTGAGATTTGTCATATGAAACTTTAGAGGAGTAATGAAGCTACTTCCTATATTAAAAGCAACAAGTTCATCATGGATGAAAAAAAGGAAGCTAGGCTTTCCATGAAATGAAGTTGGAAAAAGGAGAGCATAAAAATTTTTGTAATGTTTTCCTTTTCCCGATTTCACCCATGAGAGAACAAGAATAACAAGTCTTCATCCCATTACATGAAGTTGGCTATCATGAATCTTTTTCTCTAATGTATCCTATTAAGTATCATATTCTTATTTAATTCTAATAAAATAAGATCATTTTGTATACTTTCTAACCAAGTCTTTTTAGGCCTACATTTACCTTTATTAACATAGATTTATTTATTTAAAAAAAACATATTAAATTTAATAATCTACTCTCCTAACTAGATTATTAGATAAGGAACATTTTATGTGACCATCTAAGGAGACTCTCTCTAATCATATATGCCACCAAAGGTACTCCAACATTTCCACATGTATATTTGTTTCTCATCTTGTCTCTAAGAGTAAAGCCACTCATCCACCTGAGCATTATCATCTCTAAAATACTTAATTTTATGCTTCTCTTTTACTGTCCAACATTCAACAATCTAACTTGAATTCTACTAATAACATCTCCATCTATTTCACATCACTTTGAATGATCAACCCGAGATAACTAAATGTTCACACTTTTTAATGACTCCATCATCCATTATTGCAACCCCATCATTGGATCTACTACTATTAAAATTACATTCAATGTATTCAATTTTAGATCTACTCAAATGAAAGCCTTTAAGGTTGACCTCCATAATACAATTTTCTCTTTAATTCCATCTATATTCTTATCAACAAGAAGAATATAATTAACAAAAAATCATACATCAAGATACATCCTCTTGTAAATGTCTAGTAAGAACATTCATTTCCTAAAGCAAAAGACCATGGGCTTAAAGTAGATCCTTGATGTAATCCAAAATAATAAGAAAATAGTGGTCAATCCCTCTTGTGTTTGAAGTAACAACTCCAATACATATATTCTTAGTGACTTGAATATAAGCAATATTAACTCATTTCTTTTCTAAAATTTTCAAAGCACTTCTCTTGAAACTTTATCATATATTTTTTTTCTAAATCAACAAATATCATATGTATATACTTCTTAGTCTCTTTATACCTCTCCATCAAACCTCTCAACAAATGTATAGTATATATGGTAGACCTACCCGATATAAAATAATGTTGATTTTGAAAAAAAATTGTGTCATGTCCTAATCATAACCGGGGCATCAAATGGTTGATGTTTTATGTGGCCAAATCATCTAAGGAGATTATCTCTAATCTTATCTATCATTGAGCTACTCCAATCTTATCACGTATATTCACTTTGCATTTTATTTCTAAGAGTAAAGCCACTCATCCTTCTAAGTATCCTCATCTTTTGCACTAACAATTTTATGTTTCTCTTTTTGTTGGTCAACATTCTGCACCATAAATCATTGTAGGTCTTACTATCATTTTATAAAATTTTCCTTTAAGACTAAATAATACTTTTCTATTACAGAACAAACAGGCCATATGCATTCCTTCACTTCCCAACTTGAATTTTACTAATAACATCCCTATCTATTTCACCATCATTTTGATCATCCAATGTCACAACCCCACCATTATATCTTTATAACTATATCTACTATACTATATATATATATATATATATATATATATATATATATATATATATATATATATATATATACACACACACATTCAATTTTAGATCTACTTAAACATAAATTTTAGATTCTAAGGTTGGCCTCCATAATTCAAGTTTCTCTTGAACTCTCTTTCTAGTCTTATAAAAAAGAAGAAAATGATCAGCATAAAGCGTATACCAAGGTACATTCTCTTGTAAAATTCTTACTAAGAACATTCATAACTAAAACATAAAATATATGACCTTAAAGCCGATTATTGATGTAATCCAGTTAAAATAAGAAAATATTTAGTCAATCATCATTGTGTTTGAACAGTAACAACACTAGTATACATATCATAATGACTAATATAATCAATATTTTGCTCATTTCTTTTCTAGAACTCTCCAAAACACTTCTCTTGAAACTTTATCATATGCTTTCTAACTCAGCAAATATCATATGTAGATCCTACTTTCTCTATACTTCTTTATCAAACCTCTTAACAAATATATATCATCCATAGTAGACCTACTCATGAAACCAAATTGGTTTTGAGAAATTTTTGTATCACATTGTAACCTATGCTCATTTACTCTCACCTAATAATATGTATGACACATTAACTTAATTTTATAATTTGCATACTCTTATGCATCACTTTTATGCTTAAAAAATAGCCAACAAACTCTTTTTTTTAGCTAATATCTCTTTTTAATTTTTAAAATAATATTAAAAAAGATTAATAAAGCCAAGAAATTTCTTGATCCTTCTATTATAAAATCATCAAGTCATTCTACTTTTCCACACTTTATAAAGCCTTTTCAACTTCAATATTACTAATATGGTGATAAATATAAAATTTATCTATTTTCATTTAGTATTAAGATTGATAAAGTCAATTATCATTTTATGTTGAATATCCTCTTTAAAGAAAAAATCTTTAAGATTTCATCCTTAATGCATCTCAGAACTAAATTTTTATTTATCCCTTTACTTGATTAATTTATAAATATATATTTCAATATTTTTTGTTATCCAATATATTATATAAATCACTAAAACAAATTTTTGCTTCATATATAATGCTTAAATTTTTAATATCACATTAAAATATTATTATTATTATCTTTTAAAACTTAATATATTTTTGCATGCTTAGATAAAATGTAGAAATGTAAATATCAAAATTTAGTTAGATATGTAAAGGCAAAGGAATTATGTAGCATTTATATGTAAATTTTTTTAAAATATTGCTTTGGAGGGTAATATTTGTGCAAGCAAAGGTCCACTTTACGTTAAAATTTCAATGTGATCTCAAGAAATAAATGTCGGAAGAATTTGTCAAATAACTATGTTTTTTTTTCTAATTATTTTATTAACCCTTTAACATTTTTCATTTTCTAAATAATTTATTAAACCTTCTTTGTTGAATTTGCTTTAAATACCCTATCCCCCCATTGATTTACTTGTTTAATGTCAACTTTTATTTAACTCTTATAATTATTTAACTTTGGGAATTTTATATCTTCCTCTTTAATCCTTATAGTTTAGCTTATCTATGAAGAACATTCTTTTAACTTTAATGAAGTAATTATGCTTTTCCTGGATAATTTTGTTTTTCTCGAGAGAGAGAGAGAGAGAGAGAGAGAGAGAGACATTAGTTGCAAGCATGACTTACTCGTTAAAATTTTCCTCTTATAAATTTTTTAGATTATTATATTTTGGGCGATCTGAGTTGATCATTTATTTGAATTCGATACCCACATAAAATTTCGGCATTTCATCTGAACAAAATAATTTTCCATAGAACAGAAGAAAGGTTTATTTCACTCAAATTTGTTACTAACTCGAATGATAGTTTATAATAAATGTTAATATTTTTCAAAATGTATTAAAATTCTTAGTAAATTAACAAAATTTTTATTTACTTTTTTATTTTGATTTTATGCAAATTTAAAAAAAAAATCATATTTCAATACTATCCTTATAATTTATTGAATGTTTAGTAAAAAAAAATATAATTTTCTTAACAATTTAGTAAAATATTTTCTTTTAAAATTATAAAATAATAAATGATTTTAAATGATGCAATTAATAATATGTCTAATTAACGCTATTATAAAATAGAAGCCAGTTGGTGTGTTCAGGAGATTCCTATAAATAAATTAATAAATAAAAAAAATAAAAAAAAATAAAAAAATAAGACGCCATTACCTGCTTGAAGACGACACTGACTTGGAGGATGCTCTTGGAATTAATGTGATATTTAATTAAAATATTTATTTATCACTAAAGAAAATAACAAATGCTTTATTTTATTTATTTATATTATTATTATTATTTTTATAACAAATGCTTTATTGAGTTGCTATGAATATTTTAATTTTGTGGCCAAAATAGACGGCATTTATTGAAATGGTGAGATATTTTGTTGTACATTATTATATTATAATTAAAGGGCTTAAAATTGCAAAAACTCATATTATTTAATTAAAGGTGATAAGTTTATTAATTTTTATTATAAAGTTTATAGGGAATAGCTAAAAAGGCTCCCTAACCACCTATAAAACAAACAAAGGACTCATTACTGTTGTCTCCAAATCCGATTAGTGCTAAAAAGTTTGAAAGCTATTCCCCAACTCTTCATTATCTTCACTCTTTTGTTTTTGAATTGTCCCAATTCTAGGCAATATTCCTTTCAAACAAAATAATATCTAGTGGAAATTTGTGGGTGGCAAATACCAAGCTACAAAATTTATTTATTTATTTTTTTAAAATAGTTGAAAATTTAACAAAATATAATTGTGTACTCTTTTTTTCACTAAAAAAAAAAATAAGTTGTTCTAAAAGTGCTTAAAACAAGTTTTAGGAATTTTTTATATTTTCAAAACTATTTTTTCTTTTTCTTCTTGACTCCAAAATTTTGGATTCCACACTCAATATAGACAATTTCATTGTAGGATATGTCTGACTACATCTTCACTAACAACATGTGACATAATTAGCATCACCACCTCTTATATATAATACCATCGCCTCTATAAACTTAATTACTCTGACTTGCTCCATGCTCTGTTGGAAACATATGAAGATAAAATAAATTTATCGTATCCGGATCTCATGTCAAATCATCGAGGAGATTTAATCAGAATCCATGGAAGAATTTAATTTGGAATTCTGCCCACAAAGCGTTCTTAAGAGAAAGAGAACTTCTCAGATGGGATGTTAGAAAAAATAAAACCTTTAGAATGGGAAACTTATTTTATCTTGAGTGCATTTCATTTTATTTATATCATAAAATAAAATAAAATGTCGATCTCATGATAATTCCATAAAAAAATTAATAAGATACCTCAAAAGGCTAAAAATTATTAATCTTTATTTGATTACAAAATTAATATATGCTTTACAAAAATAAAATAGCACTTAACGTATAATTAAATTCATATGAGCCCACATTTAAAATTCCACATGCTCCACAACCACAACATCACAAATTCATTATACATGTGATTAAGATTTTCCAAATGCAATTCAAGCATCATAATTTCCCATAGTGGAGACAAAGTGGTGCCGACCACCATGAACAAAAAGTTTAAAATGTGTTCTATAATCTTAAAATCATATATTTTTTTTCTCTAGTGATTCTTGGAGTGTCTTGGATGCAACATAAAAATATGAAATATGTGAAAGATACTAAATATTCAAAGGAAATGAAAAGATTAGATGGTTGGCCTCCTCATTTACATCTTGCTTAGATCATGGATAAGGCTCAATATAATCATAATAGTTCTTTTTTTTATGTTGATAGTTTTATTTTTTAGTTGTCATTTTATTTTCAATGAATATCAATGAAGAAATAGTAATAGTGTGTGATTAATATAAAGGTGCCTATGCAAGTTAGCTCATTCATGGACAACCTAACTAGCTTACTGCAAGTCAACCTACCCAAAGGATTCCTATAAAGCAAAATCATCCACGAAATTTCAAAGATCAAGCTCTACATATTGAAAGGTTTATTTCAAAGATCCATATATTAAATTAGTCAAAGATTTATATATCACCTTGTTTATATAGATAACTAAACCACCTTATTCACAAAGTTATGTATGAACTTCGCTCAATCAATTTCCACTCATCGCATGTGTCCCATCAACTTTTTTATTTAATGTTGCAAATGAATTGAGTTAAACCTAACATGAGCTTGCTAGCCTTCTTGTATGCAAACGAGCTTAAGCTCATTTGTTGTAGCGTTCATTCTCAATTCATTTAAAATTATGATTATTTAAGCTTCAATTTGGCTCAACTCATTAGCTAATTAAACGAGTCTTATCGAGACTATTAATGAGTAACACTATCAAATAGCTTGTTGTTACTAAAGCATTATTATGCTTATCAATGAGTAGCTTATAAAGCTTAAAATAAACTTAATCAAATGAATTGCTAAATAAATAAACATTTTAATGAGCATAAAAAAGTACTTTGTGTTTGTGATATGATGTACTATCTCGAAAGATAGAGGCATCATCCTTCAATGGACCTAATCCCCTAATAAAACTCTGCATGATGAGTCTTTGAATATACTAGAGATTTTTCCCCTACTTTATATGGATGTATAAAGTAGGATTTATATTAAACCGGATTCTAAAGTTTGCTATGGGGGCAAGTCCCCATAGTTAATTACATCTTAAGAAAAGTTGCTTCCTTAAGAATACTCTCGATTAAAGTATGCAATTATTGTCTCCAAAGATTTTAAAAATAAGACTATCAATAAATTAACTATACTGAAAAATCAAATATGATAGATAAAAAGGAGAGGCTTATTATTGAAGCTAAAGAGAAGATAATGCTCATGATACTAAAAACTTAGTGATCATTCCAATCTATCTTATGGTTGAGCTTTATATGTTTAAAATTATGGAGAATTATTTGTTTGATTTGAATTTTATTAAATTGTTAGGCTTATAATCCAACAATACAAGATTGTGAAAATGCCTAAGAGGTGAGGATTTATGCTTATAACTCGAAGAAAACATCAACCTCAGATCCTAAATCTAAAGAGCTTTAACAAGGGCTAAAGCACGACCTAAATCTAAGTAAAGATGGATATATAGTTTACTTCAACAAGAGAGAGTAAATCACCCAATCTTATAAAATGGAGTGGTGGCAGCTCCTCCTACTCTTTAAAACCATGTAGGCAAGTCATATGATTTTGCAAGATAGTTGGGTTATTATTATTTAGAAAAAAACTAAAGTCCTTAAACCCACTTTCTAAGAGACTAGAGCATGAGTGGTATGAGCAATAACTTAGTCTAATGCAAATCTTCTCAAATTTTATTTGTATTTGATACTTCATTTTGACAAAGGCCATAGGATTTTTATATTTCTAAATGTATGTTGAAATGAGTTATGGGCTAAATCAGAGACGTGGAGGTATTTTTCACCACAGAGGAGACCCTTAAAGGTCAAGTCTTCCCCTATCGTGTAAGAATGGAAACCCTCTCTTTACAAAAGTGAAGTAATATGAATGCATGATATTAAACATACAACATTCCGCAAAGGGATTGCTAAATATTTTAATTATCTTGATTTAATGCCTAGGCTTTATATGAGGTTATGAGTTATTTAGAAAATTTAGTTATGAGTTGTAGTTGGGATATAAAAATTAAATTTTTTCTAAGAGCTTAATTGGATCCAGACCACACATTAAATCACAATTCATAAAGAAACTAGAAAGAGACATGCTACTATTCACTTAAATTTAACATAACATCAAGCTTGACAAGAAAAAAGCCTGTTACAATAATAATAATTAAGTGATAGTGGGTCTTCAAATCTTCAAGTCTTTATGTCTCCTTCATTTCTTCATTTGATTTACTTCTTTTGATTTAGTAGGCTTCAAGGCATCACATGACACCCTAGACTAAACCTTTTGGCCAATCATTAACCCCATAGCACTAATCTAACTCCTAATGCAAAATTACATTAAAAAAGGATAAATAAATCTAACTACAGAAATGAGTGTTAAACACACCATACAACCCAAGCTTATATGTATAATTTGGACTTAGTACCCTACATGGGTAACCAAGCCTACCTAGCTTAATTTAGATCTTAGTTAAGTAAAAGCATTCATATTTATTTTATCACCTACAAAAAAAAAATGATTAGGCTAATCACCTAATCCATCCATAGCATACATCCTAACATCTAGTCTACAACAATACATCATAAAACCAAACATACATCACTCAATATACCGTCCTAATATAAAGCTAAAAGTGGTATCTTAATTCGAAAGTGTGTGTATTAAGGCTTGTGTGGTATGCTTTAACTAAGCTTTGTTATAATTTTTTTTAAGTATGAAAGGATGTTACTCATAAGAAGTTGATTTCATTTTAAGTGATTTAATTGATTTGAGAATTTTACTTAATATTTTCTTTTATTTCATTTGGTTTACACTTAACAACTAAGTGTTATAAAGGGAAGAAAAAAGAGGATTACTCTCTTTTATCCCTACCTTAAGTCACTTCTAAAGCACATTTGTTAATAAGTTCTCTTTAATGAATATTTTATTATATATTTTAATTAATCCTAAGTTTAAGTTCAATTTAAAATGATCATATTTAATAAAAAAAGCATCTTAAGATTGATTAGAATGAATTACTATCACATGACACATGTGCATTCATTTCCTTCCATCATATGTAGCATACATATGATTAAATCCTAAGCATACCTATACATGCAATATATTTTTAGCACACTTAAATGAAAGATGCATAAATGAATTTTATAGAAAATGAGATTTTCACACATTAGCTAAATACACACTCAAATGTATGAAAGTTTTAAGCGGGTACTTTGCCATTGTGAGCCAGGGGAGTGAGGTAAAAACCTCCTTGGGGCTACTTAAACTCGTGCGTCCCCGGAATGTCCAAATTAGATATACCCGCTATTTTCTTAAATACACATGGATGTACAAATAACTATAAGAATGGAAAAATCATGCTAAAGTTATATGTTTGAAATATTTATGCATATGGAATAAAGTCTTATCTAAATTCTAGTATTGAAGCATGTAAGAATAAAATCAAATGGAGTATGTGTCGTTATTAAACCAGGGAAGTGAGATAATCAAATGACCTCCTTGGGGCTAACTAAAGCCTCCTATTCCCGGATGTCTAAGTTATATACCCATTAATATTCTTACTTACATAAATCAATGCATGAATGAATGAAAAGAAACTTCACTTCATATAAATATTTAATCATTCATACATCAAGCTTGCATGTCCAAGTTATAATCACATACATCTCTATGTATTTATAACTAGCATTCATAGCATATATAATCATTCATTTATAAGTTTTTGAAAATAGATTTGGATTTCTTAATGATTATAAGTACACATATATTAATTTAAATCAACACATACAAGCTTGACATAAAGGAAACTATTTAATTTAATTGACTTTGCAAGAGATGAATGCATGAATCAAGTGAAATACAACATTTAATTTGATTGGAAAGAAATAAAGAGACAAAAGCATATAATTTCATTCAATCCAACTAATTATAAGGACAATCGTACTAAATAAGCTCATTTAAAATAAACCAAAATTTATTAATGTCACTTTTAATTTCATGTTTGATTTGATTTAGGAGATGTGAGAAGAGGTTTGCTAATCCTATTCCCATTCGATATGTGTGAGTTAATTAAGTTGATTTTATGGATTGATTAGGTTAAGGTATGAATTAAATCAATTAATTAACCCTTACCTATGTTACCTTAAAGTAATTAATCAAATGATTATGAGCCATTATAATATGTAAATGAATTGAAAGGTAAATAGTAATGATACTATGAAATGAAAAAGGCCTAATACAATTAGTTTACAATCATTGATTAATTAATCTTAAGAAACTCACTAAATTACTTTTATGACTTCCCCACACATATGGGAAAACCATAATTTCATTAATTCTCTTTAGGTTATTGAACACCTAAAACTCTACCCATGGATCAATTAAGAGAAATCAGATGCAATTACTCTTCTAATTAGGTTAATCAAGTCATTAATACATTAATCCTTTTTTCTTTACTTAACTACCAAATTTAATTGATTATCCTTTGAAATGAAATGGGCTTATGAGAAAAAAGGTTGGGAAAGAGGTCCCAACATAATTCCATAGGCCTCTTACTTAATCAAACATGATTTGGTATGATTTGAATTTCAATTTAGCTAATTAAGTCATTAATTAACTAATTAAACTTTAATTAGCATTTCAGTTGAAAAAGAGAAGGAAACTTAGGGGAAAGATTAGGAGAGAGGTTTCGATCCAATTCCCTAAGTTTTCCTACTGTTAAGCAGTGATTAAGTGGTCCAATTTATTGATTAATTATTATTCCTATGCTTAATTATCACTTAATTAAGTTAAGAAGATAATTAAGACTTAAGCAATCAATTTCCTTAATTAATCAACTAATAAATCTCAAGAAAAATAGGAGAGGTAGGGGTCATCCCCCTAAACATTCTTAGAAAGTTTGAAATTGATTGATTGAGTAATTAGAAGTAATTAAGATAATTAAATTTTTAATTAAATCCTAATTAAGCCAAAATTACTATTCAAAGTTAATCAAGGATAATTTTAATGGATTCTCCTTTGAAATACCTTTAAAATGACTCATTATTTATATATTTTTGAATTTTTCTAGAATTAGTTATGAATTATTAAATTTTCAGTTTAAAAATTAAATCACATAATTAAGCCTTAATCCCGTTGGCACTGCGAGATTGGTTGTTAATGTAGTCACATCCGCGCACTGAGTCAGCTTGCCATGGACGTGGTATTGATCTCCGCCGTCCGATCTCTCACGACGTAAAGGGAGAAAATAGAGGAAATATAACATGATTTGATCAGAGCCATCATTCCAATCATGTGGAATGAACGACCTATGATCCTTCTTCCCGTGAGCAATGAATGACGGAGTCCGTCTGTCATGGATCGTTCGATCCGATTTCACCCGAGCTCGGATGAACTTCAAAATGATACCACACCATCAGGGATGGAATCCACACACATCCAATGATTAAGGTCGACTCACATGCAAATTTTCTTCACAAAAGACCAACAAAAATTTCCTAATTCTACAGTTTTAAGAAATTACCTCATCAGAGCTTAAGATCAGTGGTGGGATCGATAGAGGTAGATTCGTCTAGTAGAGACGATGCCCTGTTGAGTAGCAAGCAAGCCAATTCCCTTGGTTCGCTCGGTGGATCAATTTCTATCATTATGGAGCTCAACTTCGATCGCAAACCTTACTCCGATGGGTTAGAACTCAGGGGAAGCTTTAGGCAGCCTCGACGAGGTGTAGAGATGGTAAGGGAAGAAGGAATTGAGGTTTAGTGGATATGAGAATAAATTGGAGTTGGGAAAGAGTCCCCTCTTTCGTCCTTGCTCAAGAAAGAGAAATGTCAAGGGAGGAAAGCTTGGAATTGCTCTGGGGATTGTAAGGAGGCTTGAATTTTCCCTTGGAAGCTTAGATGATTCGAATGAACTAATTTCTCGTGCGAATTGAGGATGTATACCCCTCGGTTTGCAGAGGTGGACGAATAGGATTGCTTCCCATTATTTGGCTAGCTAGCCACCGGTAAAGAGTCAGAGTGGTCGCCATCAAGTCCACATAGCTCATCTGGATTAGGAGAATCCATGACAGGAGGCTCAAAGCTTGATTTGGTCAGATTGCCTTCCTTGGATCCAATGGGTGGTTGGTTTGCATGGGAGGTGAGTTAACTCACCTCCCTTTAGTCCAAGGTAAGTCCTAGCACACTTAGGGTGGGCTAGGAAGGTTAAGGATGCTCCATTTAGAAGTTTGATGGTTGCCAAGGATGAGAGGAGAGTGGACTTTGCCATTAGAGGAAAGAATCCAGTATTTGAGAGGATCTATTGAGGATTTTCATTGGACATAGCTCCAAATGAGTTTGGGCTAATTTTGGGTTGACCTAGGATGGGTTTGGGTTGGGTTAGGTCAGCCTCCAAAGTCTCAAGGGTTAGTTTTATGGGTTTTGGCTTAATTGGGTCATATAGGTTCAATTTGAGTTTTGTTGGGTTAGGTTGGCCAATTGTTCAAATTGGGTCAAACCAAGGCTTGGGTTAGGTTCAAATGATGATTTAGAGAGTTTTGGTTTAAGTGGTTTTAATTAATTTGTCTTAGGTTTAATTTTGGTTCACTTGGAATCAAATGAGTCAAATGGGTTAAGTTGGCCTATTTGACCAAATTGACCAAATTGGGTTGAGTTAGGTGTTGGTTCAGTTCAATTGCTTAACTGAAAATGATTGTATGCTTTGGTTTGAATCAATTTGGATTGAATTTGGATTTTGGCCAATTTGACCCTTTAGGTCAATTTGGGCTAGGTTGGGTCAAGTTGAAAATTATGGCTTTGGTCAAGTTCAATGTCAATTTGGAATGAACTTGAGTCATTGGTTGTAATTAATTTGGGTTAGATTATGATTTATCCCATTTTAGCTTTTTAGGCTAATTTGGGTCAAGTTTGGTCAAATGGCCAATTAGACTTGGTTTAGCTCAAGTGAGGGTCAAGTTATGTTCAATCATTGATTATGAGTTGGTGTGATTCAATGGTTTTAATTGATTTGGAGTATGGTGAGTTTTGGCTAGTTTAGGTTTCATTTGGGCTAAAGGTTGACTTAGGTTGACTCGATTTAAGATAATTGATCATCCTAGGGTGATCAATGATCATGGTATGAGGTCTGGATGACCTTGGTTCAATCCAATTTGGATTGAATTAAAACTTATTTCAAATGGGTTCTTTAGGCCACTTTGAATCAAGTGGACCTAAATGGGTCAAATGGCTTATTTTGGCTTAATTATGGTTTAGTTAGATTTATATATGAGCTTAGATTGAAATATAAATCCAACTACAATCAATTTGGGCTATGATAAGTTTTGGTTCATTTAAAAATTTCAAGTTAAAAAGGCTAAGTTTGGCTTGACTTAGGTTGAGTGCAATTTGGCTAGATAATTGCAGGTTTCATTTATATTTTAATAGATGATTGAAGGCATGATTGATTTAAGAGAAAATCCATTGATTTTAGTTTGATTTAGATGAGTTTTGGTTAAGTCCAAGAAATTAGCTTAAAAGGGTATAAATTGGGTTTTGGCCATTTGCATTTATATTTTGTTTATATTTGAGAAGATAATTGAACATATGATTAATTCATGAGAAAATCACTTGAGTTTAGAGTGATTTGAAGGCCAATTTGACTAAACTCATGGAGATAGGGAAAAGGGGTTAGGAAGAAATTTTCTTTAGTTTGATTTAGTTTTGATTATGGGAGTGTGGGTTTCATTTATATTTGTGGATATAAATAAATAAATATTTGATTTATAAAAAAAATCAATGATTTTAGGTTGATTTGGGTCAGGATTTGGTCAAGCTTGTGGAGGTAGGTCCATATGACTTAAGAAGGGTCATGGTTTGGTTTGATTTAGTTTGATTTGGTTTTGGTCATTTGAGTATGGATTTTATTTATATTCATGAATATAAATAAAGGAATAATTGATTTATAAAAAAATCAATCAAGTTTGGGATAACTCAGGTGGGAATTTGGCTAAGCTTATGAGAGTGAGTCATATGGCTTAGAAAGAAATTTTGGAATTCAGATTTGATTTTGGGTTTCAATCATTTAGAATTGAGTTTGGATTTGGATTTGATAAATGATTAAGGGGTTGAATTGATCTTTGATAAGATCAATTGAATTCGAATTGAATTGGACTCGGTTAAGGTCAAGGCCATGGAATTCAATTATAAGGTTTATGGAGAATTTTGAGCTTGGACTTGATCATGGAATTGATTATGAGTCTTGAAAATTTGATTTAGATTTGGCATGAATTTGAGGTTTGGTTTGAGAAGGAAAACGTGGATTGAATTTAGGATATATGGTAGGCAAGTCTCCCTAAGTCCCTAAGGAATGACCTATCCCTATGGCTAATCCTTACAAGTCTATAGGTTTAGGTTAAGTGTTCACCTAATCAATAGAAGTGTCTTAAGGCTTTCTATAAGAGTTCTAGATCTATATAAGAAAGTTGAGAACTCACTCCAAAAGTGAGCTCAACAAAAGGACTCCCATTAGGTGTGGTGTAACTAACAAGGCACACCATTAGCGCTGACATGAGATGATCAACGTCCAAAGGATCCCAAGCACTAACTAAAATAATCTATCCCTAAAGCCGAGATGTCGATTGAATCATGATCTTAGTATAATGTAGCTCTCTTTATGCCAAGGGCATAAGAGAGCTAGAAAGAATCCTCTGGGGATTGAGTACATGAACCTTCAACTAGGAAAGCAGGTTCAAGTTATCCGTAGAGGATAAGAATTTGAGTTTGAGTATAGATATGATTTAGGGGAAAGAAGATTAAATGTGGATTAGGATTTATAACCCACCGGGGATGGGTGCATGAACCTTCCACTTGGGAACCAGGTTCGGATTTGTTTGGGGGTGTATCTGCTGGGGATAGCAGTTTGATTTGATTTGATATGCTTGATTGGTATGATTTGGGGCTCCACTGGGGATGATAGTTTTGAATTGAGGCATATCTACTAGAGATATGTGCTCGAGTCCGCTAAGGATTGGGAATATGAACCTTCCACTAGGGAAGCAAGTTCGGCCAATCCGCTAGGGATAAGGATTTGATTTGGTTTCAAAGATTCATTTGGGGAAGTATCCGCTGGGGATAACAACTTGGCTTAATTTATGGACCCTATCGATCTGTGATGGATCCACTAAGAAGGGGCTCATATCAGCTGACTTAACTTATATTTACAAATCCAAAGGGACAGACTACCAGCCATAAGGTAGGATTATCCAACCTAAGGGTGACTAATGAGAGAGTGTTGCTAGAGACTTATCTCAACTCAAAGTTGCCAAGGTTAATTTCTTTTCTTAATTTAATGGACCATGTCGATGGATCTACTGAGAAGGGGATATATCAGCCTTGACCTATCTTAGATTTACAAATCCAAAGAGTGCCTATTAGGACTTATCTCAACTTAAAAGTTGTCAAATGATTCTTATAGGAGTTTTGCTAACATTGCCCTAAAGATAGGATGCTTTCTTGGGAAAAGGTACCACTAGGGTGTCCTCCTAATCCACAAGTGAATATATATATTTTGTTTGTATGTTTATGTGGACCCTATTAGTGTGTGATGGATTACACTAAAAAGGTGCTTATATCAGCCTAGTACAATCTCAGACTTAATGGACCAAGCGAGAATCTGGATATCTGCAAGATGGATTCTTTAACCATATGGGTGACTAGGAAAGAGGAGCTATCCAATCCAAAATAACCCGGGTAGTGTCTAAATTGGGTTGCTAAGGACGTGATCCAAATAGAGGGCCAACAGGAGAGGTGCCGCTAGGGGCGTTATGCTGGACCCTGTAAATGAAAGCCTTTAGATGTACGGTGGCCAACTCTAGGAGAAAGCTTCTAGACTTACATCTGTCATGAATGGTGTATCCACCAGGTGGGTCACTGTCAGCATAGCGATGACCAACCAACCTAAGGTGCTCTCCATGGCGATCAATCTAGGAAGATGGCTTGTAGACTTACATCTTCTCGACAAAATGATCATCGGAGATGTCGTCAACAGACGTGTTATCCGGCTATCCTTAGCGAGAGTCCCATGAGGACTAGACTGCACTTGAAGTAGTCAGGAGGAATGGAGCCACTGAGGGACTTATCCTAAGCCTTAAATATATTATACCCAGTCATTGCGTGATGGCTAACTCAAGAAGAAAGCATGTAGGCTTACATCTTCTTAAATAAAGTCAACATGAGCTAGCTTACCGACCGTGCAGTAGGGCCTACCAAACCAACAAAGTGCCCACGGTTTGCAATGATCAAGTTAGGAAGAATGCGTAGACTTACATCCTCTTAACAAGGAACCATTGGGGTGACACACTAATAAGGTAGCATGTCCACCCAACTTAAAGCAGCGAATGAGTGAGTGCACTGAGGGATTTATCCCACATCAAAGTAGCCCAAAATAAAAGATATGTATTTGTTTTATATGTGGTTGTATGTAGTTTATGTTGGTGTTGTGTTGATAAAGGATAGAATGCTGCTCTAGTTCCTTACACCTACCCTAAACACATCATGGCAGATTCATAAACTAAGATGCTTCTTAACATAGAAGAGATGGAATTTGAGATGAAAAGAAGTTTTATTGATAATTATTTTTGAATAATATTCATTGATAATTTTTTTTAGATAGAGCCCGTTGATTGGAAGCATCGGGTGCTCTCCCTTATGATTTATGAGCTGATAAGATCCTCTTTGATAGGCCTTCTCTATGGCAAAAGGGAATTTCCAAGTGGGTTCAAACTTGCCTCTTATCTTGAGATGGGCAATAATTAGTCTCTTTAGAACTAAAATAAGCTCTCCTACTTGAAAAGCTCTAAGACAGACCTACTTATTATGAGCTTGAATCATTTTGGCTTTATACAACTCGAGGTTCTAGCATGCTCGTTGGTGTCTCTCCTTCAAACTTTCGAGCTCTTTAACCGCAACTTGGCATTGCCTCCGTTGTGATCTTGCTACCCACAGCTATCCTTAGTGATGGGAGTTGAACTTCTAATGGTAGAATGGCTTCAGACCCATACACTAAGAAGAAAGTGGTAGACTGAGCTGGAGTTATGTATATGGTGCGGTAGCCCACAAGGCTTCAACCAACTGTTCATGCTACTGTCATTTGTTATCATCGAGTGTCTACTTTAATATTTAGATGTGATTTTTGTTAAAAACTTCTGCCAAGCCATTTGCCCTCGGGTAATAGATGATAGAATATCTTCAATCTATGATGTGTCTCTGGGCAAAGCTGTTGATTTTGGTGCTATTGAATGTAGTACCATTATCAGACATAATTCATCGAGACACCCCAAACCTATATACAATATAGTTCCTGCAAAACTGGAGCACATGTTGAGCTATGACCTCTCTAAGTGGGATCGCCTCCGCCTACTTGAAAAGTAGTCTGTGGCAGCTAGAATGAATCGATGACCCTTGGAAGAAAGAGGATCGATTGGACCCACAATCTCGATACCCCAACACTCAAATGGCCATGAGGCCAATGTAAGGTGTAGAATATTGGGTGGTTGGTGTAAGACCACACCGTGCACTTAATATTGGTTGAATCTTCTAGCTATGTCCATGTAGTCTGTGATCATCGAAGGCCAGTAGTATACTAGTATCTTGATGTTAGCTTTCATCTTCAGACTAGATTGATGCACTCTGCATAAACCTGAGTGTACTTCAGTCGCGATCTTATGGGCTTCATATTTGTCCAAACAATAGAACCACATATGATCAAAGATCGTTAGTACAAGGTGTCATCTACGAGAGCATAGGAAAGGGCTCTCTGCTTCACCTGATTTGTTAGTGACTTCTCTTGAGGTAGTTTGCTAATATTTATATAATCCATGAATGATTGCCTCCATTCTAACTCATCATCCTTTTTGGCAACATCAACCTCCCCTTTAAGAGAGAGTCTTTCGATGAGTTCAACGTCAATAAGGGATAAAACTTGTCTATTTTAGACCCTTATTGGTATGGACTCCTCTTCCAGACATACCAACTCCTTGGAGAGCTTGATTAAATCATATACTATGATATTTTCTCCTCAAGGATCTTATAAATGATATCCTTTGATATTTGGTCCAATAACTCCATAGTGTACTTGTGGTAATATTGAAGCTTAGGCTTTAGAACCTCTTAGGACCCAACAATTTGGTTGATGACTATTGAGAATCTCCAAAAATATTGATATCTTGGATGCATAGTGTAATGGCTAACTCCAGATCAATAAATAGAGCCTCAAATTCAGCTTCATTATTTGTGCATGGATTGGACAAATGATATGAGAATCTCATCACATCATGATCTGGAGTTAGGAGAATAATTCCTGCCCCTGCCTTCCTTTGAAGAGTAGATCGTGGTTCTTCTCCCATTTGAAAGGAAGACTCACTATGAAAATACATCTCCCAACAGTGGATGCTAGTGTCCTAAGTTCATGATTTGTTCATCGGGGAGGTCATCACTAAGCGGGGAATCAGTAGGAAGTGTGTCTGCTGATAAGAAATATGCTAGTACCTATCCTTTCACCGCACAGAGGGGTACGAAAGTGATATGAAACTACAACAAAATCATGGGCCATCGTGCCAACCGTCTGGATAACATCGGCCATGTCATCAGATATTGCAGTGGATTGATCCTAAAGTTCAAGTTCACCTTCTAAGAAAGCATGTAGTGTTGTAGTTTTGAGATGCAAAGATTAAAGCTAGATAGTCCTTTTTAATAGGTGGATAATTTGCCTCAGTAGAGATTAGACAATGGAGATATAGAGAGTGTATTCTTTTTTAATAAAGCCGGGAGTCATCCATTGTAATAGTATAAAGGATGAATCCCAGATAGGCTCTTGTCATCAAGTAGTGCTTGATGTCTTCGAAGGCATGTTGGCACTTATCATTCTACTTGAACTTGGTGTCCTTTTTGATAAGTGTTGAGAATGGTTGGCATCTTCTTGATAGGTTAGAAATGAAGCGTCTTAGATACGCAACCACCTTGGAATGATCTGAGTTGAGTTAGACATTTAGGTGGTGGCATTTCTAATATCGCCTTGAACTTCTTTGGATCGATTTCTATTCCACGATGCCGGACAACAAACTCAAGGAATTTTCCTGAAGCTACTCTGAATGCACACTTAAGAGGATTCATTTTAAGGTTAAATTGTCTTAACCTTTTAAAAATTACTCTCAAGTCAAAGAGATAGCCTTCCTTTTATTTACTATTGACTATGAGATCATCGACGTAACATTCGACTTGATGATGAATGAGTTCATCGAAGATCCGAGTCATGGCCTGCTGATATGTAGCACTAGCATTTTAAGGCCGAAAGGCATGATCCTATAGTAAAAGATTTCGATCAAGGTTCAAAGAGCAGTGTTCCTTTCATCTTGAGGGGCATCTTTTTTTTTTCTTATATCTAGATGAGCCATCCATGAAAGAGAAGACTGCATGAGATGAGACAATGTCCACCATCAGTTCTTGTATTGGTAGTGAAAATTCTTCTTTTAGACATGCCTTATTTAGATCCCTAAAATCGACGCATTTCTGAATTTGGATATTTTTTTCTTAACTAGAATGACACCACCAACCGTGTATTTTTCTTTCCGATAAAGCTAGCATCGATCAATTTGATTTCAAAATGATCAATTCTAATCGATAATGCCTAGGAGCTTGCTTGATGGGGTTAGGCTAGCTCATTGCTAGTTTGGACTATGAGGAGATAAATCGGGCATCTCTTCGTAACTCTATGAGAAGTAGTCCTTAAACTCACCACTAACTAAGTCTTTGTTTGATATTCAATAAAGAACTGATGTATGTCGGACATGGATTATCTTCACTTCCTAAATTGATTTCTTTGAGATCATCGATAGTTGATCTGATTTTCTCTTCGAACTCTGGTGGTGCATCCTTGACTTCATTGTCATTTGGATCATCTGAAGTTTCTAAACACACCTCCTCATATGAGTTAGCACGATTTGAAAAGAACCTATTAGATTTTAAATGATTGGTGATGATTAGGCAATAATCATCACCATCGATTGGACTCATTGTACCGAATACTAGACCTAGTCTTGATTGAGAATGTCTGCTTTGGTTTTTCTATAACCTTTCAAAATAGTCCTACATGTGTTTAGACCAAGTATGTGGGATTAATCTCTTCTTTGCTAGATTAAGAACACAAGGCAAGCATCAATTAAGAGGAAATTATATTAAATTTTTATATGAATCATCCTTAAGTTCTACATCAACTTCATAACTTGAGGATGATGTTCCCAAAAAGAACCTCTGAGTCTTCACATTTGTATATGACTTAGGGGTTTCTTTAACTACTAAACCCTCAATTTTTTGTAAGAAAAGTGGGGTTAGAGCTAAGGTTCCCAACTGATGCCTGATTGTTTCATATGCAGACTTGGATATACTTATGCTTTGCTTTGGATCTCGGTATTCCACTAACCTGCTCAAATGTCACCTCGAAAGGGTTCTACTGCTGAGAAGAGTTGTCCGGTGTGCTAACCACATAAGACTCATCCTCTGAACTAGGTTCTAAGTCAATGTATAATAGGTGATGTTTGGACATACCCCTATTGGGTGGCCAATAGGGAGGCTTTCTACTTCGGGGGCTGCCTATAGGACTTTTCCTTGCTACCGAAAATTACTTTTATAACTTTACGCTTTACATCCCAAGCCTTCATGTAATATATATTGACATAAAATTTTGATTCCATTCGACAAATAATATATTTAGGTTTTAGGTCTATTTGACGTCTTATAATAGGTACAACGAAATTAACAATAAATTTGAAAGTGCATTGGTGATGATTACTGTCTATCAGTGTATTTATGCATATGCGGGCCACGAGAAGAAAAGCCACATGGTGTTGGGCGAAATGGACGAACGCGAGCAAAAAAATAGGATCGATAGGCTCGATTTCGTGCTCTTCGCAAATCGTCTGTTTAATAGGCGATTATGCTTATAATTGAATTTTATTTTAAATGTACTTAAATTACTTATTATGTTTTAATTGATATTTTTTTAAAAAATTTTGCTTTTTGAATATGTTATGGAAATATTTGAAGGTATAGAAAATGCTGTATTAAGTTTTTATTTGCAATAAATTCTTATGAAAAATTAGAGTTATTTGGAGAAGGTGAGTGCTTCATTTTTTACCATTTCACACTTTTTTTTTTATTAGTAGTGGTTTATAACTTTTTTTGAGGTCCTCAGACATGCGTGTAGTTTTTAAAATTAAATGTCCAAAAAAAAAAAAAGTCTGATGTGCTAGTCACTATCACGACATTCATGTAAGTTGATTGTGTGTCTTATCAATATAAGAAATTTGTGTTCATTTAGGAGTAGTTTGGGATGATATTGTTTCGTTATTTTTTATTTTATAATTTTATTTTATTTATACTTTATTTTAAAATAAAATATATTTGATGATGATAATTATTTTTAAAAATATTTAAAATATTTTTAAGTTGATTTAAGCATTTTAGAAAATAATATTATTTTTCTAAAAAAAATAAAAATACTTTAAAATACATTAAATAAGTATATTTTTACAAATAATATAAAAATAAAAACAAAAAACACAAAATAAAATTAATCCGAAACAGGCTCTTAGTTTTAATAAAACTTTTTGTATAAAATTTCGTGGACAATTGCCTGCTTATCTGACTTATCTGAAGAGTCATCCTATTCATAAGGCTTTTTATTAGTGAAACTGATTGAAGGGTGCTGATATTCCCTTCTTTCCATCCCCACTGTTTAAATCATTGAAAAATTCCCTTCTGACAAAAGAATAAAAATCTCGTTACAATTCACTTCAAATTGCAGAATCATTCATCAAAGTCGGTAACTATCGGCTGTCTATGCAGCTTTCTGTGTCAGTTTAGGGTTCATTTACCAATTCCAGCTATTATTTTCTGTAGAAGGCTACGACTTCATGGCCCATTATGATATCTTAACATAATTCTCAATTAGGAGTCTAAATGAGTTGAATCAAGCTCGAGGCATTCTTAGTTTAAGCTTCAGCCTTATTATATGAGTTCAAGATGGTTCACGAGCCAGCTCATTTAGTATAAAAGATAAAAAATAATTACAATTTAATCAATTATTATAATATAAATAATATAAAGTTAAGAAATTAGAAGAAAAATAATAAGATTTGATATCAGAGAATTAGATATAATTTTTAAATTTTTTTTAATAATTTTATATTTAATTTATTAAATTTTAATATATTTTATATTAATATTTATTAATTGAATTGGCTGATGAGCTATTTATTGAGCTAAGCTTGAGTCAATTTATGAGTAGACTTTGACTCAATTAGACCCTTTTCTCAATCTCCATTGGATTCTTTTTTATTATTATTATTTTTTGACTTGTTTGGTTCCATTTTTCTTCAGCTTAGTTTTCAACAAAAAAACAGGTCAAATGCTTGGAAAATTATTATTTTTTATAGTTACTATTTACAATACTTATATTTGAGCTTAACTTAATATGCCAAATAATTAATTTTTATCTTAGGGCCTTATTGAGCTAACTGTATTTTTTTATGAGATTTGAGAAAATAAATTTTAGAAAAATACTTATATATATGATATTTAACAACAACAATAATAATAACAACAACAATAAGCTTTTATCCCATTAAGTGGGTCAGCTACATGAATCCTTCGTCTCTATTGTGTCTTATCATGTGTCAAATTCTCATTTAATTTAAGTATATTAAAGTCATTTTTTATTCATCTTAATCAAGTCTTTTTAGGCCTACCTCTACCTTTCTTAACAAAAGGCAAATCTAATGTATCTACTTTCTGAACCAGGTAATATGTCAAATAAATAATTTTTATCTCCTAAATATTTCTACACTTCTATTGGATTATCAGCACGACCTACTGTTTTTCCATACTTCATTTTCTGTAAATCATTTTCAACTTCAATATTACTAATATGATGATAAAAATAAATTTATCGATTTTCATTTAGGGTACTAAGATCGCTAAAATCAATCGCACTCTTGCTACCTTTATTGAAAAATTTATTAAAATATTTCATGTATGTACCCTACAATTTTTATGTATTTGTATGTACTACATCTAAATTTTAACATTTATATAAAAATAATACCTACATTTTCAGTATTATATTAAAAATATTAGCATTACTAACTTTTTTAAAATAGATTTTTTCATACATAAAAAATTATTATATGTAACATCTAAATTTGTAGTATTATATTAAATACATTTGTATCATAACAACGACAACAACAACCATAAGCCTTTAATTTCTATGTGAGGTCAGCTATATGAATCCTTTTTCTCTATTGTGTCCTATTAAGTGTCAAATTCTCATTTATTTCTAATAAACTAAGGCCAATTTTTTATACATCCTAACCAAGTCTTGTAAGGTATACTTCTACCTTTTTTAACATAAGATTGGGTCATCAAATAGTCATTGTTTTTATGTGGCCAAATCATCTAATGCGATTCTCTCTTATCTTATCTATCACTGGAGCTACTCCAATCTTATCACGTATATATTCATTTCACATTTTATTTCTAAGAGTAAAGCCACTCATCTGTCTAAGTATCCTCATCTCTGCAACACCTAGCTTAATTTTATGTTTCTTTTTTACTGGTCAACATACCACAATGTTAAAAATTTTTCTTTTAACACTAAATAGTACTTTTCTACCATAGAACAAATTAGATGCATTCCTTCACTCATCCCCATCGATTTCACCATCATTTTGTGCAATAGACCTGAGATATCTGAAAACATTCACTCTTTTTAATGACTTAATCACCCAATGGCACAACCACACTATTATATCTTCTACAACTAAAATTATACTACATATATTCAATTCTAGATCTACTTAAATAAAAAATTTTAGACTCTAAAGTTGGCCTCCATAATTCATGTTTCTCTTGAACTATGTTTCTAGTCTTATCAAAAAGAAGAATATCATCAGCAAAAAGCACACACCAAGATACATCCTCTTGTAAAATGCATACTAAGAACATCCATAACTAAAACAAAAAATATATGACCTTAAAGATGATTATTGATGTAATCTAACTAAAATAAGAAATATTTAGTCAATCATCTTTGTGTTTGAACACAAGTAACAACTATAATATACATATCCTTAATGACTTGAATATAATCAATATTAGCTCATTTCTTTTCTAGAACTCTCCAAAACACTTCTCTTGAAACTTCATCATATGCTTTCTCTAAATCAACAAATATATAGCGTCCATAGTAGACTTACTTTCTCTGTACTTCTCCATCAAACCTCTCAACAAATATATAGCGTCCATAGTAGACTTACTTACCTGTAATGAAACCAAATTGATTTTGAGAAACTTTTATATAACATAGCAACCTATGCTCAATTACTCTCAAACTTAATAATAATGTATGAGACATTAACTTAATTCCTCTATAATTTGTACACTCTTGTGCATCACCTTTATTCTTAAATATAGGAATCAACAAATTCTTTCTCCATTCATTTAGCATCTTTTTAATCTTTAAAATAATAGTAAAAAGATTTATAAGCCAAGAAATTTTTTGATCTCCTAAATATTTCCACACTTCTATTGGATTATCATCTGGACCTACTATTTTTCCACACTTCATTTTTTGTAAATCATTTTCAACATCAATATTACTAATATGATGATAAAAATAAATTTATCTATTCTCATTTAGGGTACTAAGATCGCTAAAATGAATCACACTCTCACTACCTTTATTGAAAAATTTATCAAAATATTTCATTCACCTATGTTGAATATATTCTTCTAAGAAAAGCATTATAAGATTTTATCCTTAATACATCTAATTTGAACTAAATCTTTAATTCTCCTTTCTCTTTGCTTGATTAGTTTATACATACATCTTTCACTCTTTTTAGTATCTAATATATTATATAAATCACTAAAGCTGAATTTTGATACTTAAATTTTTAATATCACATTAAAATATTATTATTATTATTATCTTTTTAAAACTTTATATATTTTTGCGTGCATAGATAAAATGTAGAAATGTAAATATCAAAATTTTGTTGTTAGATATGTAAATGCAAAGGAATTATGTGGTATGTATGTAATTTTTTTAAAAATATTGCTATTGAGGGTTGCCTTAGTAAGTTGATAGCCCGTGTAAAATTTATCGAAAAAAATCATGACATGAATACTTAAGAAATATTAGTATCACTAACTTTTTAAAAATATTTTTTTAATATATAAGAAAGTATTATATTTGTAAATATTAATTTTTAAGAGTTAGATATGTAAATGCATAAAAAATTTGTGATATGTATGTAAATATTTTTTTTATTTTAAATCAAGGTGAACTTAGTTTGATTTTAAATAAATATTTGTTAATAATAATAATAACAAAAAGAGCTCATTGAAGAACATGGCAGGGCTGATATTTGTGCAAGCAAAAGGTCCACTTTACGTTAAAATTTCAAAGTGATCTCAAGAAATAAATGTCGGAGAGAATTTGTCAAATAACTATGTTTTTTATTATCTAAATATTTTATTAACCCTTCAATATTTTTTCATTTTCTAAATATTTTATTAAACCTTCTTCGTTGAATTTGCTTTAAATACCCAATCCCCTCATTAATTTACTTGTTTAATGTCAACTTTTATTCAACTCTTATAATTATTTAACTCAGGAAATTTTATAGCTTACTCTTTAATTATTATAGTTTAGCTTATCGATGAAGAACATTTTTTTAACTTTAATGAAGTAATTATGCTTTTCCCTTTTTACTTTATGATCAAGAATTATTCAGAACTTTAATCATAGATTAAACCTAATTTTGTTTTACTCGAATGATGTAGGGTATGGATATATCCCTTTAAAATTTATAAATGAAGCACAATTCCTAAGTTAAAGCATGTATGTAAATCGACTTAGTAGGACGAGTCTAACAATACTAGAATAAAGTCAAATCAAGCCCAAAAGTTACATATGAAATTTTTGAAACACTTATTGGATGATCAAATGAGTTCGAAATTTGACATGCTTATAGTCGAATCAAGCGGTTCGACGAATCCAACAAGGCTAAGATCACTCAAATCAAAGATCGTTTGAATGACCAAATCACCAAAAAACTACATATGATCAAATGAGTCGATATGAACTATCAGATTGAGTGTTTTGGGATTTTGGCTATAATTACTAAAATGTCCTCTCAAAATCCTATAAATAGGATCACATTCTTGTCATGAAAGGGAGAAAGGAGCTAGAGGCGAACTTGGGAGAAAGTTGAAAGAGAGTTAGAAGTTTGAAGTTCATCATCACCACTATTGTCGCCGATCGCCGCCTATTACTGTCGTCGACTACCACCAACAATCGTTACAGCCCAACTACCGCTACATAGCTGTTGTAACCCGATTATGGAATTCTCATTATTAGGATATCTCAAATACAATCTTGTAATCCTGCTATCGGGAAGACTTAAACTCAGATCCAGCGATATACAGAACATTTTACGGACTATAGCTTTTGCAACCAACAACGCTACATAACCTAACTATTGCGATATATAACCTAATTTCTATTATCATGATTTCTCACATACAATCTTGTAATCCCACTATCGGGAAGACTCAAATTATATACTCCAAAGTAGATATATAGTGAAGCATTTTTACTAGGCTAGGCCCCGTGATTTTTCCCATCATATTTCTCGGGTTTTTCCACATAAAAATTTTGGAGCTTCCTATTCTCTTTTCAACTATATGTGTGCGTGCATGATTTCTCAACAAAACTAAGTAGTAAAGTTTTATTCTACCGCAACTAGTTTTCTTGCACACAATAGTTTGACACCGTCTGTAAGAAGAGATTCTCATTACTTCATCATATCGCAAACCAAGTTTTCTAACAAAATAGAAACTACCAGCCAAATGGAGCACTTCGTACTTTTGAGGAGCGCATGCGAAGAATGAAGATCCATCAAACTTCGATCCTTCAACTATAGTTGGAAACTAGGTGGCAACCATTGACCTCAAAGATCATCCAAATCAATATTCTGGATATCTAATTGATTATCAGTTCGAGAAGCAAGTCAATGATGTGAAATAATTTCAACATTGAAAAAAATAGTTTTGCAAATTGTGATTCTTCAATCATACTCATGAAAAATAAGGCAAAAGTTAAGGAGTAACTTTGGCTACAGCCATAAACGGATGTTTTGTTTTGACATCTTCCACACAGGTTAACGTCATCGAGTAATACTCTAACAAATAATTTCGAAGAATCAAAATGTTTAACCTCTTATACACAGGTTAACATCATACTTTAATAAAATAACTTCGGATGAGAGTTAAAACTAATGACTTCTTTCACGTAAGTTAAATGTCACCGAGTAACACTCTGACAAACAACCTTATATAGGTCAAAAATCCTTTATGGATTCCTCCCTTAGAAGGCATGTCCCTCAGGAAGCCTCGATGGGAAGCTAGTAATAGATAATATCCTCACTAAAAAGACTCCAAGAGAGCAAGTAGTTGACAGGGTCTCCACTCATCAAAAATCTCAGAAGACAAAAGCCTCAGAAGATACAGAAGTACATCAAAAATCTCAGAAGACAAATGCCTTAGAAGGTACAAGTATATCAAAAATCTCAGAAGACAAAAGCTCAGAAGGAATAGGTACATCAAATATCTCAGAAGACAAAAGCCTTAGAAGGTACATGTACATCAAAATCTCAGAAGGCAAAAGCCTCGAAAGGTACAAACACCCCAACATAAGAGAATAAGCTCGTTGCGATCTTTTAGGAAGAATAACCACCAAATCATTTGAAAAATGAAACTTTTTCCTAAAGATTATCAAAGTATCACTGCTTATAGTTGGTGTCACATCGTTGGATCTCGTTGTCCCTTGATGCTTTCGCAACCCATCACCTTGATCTTTAGATAATAAGATATCTTTTGAAGGATGCTCACGCATGAAGATACTCTCTATTTTTCAAGCTTGGAATCACACTGGAGCCTAAATTCAGGATGAGCGCCGCCTAACCAAGTTAGTTGGAAATCCTGAGATCGGGGAGAACTGGAGCCTGCGAGGGGGGTCGGCACCATTATACAGGTCAATGGAGGCTACTAAAGAGAAGAAAGTGGAAGCACACTAGAGCTTGAATTGGGATATGCCTAACTAAAGTTAAAACCAGATCGGGAGAACAAGAGCTCTGAGGGGGTCCACACATTATACATGTCATTAGAGGCTACCAAAGAGAAGAAAGAGAAAGAACACTTAAGCTTGAATTCAGGATGCCTAACCAGGTTAGTTGGAAACCCCGAGATCGGGAGAACCTGAGTCAGGGGTGATCACATGTGTCAATGGAGGCTACAAAAGAGGAAAAAGTAAAGAAAGTAAGGTGCGAGTTTTTGATTACCCATTGGGAGGTATTTATACTTGAAAAAAAGACTTCAAATTCTTTAAGGAATTTTAAAAATAAAATAAAATAAAATAACCCTTCATCTTAAAAAAAAGACTCTTTATATTCATATATATATATATATATAATTTCATCTTCCTAAAAAAAGAGAAGAAAAAAATTTTAAAAAAATTTCTTCTCATTTCCTCATTAAAAAAAACTCTTCATATTCCTCATTTAATAATTAAAAAAAATTATCTTTTCCTCTTCCATTCTCTTGCTCTCTCTTTCTCTTCACCTCGCTCTAGGGGTGTGCATTATTTGGTTTTAACCAAAAAATCAATCGGAACCAAAGTTTTTAAGTAATTTGGTTTGGTTTTGAACTTAGTAATTTGGATTTTGGTTTTAATTATTGGAAAACTTGGTTTTGGTTTTGGATCGGTTTGTAAAATAAAATTTTGGAGAACCAAATAAACCAAAGTAATTATATATGTAATAGTATTATTAATTAATATATAATAGTTTATCTATTATACACTTATTTTTATTTATTTTTTAATACTTGGTAGTTTTTTGGATAATCATTATCCAATTTTTTCAAAATATTTTGTCTAATATGATAATACGGTTCCATCAACTTCTAAGTTGAAAACATCAATTAAGGTAAATAAAATTAGTTTTAATTTTTGCTTATTGCTTGTTCATTATACAATAAAAAATTATGCAAATAATTTTTAAATGTAGCCAACTTCAGTTTATCCAAAACCAAACCAAAATTATCGAACCAAATTAATATTCGGTTTGTTTGATTTTGCATTTTATTTGGTCCGTTTGGCTCAATATTTTTAGAAATCCAAAACCAATCGATTTTAAAAATTTATCATCCAATCCATCCAAATCAACCAAACGCACACCCCTACCTCTCTCTCTCTCTCTCTCTCTCTCTCTCTCTCTCTCTCCCACTCTCATGGAAAAAAAATAAAAAAATTTGGGGACCCACGACCCCTCTTTAAAAGATAAATACATATATATAAAATAAAATAAATTAAATAAATATTAATGACTAATTAGTAAATAAATTTGATACACAAAATATATATAATTACAAATACTAATAATTTTTATCTAAAGTGAGTTTATATATTTTTGAATGAAATGAGTTTTATCATCCAAAAATTGGGGGACAAATGATATATCCCTCTAAAATTTATAAATGAAGCACTAATCCTAAGTTAATTCATGTATGTAAATCGACTCAGTGGGACGCATCCAACAATACTAGAATAGAGCTAAATCGAGCTCAAATGAGCTCAAATTAAGCCCAAAAGCTAGATATGAAAACTTCAAAACACTTATAGATGATCAAATGACTTCAAATTTGACGTGCTTATAGTCGAATCGAGCGACTCGACGAGACGAATCCAATGAGCCTAAGATCACTCAAATCGAAGATCGTTCACATGGCCAAATCATCAAAAAATTATCTATCATGAAAGGGAGGAATGAGCTAGAGGCAAACTTGGGAGAAAGTTGAGAGAGAGCTAGAAATTCAAGTTTATTCATCTTGTTGTTGTCGATCATATTTGTGTCGTCGCCAGCCACCAATTCATACACTACTTGATATTTGTTGTAACGATTATGGAATCTTGTAATTAATTGTGAAGACTTAAACTCTGTCTCTAAAGCGGATATATAATGAGCATTTTCGCAGCTTGGTTTCTTTCTTCACGTGCATTTGTTGTAATAATTAAATTCACATTTTCATGATTTCTCACATACAATATTGCAATCCCACTATCAGGAAGACTTAAACTATGTACTCTAAAGCAGATATATTGTGAAGTATTTTTACTGGGCTAGGCTCCGTGATTTTTCCCCTTATTTCTGGGGTTTTTACATGTAAAAATTCTAGGGTTTCCTATTCTCTTTCAACTATCTACGTGCGTGCTGGATTTCCCAATGAAGTTAAGACGTGAAGTTTTATTCTACTACAACTAGTTTTCTGGCACGCAACAAGTATAATAAATGTTAATATTTTTCAAAATTTTATTAAAAATTCTTAGTAAATTAACAAATTTTTTTATTTAATTTTTTTCTTTTGATTTGTGCAATTTTGAAAAAAACAATATCATATTTCAATACTATCCTTATAATTTATTGAATGTTTAGTAAAAATTCTCATAATTTTCTTAACAATTTAGTAAAATATTTACTTTTAAAATTATAAAATAATAAATGATTTTAAATGATGTAATTAATAATATGTCAAATTAACGCTATTATAAAATAGAAGCCAGTTGGTGTGATCAGGAGACTCTTATAAATAAATAAAAATAAGGTGTCATTAGCTGCTTGAAGACACACTCATATGGAGGAGACTGTTGGAATTAATGTGATATTTAATTATTTATTTATTTTTTCTTTTGCCACTAAAGAAAATAACAAATGCTTTTTTGAGTTGCTATGAATATTTTAATTTTGTGGCCAGACGGCATTTATTGAAATGGTGAGATATTTTGTTGTACATTATTATATTATAATTAAAGGGTTTAAAATTGCAAAAACTCATATTATTCAATTAAAGGGGATAAGTTTATTAATTTTTATTATAAAGTTTATAAGTTTGAATTGACGTATGGTAGTCTCTAAATTAAATATTAATTAAAAATAATATAATTTATTTAAAAAAAATAAAATATTTAAAATATAACAAATAAATATAATTCTAAAAATAACATAAAAAATAAAAATATGAAATATAAAATTAAATTGATACCGAATAAGTCTTAAATTTATGCACTGTTTTTCATTAATAAACAATAGATTTGTAAATCATGTGAAACTTATTCTTTAAATAAACTAAGTTGAATTTAACGGTGCAAACTAAATAACCCTAAGGGTGCAAATAAGGTTATAAATAAATTAATTCATTTGATGAATAATTTGATATTTGTTCATAGAAGATTTATTTATCTAAACAATTGAACTAATTTTAATAAAATTTTAAATGATATATAAATGAACAAATTTGAATATTGACTTGCTTACTTTTTTTTACTCATAAATATATGCTCTTTTATCATTTAATAAATAGTTCACTAGGAATCTAATAAAAAAACTCATTTACTAATATATCTTAGTTACTTTTTTTTTTTATATATTATTCTAAAATTTTTTAAACATTTTAGAACCTATTGATGAAAATATAAAATTAGAAGTTAGATATGTAAACTTAATTTTTATTAATATTTAAACCTTAATAAACAATATAAATAATATTTTTAGATTTATGCATTGGAAAATTTTAATAATGTGAATACTTAAAATATTTTAATCGAGAAAATTGTTGATTCTTGTTCACAAATCTTTGTTTTAAAATATAATATTTGTGAGATTCAAATTTAATATTTTGACAATGACTTCTAAGGCCCTAATCTATTGGATTAATTGACATACATAATTATTTGCAATACTTTGCTCTACCCCTCAATATAGAATTTTAACAAATCTTTTCTTAATGAAAATGAGCTATTATAGTCATAGCATAAATCAACTATTTGCACATTAATTTTCTAGCCTTAGAGAGAATCAAATCTCTCTTTTTTGGTGTTTTTGGGACTAAGAGTATGAATCTCTTAGTATATTCAGTTGCAAGAGGTGACACTAAATAATTAATCTTAGTCAATGTGAATGAAACATAAATTTAAATCAAATTCATGTAATTTTAAATTACTTCTTATCGATATGTATGAATCATGAATTTAAATTAAGATATAATATTTTGGATATATCTAATACCTTACATTTGGCACATAGGCTATGCAATCATTTTTGTACACTCTCATTATGTCCAATAATAGAGTTTACAATTGATAAACTAGAAATTATATCAAGTATTTATGCTAAGCTAACATCAAAATTAGATTAAATATCTCTTGTTGTCTCAAAAATATTAATTATAATTACTTCAAGAATTTTTAATCCTTCATAAGTACATAAGTTAAAACATGCTTAACTATTATTATGCTATGTACTCATAATCATCACAAAATGAGTAATCATTCAAACTACAAATGACAAAATATCAACCAAATTTCATTTTATTGCTTTCTTAGATATGCTCTAGAAGACCTGTCTATGATCCTTAAATAAAATACTATAGTAGAAACATAATCATTATGCATCATGATTTATCTCTAAGTCAAAAGGCTCATGAAGAACCATTAGATGTTTCTCAAGAATTCATACAGATGAAATGTGGATTTATAGATCCACTCAGCTAATATAGGCTTGCAATAGGATGTGCTATATACAAGAAATGCAATGATGGAATAAGCTAATAAGCCCATTATCACGACATACCATACAAATCATAATACATATGCTATATAGGCGCAAGACCTAACATCTTGACCTAGTAGCTCCCACTTGTTATAATTCACTTTCAAAATTTTAAATTTCACAAACTAGTTGATTATAGCTTATGTTGGCTGTCTGTGGTGTTTTTCATCATTTTCTCTTGAGGAGATGTGGGACACCACGTAGATCCACAAATCTACTTATTAGGGTGACCAGATATGACATTGAGGAATTATATACTATCTCGAGAGACATAAGTCACCATCTTACAATGAACTAATCACCTAATATGGACTCCTAAGGACAATTGGTCTTCCAATGTACTAGAGATCTTTCCTCTACTTTACATGAAAAAGTAAAGTAGGGTTTATTTTAAATTAGGTTCGTTAAGTTTCCTATGGAGGCAAGCCCCCATAGTTAATTATATTCTAAGGAATAAGATTCCTTAAGAATACTCTTGATTAAGGAAAATGATCATTATCTCTAAAGATTTTAAAGATAAGACTATCAATCAATTAGTTATTTTTGGAAAATGAAGTGGGATTTGAGTAATGGGAAAGTGTTATTTTCAGAACCAAAGGGAGATGAGTAGGGGATGTCCATGATACCAGGAAACCTAGTGAGCATCCCAAATAATCCAATGGTTGTGCTTTATATTTTTGAATTTCAGGAGATTTATTTATTCGAGTTGGATTTTTACTAAAAATCTAGGGCTTACAGTTCCACAATACAAGATTGTATAAATGCCTACGAGATAAAAATTTATGCTTATAGCCCATAAAGGGAAACATTAACCTCAGATCCTAAATCTATGAAGCTTTCGCGAGGGCCAAGGCACAACCTAAATCTAAGGCAAAAATGGGCATATGGTTTATCTCCACAAGAGAGAATAAACCACTCGACTATTGGACTTACAACCGCCTGGAGGTGGCCACCAACTAACTCCTATGATTTTAAATACATGTAGGCAAGTCTTATGCCTTGTAAGATGGTAAGATGTTGTTTATTTAGAAAGGAGACTAAGTCCTTAAACACTCTCTAAGAGACTAAATCATGAAGAGCATGAATAATGACTTAACCTAATGCAAATTTTGTTAAGTTTTATTTTAATTTTTGGAAATTTTTATAAAAATATAACAATAAGATTATAAAGCTTTGATTGAGTCCTTTGGCATACATGCAATGACGTACTTCGATCATTTTAAAACTTATAGAGGTAATGATCTGAAGAAAATTATGATATAATTTCCTGGATGATTGCTTCAAAATATAAATAAAATCTTTGAGCTTGAAAAATTTATGCTCTTGCCCTTTAGTCATAAAGCCATTAAATTGATTTATATGAATTTCACCATTGAGGTATTGATTAATAAATGTTGTTCTATCATCTATCTAGAAAAATTTTTGATCTAGAAGTGATATTATTGCTATAATGAGATCAATAAAATATATTTATGCAACATAAAAGTTAATGCAAATTCTATACCTTGGGCCCAACTCAACTAATTAGAAAATGATTTTTCATATAATGATCATACATTGGGCCCAACTCAAATGAATTTATTTTGCTCAACTTTAATATGCTGAGTGTGATTTAGCTAAAAAGGCTCCCTAACCACCTATAAAACAAACAAAGGACTCATTACTGTTGTCTCCAAATCTGATTAGTGCTAAAAAGTTGGAAAGCTGCTCCCCAACTCTTCATTATCTTCACTCTTTTGTTTTTGAATTTTCCCAATATTCCTTTTAGTCAATCAAACAAAATAATATCTCAGTGAAATTTGTGGGTAGCAAATACCAAGCTACAAAATTTATTTATTTATTTTTTTAAATAGTTGAAAATTTAACAAAATATAATTGTGTACTCTTTTTTTACTAGAAAAAAATAAGTTGTTTTAAAAGTGCTTAAAACAAGTTTTAGGAATTTTTTATATTTTCAAAACTATTTTTTTATTTTTCTTCTTGACTCCAAAAGTTTGGATTCCACACTCAATATAGACAATTTCATTGTAGGATATGTCTGACTACATCTTCACTAGCAATGTGTGACATAATTAGCATCACCACCTCTTATATATAGTACCATCACCTCTATAAACATAATCACTCTGACTTGCTCCATGCACTGGAAACATATGAAGATAAAATAAATTTATCGTACCTGGATCTTATGTCAAATCTTTGAGGAGATTTAACCAGAAGTGTGCCTGAATCCATGGAAGAGCTAATTCGAGATTTCTGGCCTTCCACTTCTAAAGCAGTGTTCTTGAGAGAGAGAGAGAAGGACTTATTTTCACTCAAGATGGGATGTGAGAAAAAAATTAAGAACTAACCTCTTTAAAATGGGAACCATGATCATATTTATACTTGAGTGCATTTCATTTTATTTCAGCCCATCATTAAATAAAATAAAATGTCCAATCTCAACACATGATAATTCCATACAAAATTAATAAGATACCTCAAAAGGATAAAAATTATTAATCTTTATTTTATTACAAAATTAATAGGCTTAAAAAAAATAAAATATCTCCTAATATATAATTAAATTCATATGTGAGCCCACTTTAAAATTCCCAACATGCTCCACAACCACAACATCACAAATTCATTATACATGCGATTGAGATTTTCCAAGTGCAATTCAAGCATCATAATTTCCCATAGTGGAGACAAAGTGGTGCCGACCACCATGAACAAAAAGTTTAAAATGTGTTCTATAATCTTAAAATCATCTTTTTTTTTCTCTAGTGATTCTTGGAGTGTCTTGGATGCAACATAAAAATATGAAATATGTGAAAGATACTAAATATTCAAAGGAAATGAAAAGATTGGATGGTTGGCCTCCTCATTTACATCTTCCTTAGATCATGGATAAGGCTTAATATAATGATAATAGTTCTTTTTTTGTTGATAGTTTTATTTTTTAGTTGTCATTTTATTTTCAATGAATAACCATGAAGAAATAGTAACAGTGTGTGATTAATATAATGGTGCCTATGTAAGCTAGCACATTTATGGACAACCTAACTAGCTTACTGTAAGTCAACCTAGCCAAATGATTCCAATAAGTCAAAATCATCCATGAAATTTCAAAGATCAAGCTCTACATATTGAAAGGTTTATTTCAAAGATCCATATATTAAATTAGTCAAAGATTTATATATAACTTTGTTTATATAGATAACTAAACCACCTTATTTGCAAAGTTATGTATGAACTTTTCTCGATCAATTTCCACTCATCGCATGTGTCCCATCAACTTTTTTATTTAAGGCTGCAAATGAATTGAGTTGAACCTAACATGAGCTTGCTCAAGCCTAATCTTGTATGCAAACTGAGCTTAAGCTCATTTATTGTAGCGTTCATTCTCAATTCATTTAAAATTATGATTATTTAATCTTAAGTTTAGGTTCAATTTAAATGATCATATTCAATAAACAAGACATCTTAAGATTGATTAGAATGAATTACTATCACATGACACATGTGCATTCATTTCCTTCCATCATATGTAGCATACATATGATTAAATCCTAAGCATACCTATACATGCAATATATTTTTAACACACTTAAATGAAAGATGCATAAATGAATTTTGTAGAAAATGAGATATTCATTCATTAGCTAAATACACACTCAAATGTATGAAAGTTTTAAGCAGGTACTTTTCCATTGTGAGCCAAGGGAGTGAGGTAAAAACCTCCTTGGGGCCACTTAAACTCGTGCATCTCCGGAATGTCCAGACTAGATATACTCACTATTCTTAAATACACATGGATGTACAAATAACTACAAGAATGGAAAAATCATGCTAAAGTTATATATTTAAAATATTTATGCATATGGAATAAAGTCTTATCTGAATTCTAATATTGAAGCATGTAAGAATAAAATCAAATGGAGTATGCATCGTTGTTAAACCAGGGAAGTGAGGTAATCAAATGACCTCGTTGGGGCTAACTAAAGTCTCGTATTCCCGGGATGTCCAAGCTATATACTCATTAATATTCTTACTTACATAAATGAATGCATGAACGAAAGAAAAGAAACTTCACTTCATACACTTAAGCAATAATCACATACATCTCCTATGTATTTATAACTAGCATTCATAGCATATATAATCATTCATTTATAAGTTTTGGAAAATGGATTTGGATTTATTAATAATAATATCCATACATATATTTATTTAAATCAACACATGCAAGCTTGACATAAAAAGAAACTATTTAATTTAATTGATTTTGCAAGAGATGAATGCATGAATCAAGTGACATACAATATTTAATATGATTGAAAAGAAATAAAGAGACATAAGCATATAATTTCATTCAATCCAACTAATTCTAAGGACAATCATACTAAATAAGCTCATTTAAAATAAATCAAAATTTATTAATGTCACTTTTAATGTCATGTTTGATTTGATTTAGGAGATGTAAGAAGAGGTTTGTAAATCCTAATCCCATTCTCCATGTGTAAGTTAATTTAATTTAATGAGAGGTAATTAAGTTGATTTTATGGATTGATTAGGTTAAGGTATGAATTAAATCAATTAATTAACCCTTACCTATATTACCTTAAGGTAATTAATCAAATGATTATGAACCAATATAATATGTAAATGAATTGAAAGGTAAATAGTAATGATCCTATGAAATGAAAAGGGCCTAATATAATTAGCTCACAATCATTGATTAATTAAGCTTAAGAAACTCACTTTATTACTTTTATGACTTCCCCACACATATGGGAAAACCATAATTTTCATTAACTCCTTTTAGGTTATTGAACACCTAAAGCTCTACCCATGGATCAATTAAGGGAAATCAGAAGCAATTACCCTTTTAATTAGGTTAATCAAGTTTTTAATACATTAATCCTTTTTTCTTTACTTAACTACCAAATTTAATTGATTATCCTTTGAAATGAAATGGGCTTAAGAGAGAAAAGGTTGGGAAAGAGGTCCCATAATTCCATAAGCCTCTTACTTAATCAAACATGATTTGGTATGATTTGAATTTCAATTTAACTAATTAAGTCATTAATTAGTTAATTAATCTTTAATTAGCATTTTGGTTTAAAAAGAGAAGGAAACTTAGGGGAAAGATTAGGAGAGAGGTTCCAATCAAATTCCCTAAGTCTCCCTACTGTTAAACAATGATTAAGGGGTCCATTTATTGATTAATTATTATTCATATGCTGAATTACCACTTAATTAAGTTAAGAAGATAATTAAGGCTTAAGTAATCAATTTCCTCAATTAATCAACTAATAAATCTCAAGAAAAATAGGGGAGGCAGGGGTCATCCCTCTAAACATTCTTAGAAAGTTTGAAATTGATTGATTGAGTAATTAGAGCGTAATTAAGATAATTAAAATTATAATTAAACCCTAATTAAGCCAAATTTACAATTCAAAATTAATCAAGATAATTTTAATGGATTCTCCTCTGAAATACCTTTAAAATGAGCATTATTTATATTTTTTTAAAATTTTTCTAGAATTAGTTATGAATTATTAAATTTTAAACCTTAAAAACTAATTAAATAACATAATTAAGCCTTAATCCCATTGGCTCCACATGGCGCCGTGAGATGGTTATTAAAGTAGTCACATCCGTGTGCTGAGTCAGCTTGCGGTGGATGCGGTATTGATCTCTGTCGTCCGATCTCTCACGGCATAAAAGGAGAAAATAGAGGAAATATAACATGATTTGATTAGAGTCACCCGTTCCAATCATGTGGAATGAACGACCCGTGATCCTTCTTCCCGCGAGCGATGAATGATGGAGTCCGTATGTCATGGATCGTTTGATCCGAGCTCACCCGAGCTCGGATGAACATCAAAATAATCCCACACCATCAGGGATGGAATCCACACATATCAAATGATCAAGGTCAACTCACATGCAAAATTTCTTCACAAAAGACCAACAAAAATTCCCCAATTCTACGGTTTTAAGAAATTACCTCGTCGGAGCTTAAGATGAGCGGTGGGGATGAGAGGTAGCTTCGTCTAGTAGAGACAAGGCCCTGTTGAGTAGCAAGCAAGCCAATTCCCCTTGGTTCGCTCGGTGGATCAACTTCTATCATTGTGGAGCTCAGCTTCGATCGCAGACCTTACTCCAATGGGTTTAGAACTCAGAGGAAGCTTTAGGCAGCCTCGACGAGGTGTAGAGATGGTGAGGGAAGAAGGAATTGAGGTTTAGTGGAGATGAGAAGAAATTGGAGTCGGGAAAGGGGTCCCCTCTTTCATCCTTGCTCAAGAAGGAGAAATGTCAAAGGAGGAAAGCTTGGAATTGCTCTGGGGATTGTAAGGAGGCTTGAATTTTTCCTTGGAAGCTTAGACAACTCGAATGAGCTAATTTCTCATGCGAATTGAGGTGGTATACCCCTCAGTTTGTAGAGGTGGACGGACAAGATTGCTTCCCATTTTTTGGCTGGCCAACCACCACTAAAGAGCCAGAGTGGTCACCATCAAGTCCACGTGGCTCGTATGGATTGGGAGAAGCCATGGCAGGGGGCTCAAAGCTTGATTTGGTCATATTGCCTTCCTTAGATCCAATAGGTGGTTAGTTTGCATGGGAGGTGAGTTAACTCACCTCCTTTTGGTCCAAGGTAAGTCCTAGCACACTTAGGGTGGGCTAGGAAGTGTTGACCTACAACTATGTGCCATGGGAAATTAAATAAATGACGTAGAGGTTAAAACCCCCCCTAATCGTGATCAAAATCAATTAAATTCGATTCGATTTGAAAATTTGACTTCATAATGCATCGAAAGCATCAAAATTAATTAAATAGAAAATATCAAATCAATTAATGACCAATTAAATAATTAAAATCAATTTTTTAATAAAATTATGTGCATATCAAAGTCGAGAAGCCTCGACGATGTCTAAATGACCTCCGCTCACGAAATTGATCACACCGTCATCATCAAAACGTCGAAACCTATCAAACGATGCCTTCGATCGACCGGTAAAATGTGCACGGCGAAAGAATTTGAGCGACGTCGCTTTAGACCTAATTTCACTCGACGCCACTTTGCTCAAACGACCTCCGATTGTGAAATTGATCGCGCCGTTTCGTTCGACACAATGGAAACAATTAAAATTAACACCCATATTGTTAGGGTTTATTGCATAAAGTAAATTCATAAAATTTAATGTGAAATGATATTAATTTGCAATTAGATTAATTAGCCGCTGCCTAACCCCATTATCCTTACCTAACCCCTACCGCCTAAGTCTCCAATAGGAAAAGCCGATCGCTAATCCCTATTGGCTGCCGAAACAGCAGCCAATCAAAGCATGCAATCGACTCTAAAGGCCGAAATGGCTATCCTCTCGGCATTCTTCCTCATTCACGCGTTGCGACTTTCATTTTCTCCTCCCGATCTCCCCTTCCTCCCGAGCTCCCCTCGTTCCATCTGTGTGAGCCGAGTAGCCAAAGGGATTTCCCTTTCGTTCCTTCCCAGCCGAGCATCGCACAAGCCGAACGGAACAATCCTCTCGGCAGAACTCTCATCTCCATTGGAACTCCCTGTCGTGAACCCTAAGCAAATCGAAATCCCTTCTTTCTCTTTAGCAATCAACACTTCTAGGTTGTCTCTTTTTAACCCTAAGCTTATTTCCATATGTTTGGATGTTTTGAAAATTAAGATTTTTATTACATATGCTAGATCTTGTGTTGGAATGATGTTGAAAAATTTCCCTTAAAGGATTTGGGATGATGTATGACCCAAATCTTGTTCTTCTTGCTGTTTTCCCTTGTCCATGGATGCCTACCTTTTTATTGCTTACTAAAATTGCTTTACCTAAGGGGAAAATTAGTTGATTTGTTGTACAAATGTATTACACTTGCTGAAATTGCTTTACCTAAGGGGAAAATTAGTTGATTTGTTGTACAAAGGTATTACACTTATTGAAATTGCTTTACCTAAGGGGAAAATTAGTTGATTTGTTGTACAAAGGTATTACCCTTGCTGAAATTGTTTTACCTAAAGGGGGAAATCCATTGATTTGCTTTTCTAAAGGCATAATGCATGCTGAAAATATTTTTTACTAAAGGAGAAATCTGTTGTTTTGCTTTTCTAAAGGCATAATGCATGCTGAAAATATTTTTACCTAAGGAGAAATCTATTGTCTTGTTGTCTAAAGGCATAATGCATGCCGAAAATATTTTTACTTAAGGAGAAATCTATTGTCCTGTTGTCTAAAGGCATGATGCATGCCGAAACTTTTTTTACCTAAGGGGAAACCTATTGATGATATTTGCTGAAAATATTTTTATCTAAGGGAAAATTGAATTAGATTTGCTTTTGAAGAGTACTACACTTGCTAGACATAGTTTTACCTAAGGGGAAATCTCTGGAATTGTTGTCTAGAAATGTGATACATGCTGAAATCATTTTAATCAAAGGGATTTTTGTCATACTACATACTATCTCTTATGGATTTCATTTATTTTGCCTCTTGCATATGACTAGAATGAAATCTGAAAAGTGAAATATGAAATTAGAAAAGAAAAGGAATTGGCTATACTACTTGCTATTCCCTATGGGTTTCATTCTTGCATATTTGCCTGTTTGTATCATTTTGATATCTTGTTAATAGGGAAATATTATGCTATCAAAATTTCAACCGTGGTGTCTCACGACATCCACCCATGCACGCCTTTCTTGGCGTGGTGCCAGTCTCATGTGGCAACCCACATGTGGGGAGGCGGGAGGTTGTTATGATTATTATTATTATAATTAAATATACATGCGCAACTTTCTTTTTTTTATTATACAAATACAAGCTTTAAATTTATTACTATAAGTACTCATGTTTCTCCAACATGGTAGGAAAATTGTCTATCTTTGTGCTAACCCATGCGCCTTTCTTGGCGTGGTGGGCAAATAAATTTTGGTAGGTGTCTCTCGACACCATACCATGCCTTCTTGGCATGGTGGAAAGGCCTAGTCTCGAAGTAGCCCCCATGTGGGATGATCGAGGAAATTTCAAAATTTTCAAAAAAAAAGGGGAGAAAGAAAGGAAAGAAGTGAAGAAATATGTCATATATAAATTCTTATACTTTAACTTCATATTCATGTGAATGCAAACTTATTGCTCTATGCTATAAGTACCTGTTCACGTTGTTCCAACGTGGCAGGAAAACTTGTTATGATATAAGTACTTGCTCACGTTGTTCCAACGTGGCAAGGAAATGCTATGCTGTGCAACCCATGCATGCCTTTCTTGGCGTGGTGGGCAAATAAATTTTCGGTTGAGGTGTCTCACGACACCCACCATGCACGCCTTTCTTTGCGTGGTGGGATGGCCTAGTCTCAGTAGCCCCTATCGGGATGGATTTGGGAGGTGCCAAAATTTATTTTAAAAAAGAAGATAGAAAGAAAGGGATGAAATGCTTAAGTTGTCATGTTGGCTTAAAATTTTCTTTATCTCAAATGTGAATGCTTATGCTTCAATTTCTATATCATGCAAGCTATCCTATTTTGTGGCAAATGTGATATGAGTTGATACTTATGCTTCAATTTCTATAACATGCAAGCTATCCTATTATATGACAAATGCAACATGAGTATATGAATTGATCAATGCTTATTTATGTTAAACATGAATGCTTATGTATTGATTTTTACATCATACAAGTTATCCTATTAAGTGGCCATTATGATATGCATTATTTAATGCTCATCCTAAAGCTCTACTTAGCTTGACATGTTACATGTTAGACATGTGCTTAAATATAAAGCTTGAAATACATAGAAAATAATATCTACTATATGACATGACATATATCATGAAGATATCAAAATAGAAAATTATCAAGTTAGAAATGAAACTTACAAGTCTATGTGGAACAACTTAGCCTTTTGCAAGATTGAAAGAACTTGGACTAGTAGTACTAAAGAGAAGAGTAAGATAGGAAGTAAGTTTCATGAGAGGTGAATCCTCTCTTATTTATAGGCTTCTCTTCTTTTTCATCTATCTTATGACATCGACACATATGGTGCCTTGTCATAAGTTGCATGCAAGGAAATCATCTAAATTTATGCCACTTGTCATATCACATGCATGCATGGACATGTGGCATGCCCTTATACATCTTTATCACTTCCTTTGAAGGAAAAATAAACTCTTTTTGCCATATCTTCTTAATAAATTTAATGAGTACTTGTCCCCCATTTGCCATGAGTTTGCATGTAAAGGAGGTGAATTTTAATTAATCCACTTGTCTCTTAAATGATATATGATATCTACTCATATCTTTGTCTTCTCCTCTCCCTTATCAAGAGAAACATGGGCTATGGATGATTGATCATATGAGCCTTCAAAAATAATTTATTTCAGCCCCTTTATATTCGCTGATCTACCACATAGAGAAAGGGTTCTTATCCCAAATCAAGTTCTTAAGTTTATTTTAGGCCCATTACTTTATATTTGATTATATGGGCCTTCAAAAATGATTTATTTCAGCCCCTTTATGTTTGCTGATTTGCCACATAGAGAAAAGGTTTATTAGCCTAAATCAAGTGCCTAAGTTTATTTTAGGCCCATTACTTTATATTTGATCATATGGGCCTTCAAAATGATTTATTTTAGCCTCTATTCCCTTGCTGATTTGTGGCATAAAAGGGGGATTTTTGGCCCAAACGAAGTACATATCATGCTCCCAATCAAATAATTATGTCTATTTTAGATTCCTCACTTCATTTTTGGCCCAAATGAAGTATCCAATAAATCAAATATCTAGAAAGACATGTGATTCAAATGCAAGATAAATAAATAAAGAACAGATGCTATACTTCCCGGTTTGGTCTTCGGACCGGGTCCGGGTTAACAAAACTCAAAAATCAAAATTTGATATATAAACTTCAACTTAGACATCTTAATGTCCATGCAAAATTTTCAAAAGAACAGATACTTACATGCATGTTGAAGTAATTACTAAGTCAAATACAAAAGGACATATGCTACACATCCCGATTTGGTCTTCGGATCGGGTCCGGGTTAACAAAATCTAAAAATATCATATCAAGAACTAAACTTGCAAATTGACACCTACATTTCAACTTGATATTTACATGTCCATACAAATTTTTAAAAGAACAGATACTTGTATGTATGTTGAAGTAATCATCATATCAAATACAAAAGAACATGTGCTATACATCTCAGTTTGGTCTTCGGACCGGGTCCGGGTTAATAAAACCTAAAAATTTGATATTATAAAAATTTCAAATTAATAATTCTGAGAAGCTAATTTTGTCATATAATACAAGATATGAATCAACTGACATAGCTTCTAAAATTCAAATTTTCAGGAAGAAAAGTCCCAAACCCGATCCTCTATGTTCAAACTAGAGTGGACAAGGTTTTGAAGGATTATATTTCTTGAGATAATGAATTTAGAACCGATCCTCTGTAGAAAATCGGACATAGTAGATAAGGTCTATCAATTGATATTAGTCCTATGATCGAGAAGGGTAATTATAATTAAAATTTCACTGATAAACGATCATATATTCAAATATAAAATCAATCATAAAATGATCAAAATTCAAAGAAAATAATAAAAATATAAATAAAAAATGAAATGAATTATTTAAATTAAAACTTAAAAATAAAAAAAATCAATCCACCCCTCGCAACTGTTTATCTTCGGGTGACAAATTAAGAAAACTTTTGCTCACAAAGAGCGATGTCAAATACATAACTACCTTCACACTCAAATATTCCTAAGCGTAGGGCGTGGCGTGTCCTGTCGCGTGGTTTTACTGTGATATGGCACCACATAAATGGCGGTTACGACTTGAGCCCTCTGACTGGGAGGTTTGCCGCGATATGGCACCACTAAATTATGGTCACGGCCGCAGCCCATATGTTCCCCAACGGCTTTGCTCTTTGAGCTGTGAAATGTAGAATGTATTTGGTTGGGCAAAAAGCCCTATGTTAGCTAAGGTTGACTTATATTTGTCCCCTTAGATAAACTCCACCCAGTCTACAAGGACACATTGGATGGCGTAACCCATGTGTTGCGACAAGGATCCTGATCAGGGTTGAATTACTACCTCCTCAGTGGACCGGGGATCACGCAGAGATGTGGAACCATGGGATCTAGATCGTCATCGTTCCCCAAAAAAGTTTTAAATTAAAATAATAAATTTATAAGTTCTAAACTCCACTCTGTAATTATATACTCATTCTTTAATGATTCATTGACTAGCCTTAATCAAAGTGCTCTCTCAAGATTGGGAGGGGTAATTAACTAGGGGCTTGTGCCTATAGAAACCCGAACCAGATATAAAAGTTCTCACCAAATGAGAATGAAATCTCTGAGTAGTGTCTTATCTACTATTCATTTACCTTCTGAAATTATCACCGACACTTAAACAACTCCTTTCTTTTTGTTTTCTAAAAGAGGTCCATGGTGAATTTTTGGATCCCACAGGAAGTTTAAGGATGCTCCATTTAGAAGTTTGATGGCTGCTAAGGATGAGAGGAGAGTGGACTTTGCCATTAGAGGAAAGAATCTAGTATGTGAGAGGATCTATTTAGGATTTTCAATGGACATAGCTCCAAATAAGTTTGGGCTGATTTTGGGTTAACCTAGGATGGGTTTTGGTTGGGTTAGGTCAGCCTCCAAAATCCCATGGGTTGGTTTTATGGGTTTTGGCTTAATTGGGTCATATAGGTTCAATTTGGGTTATGTTGGGTTAGGTTGACCAATTGTTCCAATTGGGTCAAACCAAGGCTTGGGTTAGGTTCAAATGATGACTTGGAGAGTTTTGTTTCAAGTGGTTTTAATTAATTTAGCTTAGGTTTGATTTTGGTTCATTTGGAATCAAATAGGTCAAATGGGTTAAGTTGGCTTATTTGACCAAATTGACCAAATTGGGTTGGGTTAGGTGTTGGTTCAGGTTCAATTGGTTAATTTAAAATGATTGTAAGCTTTGGTTTGAATCAATTTGGATTTAATTTGGATTTTGGCCAATTTGACCCTTTATGTCAATTTGGGCTAGGTTGGGTCAAGTTGAACAATTATGACTTTAGTCAAGTTCAATAATCAATTTGGAATGAACTTGAGCAATTGGTTGTAATTAAGTTGGGTTAGATTATGATTTAACCCATTTTGGCCTTTTAGGCCAATTTGGGTCAAATGACCAATTGGACTTGGTTTAGTTCAAGTGAGGGTCAAGTTATGTTCAATCATTGATTATGAGTTAGTGTGATTTAATGGTTTCAATTGATTTGATGTATGATGAGTTTTGGCTAGTTTAGGTTTCATTTGGGCTAAAGGTTGACTTAGGTTGACCAATTTAAGATAATTGATCATCCTAGGGTGATCAATGATCATGGTATGAGGTCTGAGTGGCCATAGTTTAATCCAATTTGGATTGAATTAGAACATGTTTCAAAGGGTTTTTAGGCCACTTTGGGTCAAGTGGACCTAAATGGGTCAGTTGGCTTATTTTTGGCTTGATTATGGTTTAGTTAGATTTATATATGAACTCAGGTAGGGATTTGGCTAAGCTTATGAGAGTGAGTCATATGACTTAGAAAGAAATTTTGGAATTCAGATTTGATTTTGGGTTTCAATCATTTGGAATTGAGTTTAGATTTGATAAATGATTAAGGGGTTGAATTGATCTTTGAGAAGATCAATTGAATTCAAATTGAATTGGACTAGGCTAAGGTCAAGGCCATGGAATTCAATCATAAGGTTTATGGAGAATTTTGAGCTTGGATTTGATCATGGAATTGATTATGAGTCTTGGAAATTTGATTTAGATTTGATGGTTTGGTTTTTGAGAAGGAAAGCATGGATTGAGTTTAGGATATATGGTAGGCAAGTTTCCCTAAGTCCCTAAGGCATGACCTATCCCTATGGCTAACCCTTCTAAGTCAATAGATTTAGGTTAAGTGTTCACCTAATCACTAGAAGTGTCTTAAGACTAAAGAGCTCTTAGTGTCTATAAGAGTCCTAGATCTATGATAAGGAAGTTCAGAACTCACTCCAAAAGTAAGGTCAACAAAAGGACTCCCAATAGGTGTGGTGTAACTAACAAGGCACACCACACGTATTAGCGTTGACCGAGAAGATCAATAACATCCAAAGGATCGCAAGCGCTAACTAAAATAATCTATCCCTAAATCCGAGATGTAGATAGAATCATGATCTTAGTGCAATGCAGCTCTCTTTATGCTAAGGGCATAAGAGAGCTAGAAAGAATCCGCTGGGGATTGAGTACATGAACCTTCCAATAGGAAAGCAGGTTCAAGTTATCCGTAGAGGATAAGGATTTGATTTTGATTATAGATATGATTTAGGGGAAAGAAGATTAGATGGGGATTAGGATTTATAACCTGCTGTAGATGGGTGCATGAACCTTCCACTTGAGAAGCAGGTTCAGATTTGTTTGGGGGTGTATATGTTAGGGATAATAGTTTGATTTGATTTGATTTGCTTGATTGGTATGATTTGGGGCTCCACTAGGAATGATAGTTTTGAATTGAGGGAATATCTGCTAGAGATATGAGCTCGAGTCCACTAAGGATTGGGAATATGAACCTTCCACTAGGGAAGCAGGTTTGGGCTATCCGCTAGGGATAAGGACTTAATTTGGTTTCGAAGATTCATTTTGGAAAGTATCTATTGGGGATAATAATTTTGCTTAATTTATGGACCCTATCGGTGTGTGATGGATCCACTAAGATGGGCCTCATATCAGCCTTAGCCTATCTTAGATTTACAAATCCAAAGGGATAGACTACCAATCATAAAGTAGGACTATCCAACCTAAGAGTGACTACTGAGAGAGTGCTGCTAGAGACTTATCTCAACACAAAAGTAGCCAAGGTTAATTTCTTTTCTTAATTTAATGGACCATGTCGGTGTGCGATGGATTTCGAGAAGGGCTACACGCCTTGGCCTATCTCAAATTTATAAATCCAAAGAGTGCCTATTGGGACTTAATCTCAACTTAAAAGTAGTCAGACGATTCCTATAGGGAGTTTTGCTGACATTGCCCTAATGATAGGATGCTTTCTTGGGAAAAGGTACCACTAGGGTGTCCTCCTAATCCACAAGTGAATATATATATTTTGTTTGTATGTTTGTTCGTACCCTATTAGTGTGCGAGGGACCACACTAAAAAGGAGCTTATATTAGCCTAGTCCAATCTTAGACTTACTGGACCAAGCGAGAAAATGGATATCCACAAGATGGATTCTCTAACCACATGAGTGGCTACTAGGAAAGAGGGATTGTCCAATCCAAAAGTACCCTAGGTAGTCTCTAAATGGGCTCTATAAGAACGTGATCAAAATAGAGTGCCAACAGGAGAGGTGCCTCTAGGGGCATTATCCTGGACCCTGTAAAAGAAAGCCTATAGATGTACGGTGGTCAACTCCAGGAGAAAGCTTCTAGACTTACATCTACCATGATTGGTGTATCCACCAGGTGGGTTGCTGTCAGCATAGCGATGACCAACCAACCTAAGGTTCCCGTCCATGTGCAATGATTAATCTAGGAAGATGACTTGTAGACTTACATCTTCTCAGACAAAAATGATCATCGGGATAGTCTGTCATCGGCAGGATAGGTGTTATCTGACCAAAGGCGACTACTAAGCGGGGAGTCCCGTATGAGGACTAGACCCAGACTTGAAGTAGTCGAGGAATGGAGCCACTGAGGGACTTATCCTAAGCCTTAAAAATACTCGACCCAGTCAGTGCGTGATGGCTAGCTCAAGAAGAAAGTGTGTAGGCTTACATCTTCTTAAACAAAGTCAACATGAGATAGCTTACCGACCGCCCAGTAGGGCCTACCAAACCAACAAAGTGCATGTCAATTTGCAATGGTCAAGTTAGGAAGAAAGAACATAGACTTACATCCTCTTAACAAGGAACCACTGGGGTGACATACTAGCAAGATAGCATGTCAGCCCGACCTAGAGCAGCTAATGAGTGAGTGCACTGAGGGCTTTATCCCACATCAAAGTAGCCCGAGATAAAAGATATGTGTGTGTTTTATATGTAGTTGTATGTAGTTTATGTTGGTGTTGTGTTGACAAAGGATAGAATGTCGTTCCTTACACCTACCCTAAACACATCGTGGCAGATTCGTAAACAAAGATGCTTCTTAATATAGAAGAGATGGAATTTAAGATGAAAAGAAGTTTTATTGATAATTATTTTTGAATAAGATTTATTGATAAATTTTTTTAGATAGAGCCCGTTGATTGGAAGCATCGGGTGCTCTCCCTTATGATTTATGAGCTGATAAGATCCTCCTGGTGGCCTTCTGGAAAAAGGCCTTCCCAAGTGGGTTCAAACTTGCCTCCCATCTTGAGACGCAACAATTGGTCTCTAGAACTAAAATAAGCTCTCTACTTGAAAAGATCTAAGATGGACCAACTTATTGTGAGCGAATCATTTTGGCTTTATACAACACTGCTGGGTTAGCATTGCTCCTTCAAACTTTCGAGCTCTTCTCAACTTGGCATTCTACTCCATTGTGATCTTCTATTCCACCTATCCTTAGTGATGGGAGTTAGACTTCTAATGGTAGAGCGACTTGATACACTAAGGAGAAAGGGGTATATTGAGTTGGAGTTTTATATGTGGTGCGGTAAGCCCACAAGGATTCAACCAACTGCTCATGCTACTATCACTTGTTATCGTCGAGTGTCTACTTTAATATTTGGATTAGAGTTTTATTGAAGACTTTTGCCAAGCTATTTGCCCTCGGGTAATAGATGATAGAATATCTTCAATCTATGATGTGTCTCCGAGCAAAGCTATTGATTTTGGTGCTCTTGAATGCAGTACCATTATCAGATATAATTCTTCGAGGCACCTCGAACTTATATACGATTAAAGCTAGACAATTCTTTTCAATGGGTGGTTAATTTTCCTCAGCAGGGATTAGATAATGGCTGAGATAGTAGAGTGCATTCTCTTTCTCTTCATCGTTGGTTTGGGCCAATAAAGTGCTAAGGGAGTCATCCAATGCAGTAGTATAGAGGATGAGCGGCTTGCCTGGGATAAGGGCTACTAGAATTAGCGGGCGTCATCATGTAGTGCTTGATGTCTTCGAAGGCATGTTGGCACTTATTATCCTACTTGAACTTGGTGTCCTTTTTGACAAGTGTTGAGAATGGTTGGCATCTTCTTGATAGGTTAGAAATGTAGCATCTTAGATATGCCAACCACCTTGGAATGATCTGAGTTGAGTTAGACTTTTAGGGGGTGGCATTTCTAATATCGCCTTGATCTTCTCCGGATCGATTTCTATTCGACGGTGCCAAACAACAAACCCAAGGAATTTCTCTGAAGCTACTCTGAATGCACACTTAAGGAGATTCATTTTAAGGTTAAATTGACTTAACCTTTTGAAAACTACTCTCAAGTCAAAAAGAAAGCCTTCATTTTCTTTACTTTTGACTACGAGATCATTGACGTAACATTTGACTTGATGACAAATGAGTTCATCGAAGATCTGAGTCATGGCCCGCTGATATGTAACAACAGCATTTTTAGGGCCGAAAGGCATGATCCTATAGTAAAAGATTTTGATCGAGGTTCAAAGAGTAGTGTTCCTTTCATCCCGAGGGGCCATCTTTTTTTTTCTTATATCCAAATAAGCCATCCATGAAAGAGAAGACTGCATGAGATGAGGCAATGTATACCATCAGTTCTTGTAATGGTAGTGGAAATTCTTCTTTTGGACATACCTTATTTAGATCCCTAAAATTGACTCATTTATGAATTTGGTTATTCTTTTCTTCTGGAATCTTGATAATAGCGGGTATTTTTTTCGATACTAACATCAATTTCTTGATTTCAAAAATGATATGTTTTTCAATGTCTAATCACATGTGTCTAGGAGCTTGCTTGATAGGGTTAGCGCTAGGCTCTATTGCTAGTTTGTGGACTATTATGTTAGGAGATAAATCAGACATCTCTTCATAACTCTATGCAAAGTAGTCCTTAAACTTAGTCAACAGCCTAACTAAGTCATTGGTTTCATTATTATTCAACAAAGAACTGATGTTTGTTGGACATGGATTATCTTCAATTCCTAAATTAATTTCTTTGAGCTCGTTGATGGTTGATCTGATTTTCTCTTCGAACTCTGGCGGTGCATCCTTGACTTCAATGTCATTTGGATCATCTGAAGTTTCTAAACACACTTCTTCATATGAGTTAGCATGATTTGAAAAGAACCTATCAGATTTTAAATGATTGGTGATGACTTGGCAATAATCATCATCATCGATTAGACCCATTATACCGAATCCTAGACCTGGTCTTGATTGAGAATGTCTGCTTTGGTTTTCGCATAACCTTTCAAAATAATCTGACCTGTGTTTATACTAAGTATGTGGGATTAATCCCTTCTTTGCTAGATTAAGAACACAAGGTGAGTATCAATCAAAAGGCAATTATATTAAATATTTATATGAATCATCCTCAAGTTCTACATCAACTTCCTGACTTGAGGATGATGCTCCCAAAAAGAACCTCTGAGTCTTTACATTTGTAGATGACTTAGGGGCTTCTTCTTACCAAATCCTGACTTTTGTGAGAAAAATGGGGTTAGAGCTAAGGTTCTGGCCCGATGTCATTTGTTTCATATGCAATTTGGATATACTTATGCTTTTGCTTTGGATCTAGTGGAGGTCATCATCCTACTCATGTGTTCGAATGGAGTAACGAACTACTGGTGGAATATACTATTAGGCTTTATATCTTCCCCTAAGTCTATGTATCACTCTCTTTTATTTTCTTTTTCTTTCTCTTTTTTTCTTTTCTTTTTCTATTTCTTTTTTTTTCTTTTCTTTCTTTTTGTCCCTCGTGGGAATCTTGAGTAAGCTCACGAGCATGAACTGTGAATGGCTTGAGAGATCCTTTGATGCAGTACTAAACCCCACATCTCATGAACATCATGCAGTGATGTAGAGAGGATAGAACTATGTTGTTTAATGTATCTACATTCTCCTAAGTAAAACATTGAAAGATGTATCTGAGTCTATGATATGAAACTTAGCTTCAGTCTTATAATCATCTATCTCCGATAGCAATTCTATGGAGCTTAAGGCTTTCTCGTCTTGTTCATTGAATCCTCTCAACATCATCTTCTCTTTTTGGAGTTTAGATATCGATGCTCAAGTAGGCAAGGGTTCTTAGACTCATTATGTTGACCAATACACCCTGGTCAACCAGAACTCTTGATTGCCTATATCTACCAACATCCACTGTGGTGTAAAGAGGGCGGTTGTGCTCGGTCATCCCTTAAAGCAAGTCTTCATCACTGAATGTAACTCCTAAGATGTCCTTTGAGGTGTGTGCCTTCTCTTTAGTAATAAAGTACCATCAAGTCTCAAGATCGTACAACAACTTCTCTTAAAGTAAGTATTCATCACTGAATGTAACTCCTAAGATGTCCTTTGAGTTGCGTGCCTTCTCTTTAGTAGCAGTCAGCTGAGCTAAGTGTATTTCTAGATCAGGAAGAATCTTGATTAGAGACACTCTCATCTCTTTGGATAAGACAAGGGCGTCATATATGCTTAACTTAGCTGACAACTTTCTAAGATGTGCTAGGACGTTGTAATCAACTTTGACTTGGTCCTCCACAATCATATCCATAGGTGGAGCATCCGTGGAGGGGCTATCTGCTCACTGAAACCAATGACTTGTTTACTCTTATCCTGAGGTGCTACCCTAAGAGGTAGAACTTTTCCAATGCACAAGTTGACTTCAATGACCTCTTGGAATGATGAACTTGTGAAAATTTCTACCTTCTCATTAGGTATACCTATAGCTTCTCCTATGAGATTTTCGGAATTAGTTGACTCCAAGTCAATCTCAAGAGGTGAACTTGGTTAATTCAGAAAAGGTAAGTCCTACTCTAAATTAAAAGAGAGGGGATCATAATTACTAGAGTTACTATTATTTTCTAGACTTGGAGAGTATTCAAGAGGAATAAAATCTAGAGTATCTGAAGTGGACAAGATGTAAGTAAAGTTTTATTCATTGATTTCTTTTTGGGTGGAGGTACATAATAGAAATCCAATTGGTGTGCCTCTTTCTTGAAATTCTTGATGTCAGTCATGTAACGATTAAAAATTTGTACATCATCGGTATTACCAACTATATACATTTTCTGACATAATAATTCAACATCTCTAATGCCCATTTTCTGAATAGCTTTCTTGAAGTTTTCACATATATGCCTTAAACAATGCCGATGAGCCGCTCATATGAATAAGTCTCTGCAACCCCGAAGTAAATTGACATGTTTGTCTGAAATTATACACATATCATATCGTGCAGAGACTACTGGAAGCATTTCTTGGAGACAAATCAAAAACCAAAGCCAAGATTAATTTGATTCGGATTCTATAATAACAAAGATAAGAGGAAATAATATGTTATTATTATAGATTCCTACGATAGTCAATAAAGTTTTGTGGTACTTTCCAAGCAAGAAAGTACCATCAAGTCTCAAGATCATACGACTACCTCCCCAACCTAAAATTGATGGATCGAAAGCAAAGAAAATTCTTTAAAAAATGATGTGAGATTGTTATTTGTATTTTGTAAATTGTACCTTGCAAAATAAAGCTTATTATTTCCATAAAAATATTGAGCGACCTATAAGAGTTTTCCTTGCTATCGAAAATTACTTTTATAATTTTACGCCTTACATCCCAAATATTCATATAATATATATTGACATAAAATTTTCCACTCAACAAATAATATCTTTAGGTTTTAAGTGTATTTGACGTCTTATCATAGGTACAACGAAATCAACAATAAATTTGAAAGTGCATTTCGTGGACAATTGCCTGCTTATCTGACTTATCTGAAGGGGCATCAATACTTGATATTGAAAAATTCCCTTCTGACAAAAGAATAAAAATCTCGTTACAATTCACTTCAAATTGCAGAATCATTCATCAAAGTCGGTAACTATTGGCTATGTAGCTTTCTGTCAGTTTCGGGTTCATTTACCAATTCCAGCTATTATTTTCTGTAGAAGGCTACCACTTCATGGCTCATTATGATATCTTAACATGATTCCCAAGCTCGAGCACCCTCAGCTTAAACTTGAGCTTTTAATTTTTAATAATAAGATTTGATATCAGAGAACTATATGTAATTTTTAATTTTTTTTAATAATTTTATATTTAATTTATTAAATTTTAATATATTTTATATTAATATTTATTAATTGAGTTGACTTACGAGCTATTATTGAGCTAAGCTTAAGTCAATTTATGAGTAGACTTTGACTCAATTAGACCCCTTTTCTCAATTTCCATTGGACTCTTATTATTATTATTATTTTTGACTTGTTTGGTTCCATTTTTCTTCACCTTAGTTTTCAGAAAAAATAGTTTTGATTACTATAGGTCATACGCTTGGAAAATTATTATTTTTTGCTACACTTTTTCTACAATTTTTTGAATATATGATCTGATTTATGGCTTAGTTTATAATGTAATAAAATTATAATAATTGTATCTGACTTGTTTTCTTTGTGTAGTTACTATTTACAATACTTATATTTGAGTAATATGCCAAATAACTAATTTTATCTTAGGGCCTTATTGAGCTAATTGAATTTGTTTATGAGATTTGAGAAAATAAATTTTATAAATATATATATATATATATATATATATATATATATATATATATATATATATATATATATATATATATATATATATATATATATATATATATATATATATGATATTTAACAACAACAACAATAACAATAACAACAATAATAAGCCTTTATCCCACTAAGTGGGGTCAGCTACATGAATCCTTCATCTCCATTGTGTCCTATTTTGTGTCAAATTCTCATTTAATTCAAGTATATTAAAGTCATTTTTTATATATCTTAACCAAGTCTTTTTAGGCCTACCTCTACCTTTCTTAACATAAGGCAAATCTAATGCATCTACTCTTTGAACTGGGTAATCGGATGACCAACGCTTTATGTGGCCAGACCATCTAAGGAGACTCTCTCTAATCTTATCTGCCACAAGAGCTACTCCAACTTTTTCCCAAACATACTCATTTCACATTTTATCTATAAGAGTAAAGCCACTCATCCAGGCATCCTCATCTCTCAGAACACATAACTTAGTCTTATGCTTCTCTTTATTGGCCAACATTGCACCATAAGTCATTGCAGGTCATACCACCATCTTATAAAACTTTCCCTTAAGTTTAATTTGAACTTTTCTATCACACAACATGCTAGATGCATTCCTCCACTTCAACCATCCAACTTGAATTCTACTAATAACATCTCCATCTATTTCACCATCATTTTGAACAATAGAGCTTAAATATTGAACACTACCACTAGAACTTCTACAACTAAAACTACACTCCAAATATTCAGTTTTAGATATACTTAATGAAAACCTTTAGACTCTAATGTTGACCTCCATAATTCAAGTTTCTCTTGGACTCCCTCTCTAGTCTTATCAATAAGAAGAATGTCATCAGCAAAAAACATTCATCAAGGTACATCTTCCTGTAAATGCGTAGTAAGAACATCCATAACTAAAGCAAAAAGATAAGGGCTTAAAGGTGATCCTTGATGTAATCCAACTGAAATAGGAAAATATTTTGTCAATCCTCCTTGTGTTTGGACACAAGTAACAGCTCTAGTATACATATCCTTAATAACTTGAATATAACCAATATTAATGCCTTTCTATTCTAGAACTCTCTAAAGAACATCTCTTGAAACTTTATCATAAGCTTTCTCTAAATCAATAAATAAAATTATTATTATTATTTTAAAAGTGAATATATATTTTTTATGTATGAATAAAATGTTAGAAATATAAATATCAAATTTTATGTGTTAGATATGTAAATCATATGAATTATGTGGTATGTATGTAAATCTTTTTTTTATTTAAATATTGCTATGAGTTTGACCGCTATTATTACATTTATTTAAGAGGGATTTATATATATACCCTACAATTTTTATGTATTTGTATATATAACATCTAAATTTTAACATTTATATAAAAATAATACTTACATTTTTAGTATTATATTAAAAATATTAGCATTACTAATTTTATTTAAATATATTTTTTCATACATAAAAAATTATTATATGTAACATCTAAATTTGTAGTATTATATTAAATACATTTGTATCATAACAACGACAACAACAACAATCAGCCTTTAATTTCTATGTGAGGTCGGCTACATGAATCCTTTTCTCTATTGTGTCCTATTAAGTGTCAAATTCTCATTTATTTCTAATAAACTAAGGCCATTTTTTTATACATCCTAACCAAGTCTTGTTAGGTATACCTCTACCTTTTTTAACATAAGATTGGGTCATCAAATAGTCACTGTTTAATGTGGCCAAATCATCTAAGGCGATTCTCTCTAATCTTATCTATCACTGGAGCTACTCCAATCTTATCACGTATATATTTATTTCACATTTTATTTCTAAGAGTAAAGCCACTCATCTGTTTAAGTATCCTCATCAATGCAGCACCTAGCTTAATTTTATGTTTCTCATTTACCGGTCAACATACCACAATGTTATAAAATTTTCCTTTAACACTAAATAGTACTTTTCTACCATAGAACAAATTAGATGCATTCCTCACTTCAATCATCCAACTTGAATTCTACTAATAACATCCCCATCTATTTCACCAACATTTTGATCAATGGACCTGAGATATCTGAAAACATTCACTCTTTTTAATGACTTAATCACACAATGGCACAACCCCACTATTATATCTTCTACAACTAAAATTATACTACATATATTCAATTTTAGATCTACTTAAATAAAAATTTTTAGACTCTAAGGTTAGCCTCCATAATTCATGTTTCTCTTTGAACTATGTTTCTAGTCTTATCAAAAAGAAGAATATCATTAGCAAAAAGCATACACCAAGGTACATCCTCTTGTAAAATGCATAGTAAGAACATCCATGACTAAAACAAAAACTATATGACCTTAAAGATGATTATTGATGTAATCTAACTAAAATAAGAAATATTTAGTCAATCATCTTTGTGTTTGAACACAAATAAAAACTATAGTATACATATCCTTAATGACTTGAATATAATCAATATTAGCTCCTTTCTTTTCTAGAACTCTCCAAAGCACTTCTCTTGAAACTTCATCATATGCTTTCTCTAAATCAATAAATATCATATGTAGATCCTCCTTACTTTCTCTCTATACTTCTCCATCAATCTCAACAAGAATATAGCATCCATAGTAGACTTACTTACCTAGCATGAAACCAAATTGATTTTGAGAAACTTTTATATAACATGGCAACCTATGCTCAATTACTCTCTAACATAATAATAATGCATGAGATATTGACTTAATTCCTCTATAATTTGCACACTTTTGTGCACACCTTTATTCTTAAAAATAGGAATCAACAAATTCTTTCTCCATTCATTTAGTATCTTTTTAGTCTTTAAAATAATAGTAAAAAGATTTATAAGCCAAGAAATTTTTTGATCTCCTAAATATTTTCACACTTTATTGGATTATCATCAGGACCTACTGTTTTTCCACACTTCATTTTCTGTAAATCATTTTCAACTTCAATATTACTAATATGATGATAAAAATAAATTTATCTATTTTCATTTAGGGTATTAAGATCGCTAAAATCAATTGCACTCTCAGTACTTTTATTGAAAAATTTATTAAAATATTTTATTCATCTATGTTGAATATCTTCTTTAAAGAAAAGCATTATAAGATTTTATCATTAATACAACTCATTTAAACTAAATCTTTACTTCTCTCTTTGCTTGATTAGTTTATATATACATCTTTCACTCTTTTTAGTATCTAATATATTATATAAATAACTAAATCTGAATTTTTTGCATTACATATTAAATTTTAATATCAAATTAAAATATTATTATCTTTTAAAACTTTATATATTTTTGCATGCATAGATAAAATGTAGAAATGTAAAATCAAAATTAAGTTGTTAGATATGTAAATGAAAAGGAATTACGTGGTATGGATGTAATTTTTTTAAAATATTGCTATGGAGGGTTGCCTTAGTAAGTTGATAATCAGTGTAAAATTTATTAAAATATTTTATTCATCTATGTTGAATATCTTCTTCTAAGAAAAGCATTATAAGATTTTATCATTAATACAACTCATTTAAACTAAATCTTTACTTCTCCTATCTCTTTGCTTGATTAGTTTATATATACATCTTTCACTCTTTTTAGTATCTAATATATTATATAAATAACTAAATCTGAATTTTTTGCATTACATATTAAATTTTTAATATCAAATTAAAATATTATTATCTTTTTAAAACTTTATATATTTTTGCATGCATAGATAAAATGTAGAAATGTAAAAATCAAAATTAAGTTGTTAGATATGTAAATGAAAAGGAATTACGTGGTATGCATGTAATTTTTTTTAAAATATTGCTATGGAGGGTTGCCTTAGTAAGTTGATAATCCGTGTAAAATTTATCGAAAAAAATCATGGCATGAATATTTAAGAAATATTAGTATCACTAAGTTTTTAAAAATATATTTTTAATATATAAGAAAGTATTATATCTGTAAATATTAATTTTTAAGAGTTAGATATATAAATACATAAAAACTATGTATGTAAATATTTGTTAATAATAAAAAATAAAAAAAAGAGCGACTGATATTTGTGCAAGCAAAGGTCCACTTTACGTTAAAATTTCAAAGTGATCTCACGAGAAATAAATGTCGGAGAGAATTTGTCAAATAACTATGTTTTTTATTATCTAAATATTTTATTAACCCTTCAATATTTTTTCATTTTCTAAATATTTTATTAAACCTTCTTCGTTGAATTTGCTTTAAATATCCTATCCCCTCATTAATTTACTTGTTCAAAGTCAACTTTTATTCAACACTTATAATTATTTAACTTAGGGAATTTTATATCTTACTCTTTAATCCTTATAGTTTAGCTTATCGATGAAGAACATTCTTTTAACTTTAATGATGTAATTATGCTTTTCCTTTTTTATTTTATGAACAAGAATTATTCAGAACTTTAATCATAGATTAAACTTAATAATCCTGGCTAATTTTGTTTTACTCGAATGATTTAAGGTATAATAAATGTTAATATTTTTCAAAAATTTATTAAAAATTCTTAGTAAATTAACAAATATTTTTATTTAATTTTTCTCTTTTGATTTTGTACAATTTTGAAAAAAAAAATATCATATTTCAATACTATCCTTATAATTTATTGAATGTTTAGTAAAAATTCTCATAATTTTCTTAACAATTTAGTAAAATATTTACTTTTAAAATTATAAAATAATAAATGATTTTAAATGATGCAATTAATAATATGTCAAATTAACGCTATTATAAAATAGAAGCCAGTTGGTGTGTTCAGGAGACTCTTATAAATAAATAAAAATTAGGCGCCATTAGCTGCTTGAAGACGACACTCATATGGAGGAGACTGTTGGAATTAATGTGATATTTAATTATATATATATATATATATATATATATATATATATATATATATATATATATATATATATATATATATATATATATTCTTTTGCCACTAAAGAAAATAGCAAATGCTTTATTGAGTTGCTATGAATATTTTAATTTTGTGGCCAATATAGACGGCATTTATTGAAATGGTGAGATAGTTTGCTGTACATTATTATATTATAATTAAAGGGTTTAAAATTGCAAAAACTCATATTATTCAAATAAAGGTGATAAGTTTTGTTGAGTGCTAGAAAACCAGTCGCGGTAGAGTGAAAGTTTATGCTTTAGCCTTGTTGTGAAGTCCAGCACACACACATGTAATTAAAGAGAACAAGAGACACCGGAATTTTAACGTGGAAAATCTCAAAAGAGAGAAAATCAGGCTAGCGAAAAGCTTCCACTATGTATCGTTTGAGTACAAAATCTTCCCGATAACGGGATTACGCATGTGAGAGGAATAATAAGCGTAACAATGATCGGTTGGTATCGATGGTGAGATCTGAGTAACTCTGAATACATGGTACACAGTGACGGGCGGTATGTATTGATGGCGCGAGCTGAGGCGATCTTGCTTGCGATCTTGCTTGGAGGATCTTCTGCTTGAGCTCTCTCTCCCTCACTTGGCTTTTCCTCTTCTTCTCGCTTGGACTCTTCCTTTTCTTCCTTGTTTGGACTCTTCCTTTTCTTCCTTGCTTGACTCTTCCTCTTCTTCCTGTTTGGACTCTTCCTCTTCTTCCTTGCTGACTCTTCCTCTTCTTCCTTGCTGGACTCTTCCTCTTCTTCCTGCTCTGGACTCTTCCTCTTCTTCCTTGCTTGACTCTTCCTTTTCTTCCTTGCTTGGGCAGATTGATCCGAAGGATCACACTACGGTGGCGGTGTGACGACCGGTCGCGCTCCTCCTCTTCTTCTTGCTTCAGCCTCTTCTTCTTCACTTGGCCTCCCCTTCATATGAGGAATGAAGGTATATTTATATAGATCAGAATTCATGTGTGCATACCCCTCCCCTCGATCGGACGGGATGATTCCTTGATCATTTGATGTATTTTGAGCATTTGGATGCCCAAATGAAGTCGAATTATGAGATCTTAGGCTCGTTAGATCCGCCGTCGAGACGCCTTCGATTTGACTATAAACACTCCATATTTGAGAGCGTTTGGGATTTAATTGATGTCCCAAAGATTTCGATGATATTTTAAGTCTTGATCTCGACGGTGACTCAAAATCATATCGCCGACATCAAGATTTGTGCTTTGACTAGTGGTATTTTGAGAGTCATATCAAGTTTATTAATTTTTATTATAAAGTTTATAAGTTTGAATTGACGTATGGTAGTCTCTAAATTAAATATTAATTAAAAATAGTATAATTTATTTTAAAAAATAAAATATTTAAAATATAACAAATAAATATATTTATAAAAATAACATAAAAAATAAAAATATTAAATATAAAATTAAATTGAGACCGAATAAGTCTTGAATTTATGCACTGTTTTTCATTAATAAACAATAGATTTGTAAATAAACTAAGTTGAATTTAACGGTTCAAACTAAATAACCCTAAGGGTGCAAATGAGGTTATAAATAAATTAATTCATTTGATGAGTAATTTGATATTTGTTCATAGAAGATTTATTTATCTAAACAATTGAACTAATTTTAATAAAATTTTAAATGATATATAAATGAACAAATTTGAATATTGACTTGCTTACTTATTTTTACTCATAAATATATGCTCTTTTATCATTTAATAAATAGTTCACTATGAATCTAATAAAAAACTCATTTACTAATATATCTTAGTTACTTTTTTTTATATATTATTCTTTATTCTATAAATTTTTAAACAATTTAGAACCTATTGAAGAAAATATAAAATTAGAAGTTAGATATGTAAACTTAATTTTTATTAATATTTAAACCTTAATAAACAATATAAATAATATTTTTAGATTTATGCATGTGGGAAAATTTTAATAATGTGAATACTTAAAATATTTTAATCGAAAAAATTGTTGATTCTTGTTCACAAATCTTTGTTTTAAAATATAATATTTGTGAGATTCAAATTTAATATTTTGACAATGACTTCTAAGGCCCTAATATATTGGATTAATTGACATACATAATTATTTGCAATAGTTTGCTCTACCCCTCAATATAGATTTTTAACAAATCTTTTCTTAATGAAAATTAACTATTATAGTCATAGCATAAATCAACTATTTGCACATTAATTTTCTAGCCTTAGAGAGAATCAAATCTCTCTTTTTTGGTGTTTTTCGGACTAAGAGTATGAATCTCTTATTATATTTAAAGAATATAAATAGTATGTTCAGTTGCAAGAGGTGACACTAAATAATTAATCTTAGTCAATGTGAACGAAACATAAATTTAAATCAAATTCATGTCATTTTAAATTAATTCTTATCAATGTGTATGAATCATGAATTTAAATTAAGATATAATATTTTGGATATATCTAACACCTTACACTTGGCACATAGGGTATGAAATCATTTTTATACTCTCATTATGTCCAATAATAGAGTTTACAATTGATAAACTAGAAATTATATCGAGTATTTATGCTAAGCTAACATCAAAATCAGATTAAATATCTCTTGTTGTCTCAAATATATTAATTATAATAATTACTTCAAGAATTTTTAATCCTTCATAAGTACATAAGTTAAAACATGCTTAACTATTATTATGCTATGTACTCATAATCATCACAAAATGAGTAATCATTCAAACTACAAATGACAAAATATCAACCAAATTTCATTTTATTGCTTTCTTAGATATGCTCAAGAAGACCTAATCGGCTATGATCCTTAAATAAAATACTATAGTAGAAACATAATCATTATGCTTCATGATTTATCTCTAAGTCAAAAGGCTCATGAATAACCATTAGATGTTTCTCATGAATTCATACAGATGAAATGTGGATTTATAGATCCACTCAGCTAATATAGGCTTGCAATAAGATGTGCTATATAAAATAAATGCAATGATGGAATAACCTAATAAGTCCATTATCACCACATACCATATAAATCATAATCCATATGCTATATAGGTGCAAGACCTAACATCTTGACCTAGTAGTTTCCACTTGTTATAATTCACTTTCAAAATTTTAAATTTCACAAACTAGTTGATTATAGCTTATGTTGTCTCAGTTAAAGTCTCATTCATATTAGAGTGCTACATATTGCCTCATTTTGTTTGCTACTAAAATAACAATGCAATTGCATCTATAAGGTGGTCGATCTAAAAAAATTATGAAAATAACATACACATATAATATATCCATAAAAATAATAAAAAATTAATCATAAATATATCAATATTAATATAAGATTATTCAAAAATCAACCCTTAAACATTATATCTAAGCCAGTAACATAGCCTAGAAAACATCATATTAGCTTAATGAATAAATTATCTTCTCAGAGGCAATTGTATCTCAAATGTATTTATATCTCAAAACTATAAACTTTGTTCCACCATAAAATGTAGGATTGTTTGCACACATAAATACTTCAATGAAATCAAGACATCCAAAGAAAATTCTAATCTAAATAAATGTTGTTAACTATTTTAAGAGATAGCTTCACCTTTCAATAGAAAAACATGTATAACAATTAATCCATACACATTTTCTTAAAAATCAATCACATTAATATGTTTAGCTGATTCCATATTTTCATTGTAATAACTTAAAGCTATTTCATCAATATCCATAAGATATCAAAAGAATTCTTCATGACTTGCCAGTGATTTAGATCTCAATTATTCTAACAATAGGAGATCAATCCCATAAATTCAATGTCTTACTAAACATTCATCATAACATACATTAGACATCCTATTACACTTCTATACAGAATTTTGAACATGCAACATCTATTTTTATCTTATTTAAGATTATTATCAAGACTGATAATACACCCTTTTTCAATTATGTGTTAATATGCTTAAAATTTTGTACTCTAACTTGCTAAAGAATCTTTTGATATAAGTCTTATGACAAACCTAAACACTTTTTTGATTGATCTTTACTAATTTCTATAATGACTATAGAGTTAAACTTACCCATGTTGACCATTTCAACTAAAGGGGATAACCAATCATTTGTGGAGACTAGGATCTCCATGCCATCAATATTTATAAAAATATAACGATAAGATTATAAACCTTTGATTGAGTCCTTTGGCATACATGCAATGATGTACTTCGATCATTTTAAAACTTATAGAGGTAATGATATGAAGAATATTATGATATAATTTCCTGGATGATTGCTTCAAAATATAAATAAAATCTTTGAGCTTGAAAAATTTATGCTCTTTCCCTTTAGTCATAAAGCCATTAAATCGATGAATTTCATCATTTAGGTATTGATTAATAAATGGTGTTCTATCATCTATCTAAAAACAATTTTGATCTAGAAGTGATATTATTGTTATAATGAGATCAATAAAATATATTTATGCAACATAAAAGTTACTGCAAATTCTATACCTTGGGCCCAACTCAACTAATTAGAAAATGATTTTTCATATAATGATCATACATTGGGCCCAACTCAACTGAATTTATTTTGCTCAACTTTAATATGTTGAGTGTGATTTAGCTAAAAATGCTCCCTAACCACCTATAAAATAAACAAAGGACTCATTACTGTTGTCTCCAAATTTGATTAGTGCTAAAAACTTTGAAAGCTACTCCCCAACTCTTCATTATGTTCACTCTTTTGTTTTTGAATTGTCCCAATATTCCTTTTAGTCAATCAAACAAAATAATATCTAGGTGAAATTTGTGGGTGGCAAATACCAAGCTACAAAATTTATTTATTTATTTTTTTTAAAATAGTTGAAAATTTAACAAAATATAATTATGCACTCTTTTTTTACTAAAAAAAAAGTTGTTTTAAAAGTGCTTAAAACAAGTTTTAGGAATTTTTTATATTTTCAAAACTATTTTTTATTTTTCTTCTTGACTCCAAAAGTTTGGATTCCACACTCAATATAGACAATTTCATTGTAGGATATGTCTGACTGCATCTTCACTAGCAACGTGTGACATAATTAGCATCCACCTCTTATATATAATACCATTGCCTCTATAAACATAATCACTCTGACTTGCTCCATGCACTGTTGGAAATATATGAAGATAAAATAAATTTATCATACCCGGATCTCATGTCAATCTTCGAGGAGATTTAATCGGAAGTGTGCTTGAATCCATGGAAGAGCTAATTCGGGGTTCCTGGCCTTCCACTTCTAAAGCAGTGTTCTTGAGAAAGAGAGAGTACCTTATTTTCACTCAAGATGGGATGTGAGAAAAAATTAAGAACTAACCTCTTTAGAATAGGAACCATGACCTTATTTATATTTGAGTGCATTTCATTTTATTTCAGCCCATCATAAAATAAAATAAAATGTTCAGTCTCAACACATGATAATTCCATACAAAATTAATAAGATATCTCAAACTGCTAAAAAATTATTAATCTTTATTTGATTACAAATTAATAGGCTTAAAAAAAATAAAATAGCAACTAATGTATAATTAAATTCATATGTGAGCCCACATTTAAAATTCCCAACATGCTCCACATCCACAACATCACAAATTCATTATACATGCGATTGAGATTTTCCAAGTGCAATTCAAGCATCATAATTTCCCATAGTGGAGACAAAGTGGTGCCGACCACCATGAACAAAAAGTTTAAAATGTGTTCAATAATCTTAAAATCATATTTTTTTTTCTCTAGTGATTCTTGGAGTGTCTTGGATGCAACATAAAAATATGAAATATGTGAAAGATACTAAATATTCAAAGGAAATGAAAAGATTGGATGGTTGGCCTCCTCATTTACATCTTGCTTAGATCATGGATAAGGCTCAATATAATGATAATAGTTCTTTTTTAAGTTGATAGTTTTATTTTTTAGTTGTCATTTTATTTTCAATGCATATCAATGAAGAAATAGTAACAGTGTGTGATTAATATAAAGGTGCCTATGTAAGCTAGCACATTTATGGACAACCTAACTAGCTTACTGCAAGTTAACCTATCCCAAGGATTCCAATAAGGCAAAATCATCCATGAAATTTCAAAGATCAAGCTCTACATATTGAAAGGTTTATTTCAAAGATCCATGTATTAAATTACTCAAAGATTTATATATCACTTTATTTATATAGATAACTAAACCTTATTCACAAAGTTATGTATGAACTTTGCTCGATCAATTTACACTCATCGCATGTGTCCCATCAACTTTTTTATTTAAGGCTGCAAATGAATTGAGTTGAACCTAACATGAGCTTGCTCAAGCCTAATCTTGTATGCAAACAGAGCTTAAGCTCATTTGTTGTAGCGTTCATTCTCAATTCATTTAAAATTATGATTATTTAAGCTTCAATTTGGTTCAACTCATTAGCTAATTAAACGAGTCTTATCGAGACTATTAATGAATAACTCTATCAAGTAGCTTGTTGTTACCTAAACAAACATTATCATGCTTATCAATGAGTAGCTTATAAAGCTTAAAAATAAACTTAATTAAATGAACTGCTCAATAAATAAACATTTTAATGAGCATACAAAAGTACTTTATGTTTGTGATGTTTATTTTTCAGGTGTACATGGGGGACATCACGTAGATCTAAGTGTACTTATTGAAGTGATCGGGTACATCATTAAGGTATGATGTACTATCTCGAAAGATAGCGGCATCACCCTTCAATGGACCTAATCACCTAATAAAAACTCCTAAGGCATGATGAGTCTTCGAATATACCAGAGATTTTCCCCTACTTTATATGGATGTATAAAGTAGGGTTTACATTAAACCAAAAACTAAAGTTTGCTATGGGGCCAGTCCCCATAGTTAATTACATCCTAAGAAAAGTGGATTCCTTAAGAATACTTTCGATTAAAGTATGCAATTATTGTCTCCAAATATTTTAAAGATAAGACTATCAATAAATTGGCTATAATGAAAAATCAAATGTGATAGATAAAAGGAGAGGCTTATTATTGAAGCCAAAGAAGATGAGTAGGGAATGCTCATGATACTAAAAATTTAGTGAGCATTCCAATCTATCATATGGTTGGGCTTTATATGTTTAAAATTATGGAGAATTATTTATTTGATTTGAATTTTATTAGATTGTTAGGGCTTATAATCCAACAATACAAGATTGTGAAAATGCCTAAGAGGTGAGAATTTATGCTTGTAGCCCGAAGGAAATATCAACCTCAGATCCTAAATCTAGGGAGCTTTAACAAGTGCTAAAGCATGACCTAAATCTAAGCGAGGATGGGTATATAGTTTACTTCAACAAGAGAGAGTAAATCACCCAATTGTTGGACTTATAACTACCTGGAGTGGCAGCCAGCTAGCTCCTTCTACACTTTAAAATCATGTAAGCAAGTCATATGATTTTGCAAGATAATTGGTTTATTATTATTTAGAAAAAAATTAAAGTCCTTAAACCCACTTCCTAAGAGACTAGAGCAGGAGTGGTATGAGCAATAACTTAGTCTAATGCAAATCTTCTCAAATTTTATTTATATTTAATATTTTATTTTGACAAAGGCCATAAGATTTTTATATGTCTAAATGCATGTTGAAATGAGTTATGGGCTAAATCAGAGAGAAAGAAGTATTTTCCACTACAAAGGGGACCCTCAAAAGTGAAGTCTTCCCCTATCGTGCAAAAATGGAAACCCTCTCTTTGCAAGAGTGAAGTAATATCAATGCATGATATTAAACATACAACATTCAACAAAGGGGTTGCTAAATATTTTAATTATCTTGATTTAATGCCTAGGCTTTATATGAGGTTATGAGTTATTTAGAAAATTTAGTTATGAGTTGTAGTTGAGATATAAAAATTAAATTTTTCCTAAGAACCTAATTGGATCCATGCCACACATTAAATCACAATTCATAAAGAAACTAGAAAGAAGTGTACTATTTCTATTGCATAACTTAAACATAACATCAAGCATTTTATAAATCTAATGCAAAAGAATAAAAGGCCGGTGCGATCGGGTACTGCCATACAACCCGAAAAAGAGAAATGGGTAGCCGAGCTCTACCCTTATACAACCCGATAAATGAAATAATAATTACAATTTATAAATGATAAGTGTTATGGGGGTCTTCAAATCTTCAAGTCTTCATGTCTGCTTCATTTCTTCATTTGATTTACTTCTTTTGATTTGGTAGGCTTCAAGGCATCACATGTTACCCTAAGACAAAACCTTATGGCCAATGTTCATCATTAACCCCCATAACGCTAATCCTAACTCCTAATGCAAAATTATATTAAAAAAGGAAAAATAAATCTAACTACATCTGCAAAATAAGTGTTAGCTAAACACACCATACAACCCAAGCAATTATATATATAATTTGGACTTAGCATCCTACACATGGGTAACCAAGCCTACCTAGCTTAATTTGGATTATACTTAAGGGTTAAGCAACCTACAAAAGAAAGCATTCATATTTATTTTAAGTATCCCTTAAGTACAATCCCCTACAAAAAAATATAATTTGGCTACAACAATACATCATAAAACCAAACATACATCACTCAATGCACCGTCCTAATATAAAGCTAAAAGTGGTGACTTAATTCTAAAGTGTGTGTATTAAGGCTTGTGTGGTATGCTTTAACTAAGCTTTGTTATGATTTTTTTAAGTATCAAAGGATGTTTAATCATAAGAAGTTGATTTCATTGTAAGTGATTTAATTGATTTGAAAATTTTACTTAATATTTTCTTTTATTTCATTGAGTTTATACTTAATAACTAAGTGTTATAAAAGAAAGAAAAAAGAGGATTACTCTCTTTTATCTCTACCTTAAGTCACTTCTAAAGCACATTAATTAATAAGTTCTCTTTACTGAATAATTTATTATATATTTTAATTAATCCTAAGTTTAGGTTCAATTTAAATGATCATATTCAATAAAAAAGGCATCTTAAGATTGATTAGAATGAATTACTATCACATGACACATGTGCATTCATTTCCTTCCATCATATGTAGCATACATATGATTAAATCCTAAGCATACCTATATATGCAATATATTTTTAGCACACTTAAATGAAAGATGCATAAATGAATTTTGTAGAAAATGAGATTTTCATTCATTAGCTAAATACACACTCAAATGTATGAAAGTTTTAAGCGGTACTTTTCCATTGTGAACCAGGGGAGTGAGGTAAAAACCTCCTTGGGGCTACTTAAAGTCATGCATCCCCAGAATGTCCAGACTAGATATACTCGCTATTCTTAAATACACATGGATGTACAAATAACTACAAGAATGGAAAAATCATGCTAAAGTTATATATTTGAAATATTTATGCATATGGAATAAAGTCTTATCTAAATTCTATTATTGAAGCATGTAAGAATAAAATCAAATGGAGTAGTTGTTAAACCAGGGAAGTGAGGTAATCAAATGACCTCCTTGGAGCTAATTAAAGCCTCATATTCCCGGGATGTCCAAGCTATATACCCATTAGTATTCTTACTTACATAAATCAATGCATGAATGAAAGAAAAGAAACTTCACTTCATACACGTAAGCTATAATCACATACATCTCCTATGTATTTATAACTAGCATTCATAGCATATATAATCATTCATTTATAAGTTTTGTAAAATAGATTTAGATTTATTAATAATAATATCCATACATATATTAATTTAAATCAACACATACAAGCTTGACATAAAGGAAACTATTTAATTTAATTTATTTTGCAAGAGTTGAATGCATGAATCAAGTGACATACAATATTTAATATGATTGGAAAGAAATAAAGAGATATAAGCATATAATTTCATTCAATCCAACTAATTCTAAGGACAATCATACTAAATAAGCTCATTTAAAATAAACCAAAATTTATTAATGTCACTTTTAATTTCATGTTTGATTTGATTTAGGAGATGTAAGAAGAGGTTTGCAAATCCTAATCCCATTCTCCATGTGTGAGTTAATTTGATTTAATTAGAGGTAATTAAGTTGATTTTATGGATTGATTAGGTTAAGGTATGAATTAAATCAATTAATTAACCCGTACCTATGTTACCTTAAGATAATTAATCAAATGATTATGAGCCAATATAATATGTAAATGAATTGAAAGGTAAATACTAATGATCCTATGAAATGAAAAAGGGCCTAATATAATTAGCTCACAATCATTGATTAATTAAGCTTAAGAAACTCACTTAATTACATTTATGACTTCCCCACACATATGAGAAAACCATAATTTCATTAACTCTCTTTAGGTTATTGAACACCTAAAGCTCTACCCATGGATCAATTAAGGGAAATCAAATGCAATTACCCTTTTAATTAGGTTAATCAAGTTATTAATACATTAATACTTTTTTCTTTACTTAACTACCAAATTTAATTGATTATCCTTTGAAATGAAATGGGCTTAAGAGAGAAAAGGTTAGGAAAGAGGTCCCAACATAATTTCATAAGCCTCTTACTTAATCAAACATGATTTGGTATGATTCGAATTTTAATTTAACTAATTAAGACATTAATTAGTTAATTAATCTTTTATTAGCATTTTTGTTGAAAAAGAGAAAGAAACTTAGGGGAAAGATTAGTAGAGAGGTTCCAATCAAATTCCCTAAGTCTCCCTACTATTAAACATTGATTAAGGGGTCCAATTTATTGATTAATTATTATTCATATGCCTAATTATCACTTAATTAAGTTAAGAAGATAATTAAGGCTTAAGCAATCAATTTCCTCAATTAATCAACTAATAAATCTCAAGAAAAATAGGGGAGGCAGGGGTCATCCCTCTAAACATTCTTAGAAAGTTTGAAATTGATTGATTGAGTAATTAGAGCATAATTAAGATAATCAAATTTTTAATTAAACCTTAATTAAGCTAAAATTACTATTCAAAATTAATCAAGAATAATTTTAATGGATTCTCCTCTGAAATACTTCTAAAATGAGTCATTATTTATATTTTTTAAAATTTTCTAGAATTAGTTATGAATTATTAAATTTTCAATCTTAAAAACTAATTAAATCACCTAAATAAGCCTTAATCCCATTGGCGCCACGTGGCACCGTGAGATTGGTTGTTAAAGTAGTCACATCCGTATGCTGAGTCAGCTTGCGGTGGATGCGGTATTGATCTCTGTCGTCCGATCTCTCACAACATAAAAGGAGAAAAATAGAGGAAATATAACATGATTTGATCAGAGCCGTCCGTTCCAATCATGTGGAACGAACGACCCGTCGCAAGCGATGAATGACAGAGTCTATCTGTCATGGATCGTTCGATCCAAGCTCACTCGAGCTCGGATGAACTTCAAAATGATCCCACACCATCAGGGATGAAATCCACTCACATCAAATGATCAAGGTCGACTCACATGCAAATTTTCTTCACAAAAGACCAACAAAAATTTCCTAATTCTACTAGTTTAAGAAATTACCTCGTTGGATCTTAAGATCAGTGGTGGGATCGACAGAGGTAGCTTCGTCTAGTAGAGACAAGACCCTGTTGAGTAGCAAGCAAGCCAATTCCCCTTGGTTCGCTCGGTGGATCAACTTTATCATGGATCTCATGATTGCAAACCTTACTCTGGGTTTAGAACTCGTGAGGAAGCTTTAGGACATGAGGTGTAGAGATGGTGAGGGAAGAAGGAATTGAGGTTTAGTGGAGATGAGAAGAAATTGGAGTCGGGAAAGGGGTCCCCTCTTTCTTCCTTACTCAAGAAGGAGAAATGTCGAAGGAGGAAAGCTTGGAATTATTCTGGAGATTGTAAGGAGGCTTGAATTTTCCCTTGGAAGCTTAGACGATTCAAATGAGCTAATTTCTCGTGCAAATTGAGGAGGTATACCACTCGGTTTGTAGAGGTGGAAAACAAGATTGCTTCCCATTTTTTGGCTGGCTAGCCACCGCTAAAGAGCCAGAGTGGTCACCATCAAGTCCACGTGGCTCATCTGGATTGGGAGAAGCCATGGCAGGAGGCTCAAAGCTTGATTTGGTCAGATTGCCTTCCTTGGATCCAATGGGTGGTCAATTTGCATGAGAGGTGAGTTAACTCACCTCCCTTTGGTCCAAGATAAGTCCTAGCACACTTAGGGTGGGCTAGGAAGTTTAAGGATGCTCCATTTAGAAGTTTGATGGCTGCCAAGGATGAGAGGAGAGTGGACTTTGCCATTAGAGGAAAGAATCTAGTATGTGAGAGGATCTATTGAGGATTTTCATTGGACATAGCTCCAAATAAGTATAGGCTAATTTTGGGTTGAACTAGGATGGGTTTTGGTTGGGTTAGGTCAGCCTCCAAAGTCCCATGGGTTGGTTTTATGGGTTTTGGCTTAATTGGGTCATATAGGTTCAATTTGGGTTAGGTTGACCAGTTATTTTAATTGTGTCAAACTAAGGCTTGGGTTAGGTTCAAATGATGATTTGGAGAGTTTTGGTTCAAGTGGTTTTGATTAATTTGGCTTAGGTTTGATTTTGGTTCATTTGGAATCAAATGGGTCAAATGGGTTAAGTTGGCTTATTTGACCAAATTGACCAAATTGGGTTGGGTTAGGTGTTGGTTCAGGTTCAATTGGTTAATTGAAAATGATTGTAAGCTTTGGTTTGAATCAATTTGGATTTAATTTGATTTTGGCCAATTTGGGCTAGGTTGGATCAAGTTGAACAATTATGGCTTTGGTCAAGTTCAATAATCAATTTAGGATGAACTTGAGTTATTGGTTGTAATTAAGTTGGGTTAGATTATGATTTGACCCATTTTGGTCTTTTAGGCCAATTTGGGCCAACTTGGGTCAAATGACCAATTAGACTTGGTTTAGTTCAAGTGAGGGTCAAGTTATGTTCAATCATTGATTATGAGTTAGTGTGATTCAATGGTTTCAATTGATTTGATGTATGGTGAGTTTTGGCTAATTTAGGTTTCATTTGGGCTAAAGGTTGACTTAGGTTGACCCGATTTAAGATAATTGATCATCCTAGGGTGATCAATGATCATGGTATGAGGTCCGAATGGCCTTAGTTCAATCCATTTGGATTGAATTAGAACTTGTTTCAAATGGGTTCTTTAGGCCACTTTGGGTCAAGTGGACCTAAATGGGTCAGTTGGCTTATTTTTGGCTTGATTATGATTTAGTTAGATTTATATATGAGCTTAGGATTGAAATATAAATCCAACTACAATCATTTTGGGCTATAATAGGTTTTGGCTCATTTGAAAATTTCAAGTTAAAAGGGCTATGTTGGGCTTGACTTGGGTTGATTTCAATTTGGCTAGATAATTTCAAGTTTCATTTATATTTTGATAGATGATTGAAGGAATGATTGATTTAAGAGAAAATCCATTGATTTTGGTTTGATTTAGATGGGTTTTGGTTAAGTCCAAGAAATTGGCATAAAGGATATAAATTGGGTTTTGGCCATTTGGATTTATATTTTGTTTATATTTGAGAAGATAATTGAACATATGATTAATTCATGAGAAAATCACTTGAGTTTGGAGTGATTTGAAGGCCAATTTGACTAAACTCATGGAGGTAGGGCAAAGGGGTTAGGAAGAAATTTTCTTTTGTTTGATTTAGTTTTGATTATGAGAGTGTGAGTTTCATTTATATTTGTGGATATAAATGAATAAATATTTGATTTATAAAAAAAAATCAATTAATTTTGGGTTGATTTGGGTCAGGATTTGGTCAAGCTCGTGGAGGTAGATCCATATGGCTTAAAAAGGGTTTTGGTTTGGTTTAATTTAGTTTGATTTTTTATTTTGGTCATTTGAGTATGGATTTTATTTATATTTGTAAATATAAATAAAGGAATAATTGATTTATAAAAAAATCAATCAAGTTTGGGATAACTCAGGTGGGGATTTGGCTAAGCTTATGAGAGTGAGTCATATGGCTTAGAAAGAAATTTTAGAATTCAGATTTGATCTTGGGTTTCAATCATTTGGAATTGAGTTTGGATTTGGATTTGATAAATGATTAAGGGGTTGAATTGATCTTTGAGAAGATCAATTGAATTCAAATTTAATTGGACTCGACTAAGGTCAAGGCCATGGAATTCAATCATAAGGTTTATGGAGAATTTTGAGATTGGATTTGATCATGGAATTGATTATGAGTCTTGGAAATTTGATTTAGATTTGGCATGAATTTGAGGTTTGGTTTGAGAAGGAAAGCATGGATTGAGTTTAGGCTATGGTAGGCAAGTTTCCCTAAGTCCCTAAGGCATGACCTATCCCTATGGATAACCCTTTTAAGATTTAGGTTAAGTGTTCACCTAATTACTAGAAGTGTCTTAAGATTAAAGAGCTCTTAGTGTCTATAAGAGTCCTAGCTCTATGGTAAGGAAGTTGAGAACTAACTCCAAAAGTGAGGTCAACAAAAGGACTCCCAATAGGTGTGGCGTAATTAACAAGGCACACTACACGTATTGGCGTTGACTGAGATGATCAATAACGTCCAAAGGATCGCAAGCACTAACTAAAACAATTTATCCCTAAACCAAAATGTAGATAGAATCATGATCTTAGTGCAATGCAGCTCTCTTTATGCCAAGGGAATAAGAGAGCCAAAAGAATCCGCTGGGGATTTAGTACATGAACCTTCCACTAGGAAATCAGGTTCACGTTATCAGTAGAGGATAAGGATTTGAGTTTGATTATAGATATGATTTAGGGGAAAGAAGATTAGATGGGGATTAGGATTTATAACCTGTCGGGGATGGGTGCATGAACCTTCCACTTGGGAAGCAGGTTCAGATTTGTTTGGGGGTGTATTTTTTGTGGATAACAATTTGATTTGATTTTATTTGCTTGATTGGTATGATTTGGGGCTCCACTAGGGATCATATTTTTGAATTGAGAGCATATCTGCTGGAGATATGAGCTCGAGTCCACTAAGGATTGAGAATATGAACCTTCCACTAGGGAAGCAGGTTCAGGCTATCCGCTAGGGGATAAGGACTTAATTTGGTTTCAAAGATTCATTTGGGAAAGTATCCGCTGGGGATAATAAATTTACTTAATTTATGGACCCTATCGGTGTGCGATGGATCCACTAATATGGGGCTCATATCAGCCTTGGCCTATCTTAGATTTACAAATCCAAAGGGACAGACTACCAGCCATAAAGTAGGACTATCCAACCTAAGGGTGACTACTGAGAGAGTGCTGCTAGAGACTTATCTCAACACAAAAGTAGCCAAGGTTAATTTCTTTTCTTAATTTAATGGACCATGTCAGTGTGCAATGGATCTACTGAGAAGGAGCTATATCAGCCTTGGCCTATCTCAAATTTATAAATCCAAAGAGTGCCTATTGGGACTTATCTCAACTTAAAAGTAGTCAGACGATTCTTATAGGAAGTTTTGCTGACACTGCCCTAAAGATAAGATGCCTGCTTGGGAAAAGGTACCACTAGGGTGTCCTCCTAATCCATAAGTAAATATATATTTTTTATTTGTATGTTTGTGCGTACCCTATTAGTGTGCGAGGGACCACACTAAAAAGGAGCTTATATCAGCCTAGTCCTAATCTTAGACTTACTGGACCAAGCGAGAATCTGGATATCCATAAGACGGATTCTCTAACCACATGAGTGGCTACTAGAAAGATGGGTTGTCCAATCCAAGAGTAACCCAGGTAGTGTCTAAATGGGCTTGCTAAGGACGTGATCAAAATAGAGTGCGAACAGGAGAGGTGCCTCTAGGGGCATTATACTGGACCTTGTAAAAGAAAGCCTATAGATGTACGGTGGTCAACTCCAGGAGAAAGCTTCTAGACTTACATCTACCATGAATGGTGTATCCACCAGGCGGGTCACTGTCAGCATAGCGATGACAACCAACCTAAGGTGCCCATCCGTGTGCGATGATCAATCTAGGAAGACGGCTTATAGACTTACATCTTCTCAGACAAAAATGATCATTGGGATAGTCTGTCGTCAGTAGGATAGGTGTTATCTGACCAAAGGCGACTATAAGCGGGGAGTCACGTATGAGGGCTAGACCCAGACTTGAAGTAGTCAGGAAGAATGGAGCCACTGAGGGACTTATCCTAAGCGGGGAATCAGTAGGAAGTGTGTGTGCTGATAAGAAAAATGCTAGTACCTATCCTTTCACCACATGGAGGGGTACGAAAGTGATATTAATTTGGAACAAAATCATGGGCCATCGCCCCAACCGTCTAGATAGCATCATCCATGTCATGAGATATTGTAGTGGATTGATCTTTGAGTTCAAGTTCACCTTCTAAGAAAGCATGTAGTGATGTAGCTATTGGGATGCAAAGATTAAAGCTAGACAGTTCTTTTCAATGGGTGGATAATTTTACTCAGCAGGGATTAGATAATGGCTGAGATAGTAGAGTGCATTCTCTTTCTCTTCATCATTGGTTTGGGCCAATAAAGCACCAAGGGAGTCATTCAATGCAGTAGTATAGAGGATGAGCGGCTTGCCTGGGATAAGGGCTACTAGAACTGGCGGGCGTCATCATGTAGTGCTTGATGTCTTCGAAGGCATGTTGGCACTTATTATCCTACTTGAACTTGGTGTCTTTTTTGACAAGTGTTGAGAATGGTTGGCATCTTTCGATAGGTTAGAAATGAAGCGTCTTAGATACGCCAACCACCTTGGAATGATTTGAGTTGAGTTAGACTTTTAGGGGGTGGCATTTCTAATATCGCATTGATCTTCTCTGGATCGATTTCTATTCGACGGTGTCAGACAATAAACCCAAGGAATTTCTCTGAACCTACTCTGAATGCACACTTAAGATTATTTTAAGGTTAAATTGTCTTAACCTTTCGAAAACTACTCTCAAGTCAAAGAGATAGCCTTCTTTTCTTTACTTTTGACTACGAGATCATCGACGTAACATTTGACTTGATGATGAATGAGTTCATCCAGTCATGGCCTCGATATGTAACACCACGCATTTTAAGGCGGCATGATCCTATAGTAAAATATTTCGATCGAGGTTCAAAGAGTAGTGTTCCTTTCATCCTGAGGGGCCATCTTTTTTTTCTTATATCCAGATAAGCCATCCATAAAAGAGAAGACTGCATGAGATGAGGCAATCTACCATCAGTTCTTGTATTGGTAGTGGTAATTCTTCTTTTGGACATACCTTATTTAGATCCATAAAATCGACGCATTTATAAATTTGGATATTCAATTTCTTAACTGGAATGATACTGGCAAACCAAGCAGAGTATTTTTCTTTCCTGATAAAGCCAGCATCGATCAATTTCTTAATTTTAGAAATGATTTGTTATTCAATGTCTAATTACATGTGTCTAGGAGCTTGCTTGATAGGGTTAGCGCTAGGCTCTATTGATAGTTTATGGACTGTTATGTCAGAAGATAAATCAAACATCTCTTCATAACTCTATGTGAAGTAGTCCTTAAACTCAGTCAACAGCCTAACTAAGTCATTGGTTTCAGTATTATTTAACGAAGAACTGATGTATGTTGGACATGGATTATCTTCAGTTCTTAAATTGATTTCTTTGAGCTCGTTGATGGTTGATCTGATTTTCTCTTCGAACTCTGGCGGTGCATCCTTGACTTCAATGTCATTTGGATTATCTGAAGTTTCTAAACGCACTTCCTCATATGAAGTTAGCATGATTTGAAAAGAACCTATCAAATTTCAAATGATTGGTGATGACTAGGCAATAATCATCGTCATCGATTGTACCCATTATACCGAATCCTAGACCTGGTCTTGATTGAGAATGTATGCTTTGGTTTTCCCATAACCTTTCAAAATAGTCTGACCTGTGTTTAGACTAAGTATGTGGGATTAATCCCTTCTTTGCTAGATTATGAACACAAGGTGAGTATCAATCAAAAGGCAATTATATTAAATCTTTATATGAATCATCCTCAAGTTCTACATCAACTTCTAACTTGAGGATGATGCTCCCAAAAAGAACCTCTGAGTCTTCACATTTGTAGATGACTTACGGGCTTCTTTTACTACCAAATCCTCAACTTTTTGTAAGAAAAATGGGTTGGAGCTAAGGTTCCGAATTGATGCCTGACTGTTTCATATGTAAATTTGGATATACTTATGCTTTGCTTTGGATCTCGATATTCATCATTATCCCGCTCAAGTGTCACATCGAAAGGGTTCTACTTCTGAGAAGAGCTATCCGGTGTGCTAACTATATAAGACTCATCCTCTGAACTAGGTTCTAAGTCAATGTGGATAATAGGTGTACTCCTGGTGGCTGGGACATACCTCTTATTGGGTGGCCAATAGGGAGGCTTTCTACTTCGGGGGCTGCCTCTGAATTTCCCTTTGCCTCTGCCTGGTGGAGGTCGGGTCATCCTACTCATGTGTTCGAATGGAGTAACTGTGGGTGAAATCTACTATTAGGCTTTATATCTTCCCCTAAGTCTATGTCTCACTCTCTTTTTTTTCTTTTCTTTCTTTTTGTCCCTCGTGAGAATCTTGAGCAAGCTCACGAGAATTGACTTGTTACTTTTGGGGAAGAAAATAGGCTGCATCATTATATATCCCGACCTCATGAACTGTGAATGGCTTGAGAGCTCCTTTGATGTAGTACTCAACACCACATCTCATGAACTTCATGCAGTGATGTAGAGAGGATAGGACTATGTTGTTTTCATGTATCCACGGTCTCCTAAATAAAACATTGAAAGATGTATCCGAGTTTATGATATGAAACTTGGCTTCAGTCTTATAATCATCTATCTCCGATAGCAATTTAATGGAGCCTAAGGATTTCTTGTCTTGTTCATTGAATCCTCTCAACATCATCTTCTCTTTTTGGAGTTTAGAGATGTTGATGCTCAAGTAGGCAAGGGTTCTTAGACTCATTATGTTGACTAATACACCCTGGTCAACCAGAACTCTTGATAGTCTATATCTACCAACATCCACAGTGGTGTAAAGAGGGCGGTTGTGCTCGGTCGTCCCTTAAAGCAAGTCTTCATCACTGAATGTAACTCTAAGATGTCCTTTGAGGTGTGTGCCTTCTCTTTAGTAAGAAAGTACCATCAAGTCTCAAGATCGTACGACAACTTCCCTTAAAGTAAGTCTTCATCACTGAATGTAACTCCTAAGATGTCCTTTGAGCTGTGTGTCTTCTCTTTAGTAGCAGTCAGCTGAGCTAAGTGTATTTCTAGATCAGGAAGAATCTTGATTAGAGACACTCTCATCTCTTTGGATAAGACAAGGGCGTCATATGTGCTTAACTTAGCTGACAACTTTCTAAGATGTGCTAGGACGTTGTAATCAACTTTGTGGTCCTCCACAATCATATCCATAGGTGGAGCATCCTGTGGAGGGGCTATCTGCTCACTGGAACCAATGACTTGTTTACTCTTATCCTGAGGTGCTACCTTAAGAGGTAGAACTTTGCCACTGCGCAAGTTGACTTCAATGACCTCTTGGAATGATGAACTTGTGAAAATTTCTACCTTCTCATTAGGTATACCTATAGCTTCTCCTATGAGATTTTCAGAATCAGTTGACTCCAAGTCAATCTCAAGAGGTGAACTTGATTAATTCAGAAAAGGAAAGTCCTACTCTGAATTAAAAGAGAGGGGATCAGAATTACTAGAGTTATTATTATTTTCTAGACTTGGAGAGTATTCAAGAGGAATAAAATCTAGAGTATCTGAAGTGGACAAGATGTAAGTAAAAGTTTTATTCATTGATTTCTTTTTGGGTGGAGGTACATAATAAAATCCAATTGGTGTGCCTCTTCCTTGAAATTCTTGATGTTAGTCATGTAACGATTAAAAATCTGTACATCATCGGTATTACCAGCTATATACATTTTCTGACATAATAATTCAACATCTCTAATGCCCATTTTCTAAATAGCTTTCTTGAAGTTTTCACATAGATGCCTTAAACAATGCTGATGAGCCACTCATATGAATAAGTCTCTGCAACCTCGAAGTAAATTGACATGTTTGTTTGAAATTATACACATATCATATCGTGCAGAGACTACTGGAAGCATTTCTTGGAGACAAATCAAAAACCAAAGCCAAGATTCATTTGATTCGGATTCTATAATAACAAAGGTAAGAGGAAATAATATGTTATTATTATAGATTCCTACGATAGTCAATAAAGTTTCGTGGTACTTTCCAAGCAAGAAAGTACCATCAAGTCTCAAGATTGTACGACAACTTCCCCAACCTAAAATTGATGGATCGAAAGCAAAGAAAATTCTTTAAAAAATGATGTGAGATTGTTATTTGTATTTTGTAAATTGTACCTCGCAAAATAAAGCTTATTATTTCCATAAAAATATTGAGCGACCTATAAGAGTTTTTCTTGTTATCAAAAATTACTTTATAATTTTATGCCTTACATCCCAAGCCTTCATATAATATATATTGACATAAAATTTTCCATTCAACAAATAATATCTTTAGATTTTAGATCTATTTGACGTCTTATCATAGGTACAACGAAATCAATAATAAATTTGAAAATGCATTTCGTGGACAATTGCCTGCTTATCTGACTTATCTGAAGGGTCATCCTATTCATAAGGCTTTTTATTAGTGAATCTGATTGAAGGGTGCTGATATTCCCTTCTTTTCATCCCCATTGTTTAAATCATTAGGAAATTACTTGATATTGAAAAATTCCCTTCTGACAAAAGAATAAAAATCTCGTTACAATTCACTTCAAATTGCAGAATCATTCATCAAAGTCGGTAACTATTGGCTGTCTATGTAGCTTTCTGTCAGTTTCGGGTTCATTTACCAATTCCAGCTATTATTTTCTGTAGAAGGCTACCACTTCATGGCTCATTATGATATCTTAATATGATTCCCAATTAGGTTGAACCAAGCTCGAGCCATCCTCAGCTTAAGCTTGAGCTTTTAATTTTTAATAATAAGATTTGATATCAGAGGACTAGATGTAATTTTAATTTTTTTTAATAATTTTATATTTAATTTATTAAATTTTAATATATTTTATATTAATATTTATTAATTGAGTTGACTAACGAGCTATTTATTGAGCTAAGCTTAAGTTAATTTATGAGTAGACTTTGACACAATTAGACCCCTTTTCTCAATCTCCATTGGACTCTTATTATTATTATTTTTGGCTTGTTTGGTTCCATTTTTCCTCAGCTTAGTTTTCAGAAAATAGTTTTGATTACTATAGGTCAAACGCTTGGAAAATTATTATTTTTTGCTTCACTTTTTCTACAATTTTTTGAATATGTGATCTGATTTATGGCTTAGTTTATAATGTAATAAAATTATAATAACTGTATCTGACTTGTTTTCTTTGTGTAGTTACTATTTACAATACTTATATTTGAGTAATATGCCAAATAATTAATTTTTATCTTAGGGCCTTATTATGCTAACTGTATTTGTTTATGAGATTTGGGAAAATAAATTTTAGAAATATATATATATATATATATATATATATAAAATATATATGCGTTAGAGTAAAGTTTTATTTTAAAACCGTTGTGAAATCAATAGTATAAAAGTGTGAACAATAAAACTCGAATTTTATGTGAAAAATCTCAAAAGAGGAAAAAAAATGGGGCGCCATTAAAAACTATGTATCATTTTGAGTACAAGATCTTCCGATCTAGATTGATACATGCGGACAACGGACAATAGACGATGTTGACGGCGATGTTGGCAGCGATGTTACGATGATGTTGATGATGATGTTGGCGATGATGACCGGCGATAGTGGTGGTTGATGACCGACAACGATGGTACGGCGAAATCGGCTGGCGGCAGCGGCGGCGGCAGTGGTTGGCGGTCAGTGGCGGCCGATTATGCTTGGAGGATCTTTAGAGCTCTCTCTCTCTCTTGCTTGGGCTCTCCTTCCTATGAGGAATGAGAATTTATTTAGATTAGAGGACGTCTACGTAAATACATGCAAAACCCGTACCACTCCACTTTATCGGACGGCACACAATGATCCCTTTGATCATTTGATGTATTTTAAACATTTGAATGCTCAAATGAAGTCGGAATTGTAAGATCTTTGGCTTGTTGGAACCGGCTCGTCGAGATGCTCGATTTGATTATAAACATTCTATATTTGAGAGCTTTTTAGGAATTTAACTGATGTCTCAAAGTTTCCAATGATATTTTAAGTGCTTGATCTCGACCAGTTTCAATTTGATCATTTGCTTTTCAAGATTAGACTTATTAGGAATTTTGGTCATATCAGTTGCCCCTATTTTTGGATGATATTATCTCAATCATCAAAAATATATGTCAAGTATCTTCAAAATAGCAAATTCTTTAATAAAATCTGCATTCCATTAACCACATTTTGAGAGAACAGATCTTCATGTAGCACAAGATTACGACTACGAGCGATGCAGACCACAAATATGCATAAGTATATGCGAGCGCAAAATTTTGAGGTTCTGAACCCATCCGGTCGAGCAGACTCGGCATGCATGGCGCGCATGTCAGCGGGCATCGCGCTATATGCGAAGCTGATTTAGCTGGAGTTGACAATGGCCTCAGCGAATATGGAATGGGCCAGGCCGATGGTTCGAGCCATGACCCAGGCCGTAGCGCATGACGCAGCTGCTGGGCGAGGCGAATGAGGGCCGGGTTGGCGCTGTCGCGGTACGCCAGCGATGGCGTGGTGAGCGATAACGCACCAGCTCAAATGATAATTTTACGGTTTGGGCGGTTTTGGCTTTGGGTAGTTTATGACGATTTTTTACCCTTTTGCCCCTAGAAGGGGCCCCCGGGCCCAAACGACAGTTTTTTACGGTTTCGGGCAATTTTTATGATTTTGGGCAGTTTTTGATGATTGTTTACCCTTTTACCTCTAGAAGGGGTCTATAAAAACCCCCCATATGGCCAAGGGAGAAGGCACACTCCTTCAATGCTCTAGTGCTTCTTTTCTTCTTGAGTGAGGTTCATTTGAAGTCGATCAAGGCCCGCGATACTTACATCATTGTTCAAGTTTTCCCTCGAAAGAGGTGTCAACCGGCCTCGTCGGACCGTCCGGGTTTGGAGGCGATCAAGGCCCACGATACTTACGTTGTTGTTCCGATTTTCCCTCAAAAGAGGCGTCAACCGGCCTCGTCGGACCGTCGGGTTTGAAGCGATCAAGACGCGACTTACGTCGTTGTTCCAATTTTTCTCAAAGAGGTGTCACCGCCTCGTCGGATCTGGTTTGGAGGCGATCAAGGCCCGCGGTACTTATGTCGTTGTTCCGGTTTTCCCTCGAAAGAGGCGTCAACCGGCCTTGTCGGACCATCCGGGTTTGGAGGCAATCAAGTCCCGCGGTTCCAACTTTTTCTGTTAGGAAATTGGATTTCTCACGACTTTAATGGATGATTTAGCAGTTGATAACCGCCAAGATGGCGAGGGAGCATTAGCCAGGAACTATCGTTCAAACGACTCAGAAAGTTTGGCAGGTAATTTATGAGCATCATCGGAGGGGAATATCTTCTCTCTCCTCTTTTTTGTCTTTTTCTCATATGTATGTGTATCCTTTTGTTAGATCGTGAAAAATTTTATCTAAGCTATCCATGAGCGAGAGTCAAAAGGAGGCAGACGCAGGGTGAGTGAGTTACTTTTACAAAATTCTCGATTTTGTCATTTCTCCCTCTTTATTTATTATGTATTTTCCGCGGGGTGATGGCGGAAGAAAACCCATAGTGTGTGACTCAGGCGATATACCATCCAACATCATCGGATAATTTAATGGTGTTCCAGAAAGTTTTTCTTCCCTAATGAGTTGGTTGCCATTGTTGCCAAAAAGTCGGATCGAGCTCGTTCACCTCCACCCGGGTCTTTACTTGTTTAGAGATGATTCTTCATGCGGGCGATTTCCTTTGGCTCCAGTTGATTGAGATATTCAAAATATGTGGTGTAGCTTTGTCACAGTTTTTATTTCGAGCTTTAATGGTCATCGTCGATTTGGCTGTCTTCTTCAGATAGCGTGGTGTTACTTTGAACATCAAATACTTGTGTCGAATGTGCAAATTTACATGTGATACCCAGGGACGTGTTTCTTATCAGACTATAAAGAATTGGATAGAATTTTCAATCTAAAAATTGGTTTAATGGATTCTTTTTTTGTGAAAAATGAGTGGGGCCTTCCTAAGAGATGGGGAAGATTGAATGACCTTCCAGATCCATTGCTGATGTCGGAGAATGAGATCTTGGCAACTCTTAATATCCCTGATGTAGGAAGCTTGCAGCATGAGTTACGTCACATTGGTAAATATATAGTTGAAGATAGAATGTTCAAGGTTGGCCTTTCTATCCAGGCAGGGAGATCTCATTCTTTTCCACTAAAGAGGTCAAGTAAAGGTGATGAAAGGTCTCCTCATATTCATAAGGTTCTTTCAAGAAGCCCGTCACGAAATTAGGGTGGTGGCAATGTTTCTTCCCTAAAGAAAAAAAAAGACATGCGCTGAAGTGACTACGTCAGATATCTGTGAAGAAGATGTTCGCCCCAGTTGACCTCTGAGAGTTTAGCTGTTTCAACTCATGATGGGGGAGTTTGTTTCTCGAAGTCGCACATTCCTGAAGAGGTGTTAAATCACATATGTACTGGGCGTCAACGAGCAAATGAATTGGTACGTTGTCTTCCATTCTTTCTTCTTTTCTTCTTCTTTTCTTTTGTGTAATATTTGTGATAATTTTTTTTTATAGGTAACTCAAACATTAGGGCAGATGGCTCATTTGGGTGTTTCTTTAGATGAGTGAAATACTGAATTTGTGAAGATAAAATATCTACAAGGCGAGTATGAGCGAAAGATGAGTATTAAAGCCAAAGAAGTGGCGATTTTGGAGGATCGACTAACGGGTGCGGCGAGCTAGCGAACATGTCGACTCTCTCCGGTGTCGAGGAGGTGAGTGCACTCATGATGAGTGATTGAGGTGAGGCAGAGACTCGTCGGAGAAGAAAAGACTTAAGGCACTTGCTGGAGAAGAGCTCTCAGGGAGAAGAAAGCATTACAGGATCGCCTTTCTGAGAAGGAGCATATATAATGTCAGAAGCGGAAGCAAATGAAATCTCCTTGAAGGCGGTGAAGACTTTAAGAACTCCCTGGCTTATCTCGGTACACTCGAAGACCATGTTGAGCTTAATCATATACTTGATGTTGAAGTGAAGGACTTGGAGCACCAATGTTTAGAGGAGGCTTCATCAGGGTTCTAAAAGGAATCCTCTTAGTACATAAGGCGGAGCTAGTATTGAGGATCATCTCCCAGTAAAAGATCAGAAGACTCTTCGTCGATTCGAGGGAGATGAAGGAAGAGTGAGTCCAAGGGAGTATCTTCTAGTGGTGAGGAGGACGTTGATATCACCAACTGCTATGATGTAGCATCACTTGAGGATGCATTTTTTTAATATGTATTGTTATTAGTGTGTATCAGAATGTTGATTCTTTCTTATATCATCATGTTAATGATATCAAAAATTTTTTTAGATGAAACGCTATTATTTTGTTTTTACCTATCCGAGGTAATTGGTCGGAATATTATTCGACGACGCTAACCTGTACGGATGAGGTTGAATTGAATCCACTCAGGATTTTTGACCTATCCGAGGTTGTTTGTCAGAGTCTCCGCTCGATGACGTTAACCTGTATGGAAGAGATCGTGAGGAGTCCACCAAGGACCTTTTGACCTATTCTAGGTTGTTTGTCAGAGTCTTCGCTCGATGACGTTAACCTGTGTGGAAGAGGCCGTGAGAAGTCCACCAAGGACTTTTGACCTATCCTAGGTTGTTTGTCAGAGTCTTCGCCCGATGACATTAACCTGTGTGGAAGAGGTCATGAGCCCCTTGGGATTGATCATACCCGATTGAGATATAACGTGAGTTGTATTTTCAAGTGGGAGAATTAAATGAAGAAGAAATAAGTTTGTAAGAAGAAAGCTATAAATTCATTACTCGATAAGTTCGTGATAATCATAAGACGATTTTAATTTTAACACGGATATGAGTTTTAAGAGAAAATGACAACAACAACAACAGTCTTTATCCCACTAAGTTGTTACACAAAGAGAAAATGATAAACGAGATAAAATAAAAGCTGCGATAATTATGCAGTAGGAATTACTGATAATATTTTTGGAGATTCTCAATGTTCCAAGTTCGAGGTAAAGTTTTTCCTCCTCAATCCTTGAGCTTGAAAGTTCCTGGCTTCACCATAGCTATAACCACATATGGGCCATCCCAAAGAGGTGAGAGTTTATTACGTTGAGGGCCTTTGCTGCAGCTTCGAGACTCATGACCAAGTCACCGATATAGGACGAGGTTTTACTCTTCTGAAGTGACGAGCTACCCTTTGGTGATAGCAACCGGTAGGCCATGTCATGAAGTTTTGGGGAGTAGTCCGTGTGTCGAGTTTTTCTTCATTACCGCCATGATTGAATAATTGAACTCTTGGACTTGGAACCTTGATATCTATGGTATAATAGCGCCAAACACAAGTTATACGGTGTCTCACCAGTCGAGTGATGTAGTGCGGTAAGCCCAAAGAACATTAGAAAGCTCATCAAGCCATTGCCCCCGGCCTTCTCGAGACGTATTTTTAGTCCTTTGAGTATACCCGCTGGTAGTCACCGCTTAGTTTGAGGATGTGCTATATATGCATGCAAATGAATGTGAAGATCTTTGCAAAAGGATGTAAAGACTTTTCCAAGAATTGGGTTTCATCATGATGATCTTTGCAGAAGACCAATCGACATACTATATTTTTCCAAACAAATTGTTTAGCATTTGCCTCCATAAGCGAGTGGTTCGCTTCCACCCATTTAGTGAAGTAGTAAAATGATGAATCACCCGATGCTATCTAAAAGGTCCCATGATATTAAATCCCCATCGAGCAAAAGGCCACGGGCTTTGAATGGATGAGAGCTCAGATGCGATGTGAGGGAGGTTAGAGTGCAACTGACAACTTGCACAATTTTTCATGAACTCCAAGGCGCCTTGTTTCATTGTAGGCCAATAGAACCTTGCCTTATATTTTAAGGGCTAGCCCTTCCTCCTAGTGTTCTCCTGAGACCTCTTAATGTAATCGCCTCCTCAAAGTTGAGAGACATTTAAGGTACGGCCCGAGAAAGCTCGTATAGTTCACCTCAGAATAGTAAAGTTTGAAGCTTGTCTTCATGCTTGCGGAAGTTGGGTCTTCGTGAAGAGTTCCTTCAGAAAAGATAGGATGGGGTCCATCCATGAATGTTCCTTTATCTCATCAATTGCTTGAATTACCCATGACCCTTGGATACTGAAAATGTATTTCTTCAACATGCCTTCTTAAAGATCCTAGTAGATGAAGTAAGCTTAGCGAGAGCGCCACCAGTATTCTTCTCAAGATGTGAATGATTTGATGTGTCTTGAAATGGGCAAGAAGAGACTTCACCAAGTGGAGGTATCAGGCACTGGGGATTATGAGCATTAAAGTTTCCCTCAACTTGGGAGGCAACAAGTTGAGAGTCGGTGTATCACTAAGTCTTGAGCTTCACCACGAGTCTCAACCCCATTATGAGAGCCTCATATTCACCGTATTATTAGTTGCAAAATTTTATAATTCCATACTCTGTGGTATTCTGGGGAAATAAGTAAGATTCCCGACAAGCACCGATAAAGCTCCATCAACATAGGGTCCATTGAGGAGATGAAAGGCATGTATCGAGATAGCTCCTGAGTTGGGGCAAGGCATTCCACTATAAAAGTCTGTAAGTACTTGAGACTTTATAGCGTGGCAGGTAGAAAATTTATATCAAACTCTCCCAATTCTACAGACCACTTGATTAACCTCCCAGATGCTTCTGGTTTCTGTAGGATGGCCCTTAATGATAAATGAGTGTAAACACCGATAGTGAGAGCTTGGAAGTATGGATGCAATTTTTACGCTGAGAAAACTAAAGCCAGAGCCACCTTATCGGCAAGTGGATAACGACTTTCTATATCAGAGAGAATTTTGCTGACATAATAAATTGGTCGTTGTATCCCACTTTCTTCTCGCACTAAAACTGAGCTTATCACGTGGAAGAGATCGTGAGATATTAAGTATAACATCTCTCATTGAATAGGCTTGATAGTAGGGTGGAGATGCTAAATACTCCTTAGTCGCCAAAAGCGACCGACATTCATCAGTCTATTGAAAATTATTATTTTTAGCTCCCTTTAATATTTTAAAGAATGACAAGTATCTATCCCTAGAACGGGCTAGAAGCGGATAACGCAGCAATTCTCCATTCAAATGTTGAACTTCCTTAATATTCTTCGGAGGAGTCATATTTTGAGAGCTTTGATTTTCTCGGGGTTGGCCTCTATCCCACGGTGGGTTACCATAAATCCAAGAAATTTTCTCAACGTAACCCCAAATGCACATTTGGTCGGGTTGAGTCGCATGTTATAATGTCGAAGAAGGTTAAAGCATATTTCTAAGTCAGAAATATGTTGTGATTCTTCCAAGCTTTTCACTAACATGTCATCCACATATACCTCCATTGTGGGCCTAGTAGTCTTTAAAGACCTTATTCATAAAGCGTTGATAGGTAGCACCAGCATTTTTTAATCCAAACGGCATAACTTGGTAACAGTATAAACCTTTATATGTTTGAAATGCTATAGCTTCTTCATCCGTTGGGTTCATTTTTATTTAGTTATAACCAGAGTAAGCATCCAAAAGTCGAATTTGATGTCCGTAGCATCAACCAACCGATCAATTCGAGGAAGAGGAAAATTATCTTTCTGCAAGCCTTGTTAAGGTCGTAATCAATACACATTCTCCATGTTCCATTTTTCTTAACCATGCAACATTCGCTAGCCATGTAGGTAATGTACCTCTATGAATCCCACTAGAAGCTTGTTAACTTCTTGCTCAATAGCTGAGGCATCAAAAAAACTTCGCTTCTTCCTGGATGATCGGTTTGAATGTCGGATCGATCTTGAGAGTGCATGATCACATTGAGGTCGACTCCGCATGTCCGAACTGCAAGATGTCTTGATTGCAAAGAAATCTATGTATTTTTCCCTTTGTTCGTCTGAGAGCAGAGATCCAACTTGCACTATTCGTAATGGTTGGTCATCTGATAATGCAACAATGAGCAAATCTTCTATAGGCGAAGCTTTCTGGGGTACTTCTTCATCTCGAAAATTAAAATCGTCAAGATGTATAAGGTTGAGCTTGTCTCGAGATAACATGATTGTGCATTCTGTTGATTTCACGCACTCCAACTCCAACGGGTTGAAATTTCATCTTAAGATGAAGTGATCGCACCAAAAAAAATTGGAGGGGCCTTCCAAAGATAGCGTATATGTCAATCGACTTGACCACCATGAATTGGATTAAATGAGCCACTTGTCGAGGAAATTCAAAGAAGAAGGGTGATTGTCCCTCTACTGCAGCGATTATCAAACCCGCATGGTCCTACAGGTTGGAGCTTTTCTAACCAGCCCATATTAAGAAATGTGGAGTAAAATAAGACATCAACAGAACTCCCATTTTCAATCAAAATTCTCTTAACATTATAGCATGGGTCACCGATCCCTGCGCTGATGACAAGTGGATCTTGATGAGGAACATATACTCCTTCTAAATCTGAGTCATTAAAAGTGATGGAATGATCAGTACGAGACTTCTTTAACTCTGGCTCTTCAGAGATGGTAATGAGAACTTGATTAGATAGTATTGGTCCTTCTGCGATTGTTTCAATTTTTCCAACTGTTTGATGATTATTTTGTTATTTCTGTGATGATTGTCCTGGTTGCCCCCTTGGAGGTATGTTTATTCGATTGATTCTTCACAATTGATGTAAATGAGCCTCTCAATTTCTTCTTTGAGTTGTTTGCATGCCTCAAGTATGTCATGGAAGTGACAATATTGCTCGATTTCAATTTGGTTTCAATGGATGCACCACTTGATATTTTCTTCATCTCAAATAGCCATTGGGAGGTTAACAAGATGTGTTGGCGTGTATTCCTTTCGCCGTGGTTCACGTCGTTGATATGGGAGTCGTGAGGAGATCACACCCTCTGTTTTGATAGATGCCGGTCCATTCCTGGTGCTTTTATGCTTCCTCCTCAAATTATTTCATGAATAGCGCCTCATCAAGAGATTTGTGCTTCCACACGATAAACCAAGTCACATATGAGGACCGTGTCTCATTAGGTAGTGTGCTGGACGGAGTCCTCCAAGGAAAACTCCTCTTAATAGTGGTCTACCTGTATTTGAAGCTTCTAAGGAGAACCTCCGAAGTATATTTAAGTGATTCCTCGCTTTGATGAATGAGAGATGGGAGGAATCTTTAATGATCCTCCATTTACAATGAACTGTTCTACAAAAATCTTGGCGAGTTTGTCAAAGGTATGGATGGATTCCCTTGGAAGGGAATAGAACCAAGTGCGAGCTTGTCCCTTGAGGGTAACTGGAAAGACCTGATAAAGCAGTGTGTTAGAAGCTCATTGGATATGCATGATAGTCCTGTATTGGTCGATGTGTTCATGTGGGTCAGTCGCCCCATCATAGGAATCAATGTTCAGAAGCTTGAAACCCACGGGAATAGGATGTTGAAGAATAGCTTCAGCTAAAGGTGAGGATTCCTCATAGCATGAGGGGAAGATGATTTCTATCTTGAGGTGAAATTGCCTTGCATTAAGCATCTTAATTCGCATGTATAACATGACGATCAGATGAGAATGTGTCAAGCTACCAAAGAATAATTGGTGGATTAGCGTTGATTGACGGATGGATGAGTGTAACTAGCGTCAAGGAGATCAACATCACTCTATGTGAGGAACCCAAGGAAATTAATATTTTGACCTCCCGCTAACGATCGATCTTGGGGAGATGTGTTTTCATGGTAGTGGTTGTGTTCCTCGAAAAGTTGGATCATCTTTGAGACTCTTCCATGCACACGATCTTCTAAAGAGATTTACCTTCACGGTCGCCTATCGTGCAAGTGAGGCGAAGGTTACGCCCTTGGTTCAAGGATTGGTTTCAAGAGTGATTGAGTTGGAGCTGAGGCTCCGTTATTGTATCGCACCTATCGGCCATAACGAGGGTGTTCATAGAATTGTGATTGAAGGGTTGTTTCACAGACGGCCAAACCGCTATGCGTTAGAAAACCCCATGTAGAGTAAAAGTTTTCACTTAGCTTTGTTGTGAAATCCAAAGACACAATGTATGATATAAAACAATAATAAAACCACGTTTATGTGAAAAATCTCAAAAAGAGGAAAACCACGGCCTAAAAAAGCTTCAACTATGTATTTTTTCGAGTACAAGATCTTCCGATAACGGATTGAATAATGAAAGGGACAACATTGGAATAATAACGATGTGACGATATTGACGACGATGTTGACAATGATGTTGATGATGATGTTGACGACGATGTTGACGATGATGATCGACGATAGTCGGATGATGACGCGGTCGACAACGGCAAGAATCGCGGCGACACGACGGCTACGGCGACGTGGTCGATGACCGCCGAGCGGCACGATCGTTGGAGGATCTTTAGAGCTCTCTCCTCTTCTTGCTTGGGCTCTCCTTCATATGAATGAGGGCTATTTATAGATTGGAGGCCTCAGAAATACATGCAAAATGCACACTCCACTTCATCGGACGACACACAATGATCCATTTGATCATTTGATGTATTTTAAACATTTGAATGCTCAAATGAAGTCAGAATTGTAAGATCTTTGACTTGTTGGAACCGGCTCGTCGAGACGCTCGATTTGACTATAAACACTCCATATTTGAGAGCTTTTTAGGAATTTAACACGTCTCAAAGTTTGATATTTTAAGTTGATCTCACCCAGCCAATTTCTCCGCTATCAAGATTCGTTTTGGTAGTAATTTTCAAGGTCATATCAATATATATATATATATATATATATATATATATATATATATATATATAACAATAACAACAATAATAACAATAATAATAAGCCCAACTTTTTTAAAAATATATTTTTAATATATAAGAAAGTATTATATCTGTAAATATTAATTTTTATGAGTTAGATATGTAAATACATAAAAAATTTGTGGTATGTAGGTAAATATATATTTTTATTTTAAATCAAGGGAACTTAGTTTGATTTTAAATAAATATTTGTTAATAATAAAAAATAAGAGCGACTTGCTCATTGAAGAAACATAGCAGGGCTGATATTTGTGCAAGCAAAGGTCCACTTTACGTTAAAATTTCAAAGTGATCTCAAGAAATAAATGTCGGAGAGAATTTGTCATATAACTATGTTTTTTTATTATCTAAATATTTTATTAACCTTTCAATATTTTTTCATTTTCTAAATATTTTATTAAACCTTCTTCGTTGAATTTGCTTTAAATACCCTACCGCCCCCCCATTAATTTACTTATTTAATGTCAACTTTTATTCAACTCTTATAATTATTTAATTTAGGGAATTTTATATCTTACTCTTTAATCCTTATAGTTTAGCTTATCGACGAAGAACATTCTTTTAACTTTAATGAAGTAATTATGCTTTTCCCTTTTTATTTTATGAACAAGAATTATTCAGAACTTTAATCATAGATTAAACTTAATAATCCTAGCTAATTTTGTTTTACTCGAATGATGTAGGGTATGGATATATCCCTTTAAAATTTATAAATGAAGCACAATTCCTAAGTTAAAGCATGTATGTAAATCGACTTTAGTGAGCGAGTCCAATCTTAGAATAAAGTCAAATCAGCCAAATGAATCAATCGAAAAGTTACATATGAAATTTTGAAACACTTATTGGATGATCAAATGAGTTCGAAATTTGACATGCTTATAGTCGAATTGAGCGGCTCGACGAATCCAACAAGGTTAAGATCACTCAAATCAAAGATCGTTTGAATGACCAAATCACCAAAAAATCTACCTATGATCAAATGAATCGATGTGAACTGTCAGATTGAGTGTTTTGGAATTTTGGCTATAATTACCAAAATGCCCTCTCAAAATCCTATAAATAGGATCACATTCTTGTCATGAAAGGGAGGAAAGAGCTAGAGACAAACTTGGGAGAAAGTTGAAAGAGAGTTAGAAGTTTGAAGTTTGTCATCTGTTGTGATCAGCCATTACCGTGTCATTACCACCAACAACCGTTATAGCCCAACTACCGCTACATAGCTGTTGTAACCCGATTATGGAATTCTCATTATTAGGATTTCTCACATACAATCCTGTAATCTTGCTATCGTGAAGACTTAAACTCTGTACTCCAAAGCAGATATACAGTGAAACATTTTACTGGGCTAGACCCCACGGTTTTGCAACCAACAATAGTTACAACCTAACTACCGCTGCATAGCTGTTATAACCTAATGTTGGAATTTCTATTATCATGATTTCTCACATACAATCTTGTAATCCCGCTATCGAGAAGACTGAAATTATATACTCCAAAGTAGATATATAGTGAAACATTTTTTTCTAAGCTTGATTTTTTCCCACCATATTTGTCGGGTTTTTTCACGTAAAAATTTTGGAGCTTCCTATTCTCTTTTCAACTATATGTGTGCATGCATGATTTCTCAACAAAACTAAGCAGTGAAGTTTTATTCTACTGCAACTAGTTTTCTGGCACGCAATAATATGGCGTAAGAAGAGATTCTCATTACTTCATTATGCCAGACAACCAAGTTTTCTAACAAAATAGAAACTACCGAAAATGGAGCACTCTTTTGAGGGCGCTGAAGAATGAAGATCCATCAAACTTGATCCTTCAACTATGGTTGGAAATGTGGCAACCATTGACCTCAGATCATCCAAATCAATACGGATATCTCAATTGATTATCGGTTGAGCAAGTCAATGATGTGAAATAATTCCAACATTGAAAAAAATAGTTTTGCAAATTATGATTCTTCAATCATACTCATGAAAAATAAGGCAAAGGTTAAGGAGTAACTTTGGCTACAGCCATAAACGAATGTTTTGTTTTAACATCTTCGACACAGGTTAACGTTATTGAGTAATACTCTAATAAATAATTTCGGAAGAATCAAAATGTTTAACCTCTTCTACACAGGTTAACATCATACTTTAATAAAACAACCTCGGATGAGAGTTAAAACTAATGACTTCTTTCACGCAAGTTATATGTCACCGAGTAACACTCTGATAAACAACCTTATATAGGTCAAAAATCCTTTATGTATTCCTCCCTTAGAAGGCATGTCCCTCAGGAAGCCTCGATGAGAAGTTAGTAGTAGACAATGTCCTCACTAAAAAGACTCCAAGAGAGTAAGTAGTTGGCACTCATCAAAATCTTAGAAAAAGCTCGAGATCTGATGTACATCAAAATCTCGAGACAAATGAGAATTTATATCAAAATCTTAGAATAAAGCTTCGGAAGGAATAGGTACATCAAATATCTCAGAAGACAAAAGCTTTGAAGGTACATGTACATCAAAAATCTCAGAAGGCAAAAGCCTCGACAGGTACAAACACCAACATAAGAGAATAAGCTCGTTGCGGTCTTTTAGGAAGAATAGCCACCAAATCATTTGAAAAATGAAACTTCTTCCTAAAGATTATCAAAGTATCACTGTTGATAGTTGGTGTTACATCGTTGGATCTTGTTGTCCCTTGATGCTTTCGCAACCCATCATCTTGATCGTTAAACATTAAGATATCTTTTGAAGGATGCTCACCCATGAAGATACTCTCCATTTTTCAAGCTTGGAATCACCGGAGCCTAAACCGGGATCTCGCAGTTAGTTGAAAATCGAGATCGGGGGAGAGCTCGAGGGTGGTCGACATATATTATAGTCAATGGAGGCTAAAGAGAAAGAAAGCAGCCTGAATTGGGGATATGTGCCTAACCGTTAGTTAAACTCAGAGATCGGAGAACTAAGTCTCAGATGCACTATTATACATGTCGAGGCTACCAAAGAGAAGAAAGAGGAAGAACTTAAGCGAATTGGGATGTGCCGCTAGGGCTGACAACTGTTATACAAGTTAGTGGAGGCTGCCAAAGAGAACAAATAAAAAGCACACTAGAGGAGATTGGATGCACGCCGCTGTTGGAAAGAGATCGAGGAAAGTCTGAGAATTCGGCATGTTACAGTCGATGGAACTACAGAGGAAAAAGTAAAGAAGTAAGGTGCGAGTTTTTGATTACCCTTTAGGAGGTATTTATACTTGAAAAAAAGACTCTTCAAATTCTTTAAAAAATTTTAAAAATAAAATAACCCTTCATCTTAAAAAAAAGACTCTTTATATTCATATATATATATATATATAATTTCATCTTCTTAAAAAAAGAGAAGAAAAAAATTTTAAAAAAATTTCTCATTTCCTCAAAAAAACTCTTCATATTCCTCATTTAATAATTAAAAAAAATTATCTTTTCCTCTTCCATTTTCTTGCTCTCTCTTTCTCTTCACCTAGCTCTAGGGGTGTGCATTATTTGGTTTTAACCAAAAAAATTGGAACCAAAGTTTTAAGTAAGGTTTGGTTTTGAACTAATTTGATTTTGGTTTTAATTATTGAAAACTTGGTTTGATTTTTGGATTTTGTTAAATAAAATTTTGAATGGAATCAAATAAACTAAAGTAATTATATGTAATGCGGTATTATTAATTTATGTATAATGCTTATCTATTCACTTATTTTTATTTATTTTTAATACTTGGTAGGTCTTTTTTGGAAAATATCCAATTTTTCAAAATATCCATAATATGATAATATGGTTAAACTTAAGTTTGTAAATAAAAAATTTTAAATATTTGTTTTAGTCGTGAAGTAGTTAATTGCATTTTTTATTATATATTTATGTTATTTTTTATTGTTTGTTATCTGATAAAATTATTCAAATAATTTTTTAAATGTAGCCAACCGGTTTATCCAAAAACCAAAATTCGACAAATTAATATTCGGTTTGTTTGGTTTTGCATTTTATTTGGTCGGTTTGATTCAATATTTTTAGGAATCCAAAATCAATCGATTTTAAAAATTTATTCATCCATCCAAATCAACGAAACGCACACCCCTACCTCGCTCTCTTTTCTGCCTCCTTCTCTCTCTCTCTCTCTCTCTTTCTCTCTCCACTCTCATGGAAAAAAATAAAAAATTTGGGGACCCCTTTTATATTATAAATATATATATATATATATATATATATATATATATATATATATATATATATAATAAAATAAATTGAATAAATATTAATGGCTAATTAGTAAATTTGACATAAATATATATAATTATAAATACTAATAATTTTTATCTAAAGTGAGTTTATATATTTTTTTGAATGAAATGAGTTTTATCATTAAAAAATAGGAAGACAATGATATATCATAAAATTTATAAATGAAGACTAATCCTAAGTTAAATGTATGGAATCGGTGGGCGTCCACAATCTTAAGAATAGAGTTAAATGCTTAATTTAGATATGAAAACTTCCAGATGATCAATGACTTTCAAATTTAGCGTGTTTATATAATTGAATCGGCGGACGAATCCAATGAGCCTAAGATCACTCAAATCGAAGATCTTTTAAATGACCAAATCATCAAAAAATGATCTATGATCAAATGAATCGATATGAACTGTCCGATGAAGTCTTTTGGGATTTTGGCTATAACAAAAATGCCTCTAACATTAATAGAACTTATTCTGTATGAAAGGGAGAATGAGCTAGAAAACAACGGAGAAAGTTGAGAGAGAAATAGTCAGTTTATTATCACTTCTTGTTGTTCCGTCATTGTTTATTATTAATATTTGACGACACATTATCTACCATTTGTTTAACGATTATGAAATCTTATCTATTGTGGAAAGACTTAAACTACTAAGAGTATATAATGAAGATTTTCTTTTAGCTTTTACACTTACATGTATATAATTCTAAAATTCACATTTTCATGATTTCACTCTCTGATATTGTAATCCCATTATCGGGAAGACTTAAACTTTGTATAAAGATATATATAGTGGAGTATTTTTTTATGCTCTAGTTTTCCTATTTGGGGTTTTCAAAAAGAACTATTTATATTCTTTATTATCTACGTATGTCATTGATGAAGTTAAAGCGTGAGGTTTTTTTTATTCTACTACAATCTACAACAAATATAATAAATGTTAATATTTTTCAAAAAAAATTTAAAAATTCTTAGTAAATTAAACAAGTTTTTTATTTAATTTTTTTCTTTTGATTTTGTGCAATTTTGAAAAAAAAAAACAATATCATATTTCAATACTATCCTTTTAATTTATTGAATGTTTAGTAAAAATTCTCATAATTTTCTTAACAATTTAGTAAAATATTTACTTTGAAAATTATAAAATAATAAATGATTTTAAATGATGCAATTAATAATATGTCAAATTAACGCTATTATAAAATAGAAGCCAGTTGGTGTGTTCAGGAGACTCTTATAAATAAATAAAAATAAAGGCCATTAGCTGCTTGAAGACGACACTCGCTCATATGGAGGAGACTATTGGAATTAATGTGATATTTAATTAATTTTTTTCTTTCCTTTGCCACTAAAGAAAATAACAAATGCTTTATTGAGTCGCTATGAATATTTTAATTTTGTGGCCAATATAGACGGCATTTATTGAAATGGTGAGATATTTTGTTGTACATTATTATATTATAATTAAAGGGTTTAAAATTGCAAAAACTCATATTATTCAATTAAAGGTGATAAGTTTATTAATTTTTATTATAAAATTTATAAGTTTGAATTGACGTATGGTAGTCTCTAAATTAAATATTAATTAAAAATAATATAATTTATTTTAAAAAATAAAATATTTAAAATATAACAAATAAATATATTTCTAAAAATAACATAAAAAATAAAAATATGAAATATAAAATTAAATTGAGACCGAATAAGTCTTAAATTTGTGCACTGTTTTTCATTAATAAACAATATATTTGTAAACCATGTGAAACTTATTCTTTAAATAAACTAAGTTGAATTTAACGGTGCAAACTAAATAACCCTAAGGGTGCAAATAAGGTTATAAATAAATTAATTCATTTGATGAGTAATTTGATATTTGTTCATAGAAGATTTATTTATCTAAACAATTGAACTAATTTTAATAAAATTTTAAATGATATATAAATGAACAAATTTGAATATTGACTTGCTTACTTATTTTTACTCATAAATATATGCTCTTTTATCATTTAATAAATAGTTCACTATGAATCTAATAAAAAACTCATTTACTAATATATCTTAGTTACTTTTTTTATATATTATTCTTTTTTATTCTATAAAATTTTAAACAATTTAGAACCTATTGATGAAAATATAAAATTAGAAGTTAGATATGTAAACTTAATTTTTATTAATATTTAAACCTTAATAAACAATATAAATAATATTTTTAGATTTATGCATGTGGGAAAATTTTAATAATGTGAATACTTAAAATATTTTAATAGAAAATTGTTGATTCTTGTTCACAAATCTTTGTTTTAAAATATAATATTTGTGAGATTCAAATTTAATATTTTGACAATGACTTCTAAGGCCCTAATCTATTGGATTAATTGACATAAATAATTATTTGCAATACTTTGCTCTACCCCTCAATATAGATTTTTAACAAATCTTTTCTTAATGAAAATTAGCTATTATAGTCATAGCATAAATCAACTACTTGCACATTATAAAAATAACATACACATATAATATATCCATAAAAATAATAAAAAATTAATCATAAATATATCAATATTAATATAAGATTATTCAAAAATCAACCATTAAACAAATTAAACATTATATCTAAGCCAGTAACACAGCCTAGAAAACATCATATTAGCTTAATGAATAAATTATCTTCTCAGAGGCAATTGTATCACAAATGTATTTATATCTCAAAACTATATACTTTGTCCCACCATAAAATGTAGGATTGTTTGCATACATAAATACTACAATGAAATCAAGACATCCAAAGAAAATTCTAATCTAAATAAATGTTGTTAACTATTTTAAGAGAGAGCTTCACCTTTCAGTAGAAAAACATGTATAAAAATTAATCCGTACACATTTTCTTAAAAATCAATCACATTAATATGTTTAGCTGATTCCATATTTTCATTATAATAACTTAAAGCTATTTCATTAATATCCATAAGATATCAAAAGAATTCTTCATGACTTGCCAGTGATTTAGATCTCAATTATTCTAACAATAGGTGATCAATCCCACAAATTCAATGTCTTACTAAACATTCATCATAACATACATTAGACATCCTATTACGCTTCTATTCAAAATATTGAACATGCAACATCTATTTTTATCTTATTTAAGATAATTATCAAGACTGATAATACACCCTTTTTCAATTATGTGTTAATATGCTTAAAATTTTGTACTCTAACTTGCTAAAGAATCTTTTGATATAAGTCTTATGACAAACCTGAACACTTTTTTGATTGATCTTGACTAATTTTTATAATTACTATAGAGTTAAACTTACCCATATTAACCATTTCAACTAAAGGGGATAACCAATCATTTATGGAGACAATCATCTCCATGCCATCAATATTTATAAAAATATAATAATAAGATTATAAAGCTTTGATCGAGTCCTTTGGCATACATGCAATGATGTACTTTCATCATTTAAAAAGTTATAGAGATAATGATCTGAAGAAAATTATGATATAATTGCTTGGATGATTGCTTCAATATATAAATATAATCTTTGAGCTTAAAAACTTTATGCTCTTGCCCTGTAGTCATGGTTGAAAAATTTTTATTAGAGGGGGTCGCCTTTCAAATCTAACAGTTTGAAAAGAAAAATAATACCCTTTATAGAAATTCATCTTTTTAGGATACCACGCAGATCCACAGATGTACTTATTCAGGTGATCGAGTACATCATCAAGGAATAATATACTATCTCGAAAGACAAAAATCACTACCCTTTAATGGACATAATCACCTTAATAAGGACTCCTAAGGACGTTGGATCTTGAAAGTGTACTAGAGATTCTTCTCCTACTTTACATGAAAAAGTAAAGTAGGATTTATTTTAAATCAGATTCATTAAGTTCCCTACAGGGGCAAGCCCCCATAGTTAATTACATTTTAAGGAATGGAGATTCCTTAGAAAAACTCTCAATTAAGGTAAATGGTCGTTGTCTCTAAAGATTTCAATAGGAAAGGACTATCAATCGATTGATTTATTTTTTGAAGATCAAATGGGATTGATCAAAGAGAGATTTATTATCGAAGCCAAATGAATAAGTAGGAGATGCTCACGATGCTAGGAAACCTAGCGAGCATCTCAAACTATCCTATGATTGGGCTTTACATTTTTTAAATTGATTTAGTTTGTTTGAGTTGCATTTTTCATTAGAAATTTAGGACTTATGATTCCTTAATGCAAGATTAAGAATACTTAATAGGTGAGAAATTAAGCTTATGGCCCACAAAGGGGAAAATAAACCTCAGAACTAAATCTAGGGAGCCGAGGGGCACCTCTAAATCTAACGCGAAAAATGGGTGGTGGTTTGCCTCCATAGAGAGAACAGAACAAACCACACGGACTTATAACCGGGGGGTGGCACTAACTCCTCCTACTATTTTAAATACATGTAGGTAAATCTTTATGCTTATACAAGATAGCTAGGCTATTTTTATTTAAAAAGAGACTAAGTCCTTAAACTCACTCCCTAAAGAGACTAGATCATGTAAAGGTATGCTTCAAATGACCTAAATCTAATGCAATTCAAATTTCATTTTATTTTCATTTTTTTTGGACAATCATTTTGACTCAAGCTAATAGGATTCATATGCATAATGCATGAGAAAGAAGGTTATTGGCCAAAATCAATGAGAAGGGAGGAGGTGAGTTTTCACCACGGCTCTCAAAGGTCAAGCCGAGTTCTTTGGCAAAGGTGGAAGCCCTCCAATCAAGAGTGAAATAAGATGCATTTATGCATGATATTATAAAAGAAATGCTCATCCAGCTAAGGGGTTGTTAATTCTTTTATCTTGATTTTAAACTTAAGTTTAAGGGAGGTTATGAGTTCTTTAATTTTAATTTGAGTTGTTAGGCAGGGTAAAATATTTCCTAAAAAGATAATCCACATACAGCCATACAGAAACTAGAAAAAATATGCCACTTAACACACAAGCTAAACAAATCAACAATCAATTTATAAAGCTAAGAGCAAAAAGAATAAAAGACCGTTGTGGTCAGGCATCGCCGCACAAACTCAAAAATATTAAATATGAGTAGCCGAGCTCTACCTTTATACAACCCAGATTACAAATGAATTAAATTATAATTAAGCAAATGAATTCATTGTTATGGGGGTCTTCAAGCTTTCTTCTTTTTTCTTTTCTTCTTTCTTCTTTTGGTTCCTTCTTTTGGATGGTTGGAAGGTAGATGCTCTAATACTTCACATGGTGCATAAGATAAGATCTTATGACCAATGCTCATCATAATCCCCATAACAATCATTCCAAAATCCTAATTATAGAAATTTTTATATGAAAAGGGAAAAGGTAAATCTAGCTAACACCTGTAAAACAAAGGTTAGCTAAAATACACCACACAAATCTCAAGCAGATATATTGGACTTATCACCCCACACATGGGTGACTTAGTCATCCTGGCCTATGGATTATGCTTAGGGGTATAAAGCACCTGCAAGCTAAAGCATTTATATTTTTTATTTATGATAGCGCCCCTTAAGCACAATCCCCTACCGAAAAGAATAGTTGGACTAAGAGCATCCTACCATTCATTCTATGAGCATACACCCTAACATCTAGTCTAAAACATACATCACCAAACAAAACAAACATCAAACCATGCACCGAACTAACCTAAAGCTAGAAGTGGTGACTTAGGCTAATGTGTGTGCTTTGAAGGCTTGTGTGGTATGCTTAGCTATGGCTCTAGGTTCAAATTTTCTAAGTGTGAAAACATGTTCAACTTAGAGGAGAGTTTCATTTAAGTTGTTTAAGTATTTTGGGTTAATTTTATTTCATGTTTTGACTTGGTAAAGTGGATCCTACAATTAATTACTAAGTTATGAAGAGAGGAAAAGAGAAGAGAACTTCTCTTTCCTTCCCTAACCTAAGTAATTTCTAAAGTAGATTCACATTTTAGTTTCATTTAGGTGAATGTTTTAATTAAATCTTTTAATTAATCCTAAGTTTAGATGAACTCTAAACAAACCTATTCAAAAAGAAAGGTATTTTAATATTAAATACAATGAATCAAAATTCACATAAAACACATTACTTCATTTCTTTTCCTAACATATATAACATGCATATAAATGGATCCTAAGTATATCTATACATGCAAATGAGAGTATTTAACATACTTTATGATGCATTCTAAGTAATCAATTTAAGAAAATTTAGAAGATTAGTATGCATGATTTTCTTAAGTAGAAAAAGTTTTTCTTATCCAAATTTTCACATACACACATGAAAGTAAGAAAGGCATAAGTGAGTACAAGTGTAAAGTATAAAACCTACTTAGGGCTACTTAAAATCTCGCAACCTCAAGGTTGTCTAGACTAATATACCACTTTCCTTAAATACAAACATATGTATAAAAGAAATGAAATGGAAAATAAGAATGCCAAAATTGTTTAATGGATTCATTTTTATTTATGCAATTTATGTATGCAAATATAGGCAACCCTTCTTAGGAGATAGCATAGGGATGAATAGGGTATGGAATTAAGTAAGTGTTAGGTTCTTTTTAAATGAATCCTACATCTTACCAACTCCTATTCAAAATTATGCTAACATAAGAAAGAAAGGAAACCTATGTTAAGCATATCTTTATAATCTATCACATGCAAGCTTATAATTAAAATAAGTAGCACACTTTCATATTTTGTATTTGATTTATGTATTTTAAAAATAATTTGGACTTATTAGTGATAATAGACATTCATATTTCTACTTTAGCTAATACATGCAAATTTGACATAAAGTAAACAATTTCATTTTAAAATTTGAATTTCAAAAACTATGAATGCATGAAATCACATGGCATACAGCTTAACATGTTGTGGAAAGATTCAAAGTAATGAAAGTATATAAACAAATTCACTTCACTTAAATCCAAAATACTTTCTTATAGAATAAGAAAATTTAGAATAAATCAAAGTGAATTTCAAAGTTATTTTTGTTTAGGTTTGAGTTTGATTTAATTTTGAAAATGTGATATGAGTTTGCTATTCCTAACCCATTCTCGCATGTGTTTGATATTTTTGTTTAATTTTTAGATAATTAGATCCATTTTTATGTGTTGAATAGGTTAAGGTATGAATTAAATAACTTAATTAATCCTTACCTATACCATCTTAGAAGAATTAACTAAATAATTATGAGCCAATGAAATGACATAAAACCCACAAGGAATTTAAATTTTTAATGCACCTAATAATGAAAATGCCTAATGCAATTTGGCTCATAATTAAAAGTTAATTAAGCTATGGGGTTTAGCTTAAGTAATTTCAAAACACTCTTTCATACCTATGAATGGGGTTTTGATTTTCTTAATTAAACTTAGGTTATTAAACATCTAAGCATCTACCCAAGGTAGATTAATTTAGGATTTTTAGAAATTGATTAAGGGGATAATTGATGAATTAACCCTTAATTAAGAGGAGATTAAGGAGAGAAGAGGGGGTTTAGGGAATATCTTAAGGGAAATGCCCCAAAATTATTCCATAAACCTCCTACTTGGATCGACCAATTCATAGGGTAAAATCACTAATCATATCCTAATTATGCTTAATTATATGAGAATGGTAATTAAGGAAATCATATGCAATTAATTTAATCAAGCCTTCAATAAATCCTAAGAAAATTAGGAGTAGAGGTCATCCCCTAAAACTTTTCCAAGAAATTTAGGATTAATCAGAGGCCTAATCAAAGAGTAATTAACAAAATACACTTTTAATAAAACCCAAATTCAAAGAAAATCATAATTCAAAACTCATAAAAATTAATTTTAAAATGTTTTAGGTTTAATTATCTTTCCATAGGTTTTTATTTCATATTTTTCTGAATTTTCTATGAAGAGTTATGAATTTTTGAAGTTCTCTAGATTTTTAAGGAATTAATGCACTTAACTAATCCCCTCCGCGATGGCGAGCGTGGTGGTGGTCACGTGCTTTACACCGCGAGGGATAACTTAAGTTGTCATGTCAGGGATGAACGCGCTTTAATCCTCGACCGTCCGATCAAAGATCGGACGGCTAAGAATCTCCCCCGTGGTTTAAAATAGATAAATTGATTTCTAAACGTGCTGAATAATCTCATCCGTCTGTCTAAAATGTACAGATGGATGACTAAGATGATCCAAGTTCTTCCCCTTGATCAACAGAGACCGTCCATGATCAAGGGGAAGATCCAAGCTAGATCTAGCATGGAATCACACTAAATTCAACCCACACCATCTAAAGATAGAGAGTGGCAAATCCAACAGTCAAAAATTGATGAGGTGAAAATTTCTTTCATAAATCTCCACACCACATTGAGTTTAGTGATTGAAAAATTTCATACCTCGCTAGAGGTGATCACCGATGCTCGATTTCCTTGGAGAAGCTTTGTTTGGTTGAGACGAAGCCTTGCTGAAGTTTGGAGCACTTGAGGTTGAGTAATGGATGGACCAACTCCTCCTTGCTTGAGCTTTGACTTTGATTGAATTTGATCCTTCCTTGCTATGGGAACTCCAATAGATGCTTAGGTGCACTCGACTTAGCTCCTAGATGAAGTGTGCAAGAGCAATTGGAAGGAAATTGAGTGAGGAAGAAATTGGCTAATGGATTGAGCTCCTCTATTTTTGCACTGTGCAAAAATCGAGAAATGGGGAATTCTAATCCTCATAAGAAGCTTAGGAGTGCTCTCTGATGATCGCTTTGAGTTCCTTAGCTTCAATCGACCTTGAGTCAATGAAAATAGAAGTGAATTAGCGGGAGTATATCTCCCCCTTAAAGGATCGGATGGCCGGCATGTCCATGCCATTTTGATCCAATTTATGAGATTGGGAGGGCTCTTTGATCTATTTTGAGTGTGCACATGGTCGGTTTGATCCAAGGAATGGATTGCCAACCTCCCATGTGCCTTAATTTGAGCTTAAGAGGGAGTTTAAAAAAAATTAATTTTAAGCTAGGGGGTCGGGTTTGGTCTGAGGACCAAATGGGCTGACCCAAACCCATTGGGTTGGGTGCATCACTCATCACTAAGTCCCCTTGAGCTTTTGGGAAATCCTCAAGTGAATGTGAAGAGGGTATGACCAAATTACCCATGAATTAGGACAAAATTTGTTCTATGGCCTACGGGTAGGATTGTCATTTTGATATTTTCCACTTTGGACATGATGGGTAAGTGGAGAAACTTGGTTTGGCCAAGTTTCAAGAGATTTGGAATTCAAAATGAGTCAAGTTGGGTCAAGTTGACCAATAGGTCAAATTAGGTCAAACCAACGGTTGGGTCAAGCCCATATGGCCATTTGAAATGTTTTGGTGCCTTTGGTTTGGTTCAATTTGGTATAATTTTTGATTTGGCTCATATGACTTCACTTAGGTCAAATGGGTCAAGTTGACCTATTTGACCCATTTGACCTATTTGAGCTAGGTCAAGGGTAGGTTTAGGTTAGGTTAGTCATATGGAGTGGATTGATATCTTTGTTTCCAATCAATTTGGGTTAAGTTCAAATTTGGCTCAACATAACATCTTTAGATCATGTTGGGTCTAAGGTCAATTGGGCTAGGTTAGATCTAGTTGGCCAATTGAGGCTTTAGTCAAGTTCAATAAGTGATTTGGAATGAACTTGACCCACTGATTTGGAATGAACTTGACCCATTGATTTGGATCAATTTGGCTTAGATCAAGTTTTTACACATTTTGGCCCTTTAGGTCAAAATGGGTAAACTTGGGTTAAGTGGCCAATTGGGCTAGGTTAGGCTCAAATATTGAATTAGTCAAGTTCAAACATAAGTCAGGAGTGAACTTAGATCAATGGTTTCAATCAATTTGGCATATGGTGGAATTTGGCTATGTAAGGTCTTATTTTGGGTTAAGTGTTGACTTGGTCAACCCTTAGGTTTGACATGGTTTGACCCAATTTGATTGATTGATCATCCCATGATGATTGTTGATCATGATGAGAGGGGTATACTAGTTTGGTTCAATCCAATTTGGTTAGGATCAAAATTTGGCACATAAGGGTACTTTAGGTCACTTTGGATCAAGTGAGCCAAAATGGGTCAAATAGCTTCGTGAAAGATTTATTTGAACTTGGTTAATCTTGTTTATGAATTTATGATTGAAATATAAATATATTTACAAGTGGTTTGATATTAAATGGGTTTTGAGCCATTTGAAAATTTCATATTCAAAGAAAGAATATGAAAGGATTTTGCGTTAGATTTTTGAATTAGGTTATGATTGAATAATTGAATTTTGGATTTATATAAGAGCTCATGAATGTAGGGTTGATTGAATCATGAGAGAAAATCAAGGGTTTGGCTTGATTTAGAGTTTATTTGGCTAAGTTCAAGATTTTGGTTTGAAAGGCTTAGATTGGATTTTGAGTTGATTTGAGTTTGACATTTGGAAGTGGTTTTGATTGTTTGAATTTATATTTCATTTATATATGTGAATATAAATGAGAATATAAATGGATCATGAGAAAATTTCAAGGATTTGAAGTGGTTTAGTCATGATTTGGGCTAAATCTATTAAAAAGAAATTTAAAGGATTTAAGGAAAATTTTAAATTGAAATTTAATTTTTGGATTTGATTTGATAGATTTATATTTATATTTCATTTATATATGTGAATATAATGAGAATATAAATGGGTTTTGAGAAAATTCTATGAGTTTGAATTGATTTGATCAAGATTTAGGTTAAATCCATTAAAGGGAATTTAAAAGATTTAAGGGAGTTTTAAATTGGAATTTAATTTTTGAGTTGGATTTGATTGATTTATATTTATATTTTATTTATATATAAGAATATAAATGAGAATATAAATAAGTTTTGAGAAAATTCCATGAGTTTGAATTGATTTGATCAAAGTTTAGGTTAAATCCATTAAAGGGAATTTAAAAGATTTAAGGAAAATTTCATGAATTGATTTAGAATTTTGAGTTTGATTTTATATTCCATTTATATATGTGCATATAAATGAGGTGTGAAAAAATCTCAAAGATTTGATTTGGTTTTGATTGCTTTAGATTAATTCCTTAAGGGAGGCTTATGGACTTAGGAAAAATTTGGACCTAGAAATTTTTGATGGATTTTGATCATGGGTTTCAATCATAGTTTTTAATCATAGATTTCAATCATGAAATTGATTGATTTGGAGAAAATCAAATAGAATTGATTTGAAGTTTGACTTGAAATGAGGAAAGTGAGGAATGGTTCAAGCTGGGTAAGAAATTCCTAACACCCCTAAGGCATGACCTATTCCTATGGCTAAACCTTTCTAAATCTCTAGAGCTAGGTTGAGTGTCCACCTAATCACTAGATGTGTCTTAAGACTAAGGAACTCGTAAAGTCTAAGAGGAGTCCTGTGTCTAAGATGGAGGTGTTGGGAGCAAAATGAGGTCAACAAAGGGCGCCTAATAAGTGTGGTGTGACTGACCAGGTACACCGCACGTATTATGATCAAAAACACCAGAATATCACAAGCATTAATAGAGATAATTTATCCCTAACCCAAGAAGTAGAATGAATCCAGAGCCTAATGCATTGGGCTCTACTTATTTCGAAGACATAAGAGAGAAGAAAAAATCCACTACGGGATAGAGTGTGAACCTTCCACTAGGAAAGCAGGTTCAAGTCATCCACAAGGGGAAGAGAGGTTTGATTTGAGTTCTACTGAGGAAGAGGGTTGAATTTGTTTTAATCTTGTTGTTTGTTTAATTTGTTATTTGTTTGGACTCCACGGGGGATACAAAAGTGAACTCTCCACTAGGAAAGCAAGTTCAAGTCATCCATAAGGGAGAAGTTGTGAAATCCATTAAGGGATAAAAATTCTAGATCCGCTGGGGGGCTAGAAAGATTTTGCATCTTACTGAGGAGAAGCAAAAGGGTTGATTTAGATTGTTTTTTTTATTTCTTTGGATTTATTTGTTTCAAAATTTTAGATTTTAGATTTTGAGAAGGACCATGTTGATTTGCGATGGATCGCACTAAGCAGAAGCCACAGATGCCTAGACCTAACTTAGATTTACTAATCTAAAGGGATAGTCTACTAAACACATAGTAGGACTAGCCAACCAAAGGGATGCCTTTCAGTATACAGTAGCTGTACTAGGAAGAAAGCGTAGTAGACTTACATCCCTTAAAGTAGGGAACCAGTTGTTGGGGTAATCTATTAGTAAGGCAACAGATTGAAACCCAACATAGGGCTGACTATTGAGTGAATGTCGTTGGGGAACTTAGATCAATTCAAGATAGCCAAAGATAGATTTCTTTTTAGATTGGTTTTGATTATGATGAATCCTATTGATTTGTAATGAATTGTACTGAGTAGGGGCCATGAAGGCCTAGACCTAACTCAGATTTACCAATCTAAAGGGAGTAGTCTACCAACCATAAGGTAGGACTATCCAATCAAAGGAGTGCCTTTCATTTGCAATGGTCAAGTTTTAAGAAGAAAGCGTGGGGACTCACATCTTCTAGAAACAAGGAACCAACAATAGATCAAACCCAACCTAGGGCTAATTATTGAGTGAATGCCATGGGGGGACTTAAATAAACTCAAGATAGTCAAGGTTAGTTTCATTTTTAGATTTATTTTAGTGAATCCTATTGGTTTGCGATGAACTGCACTGAGTAGGGGTCATGGAGACCTAGACCTAACTTAGATTTACCAATCCAAAGGGAGTAGTCTACCAACCACAAGGTAGGACTATCCAACCAAAGAGTGCATTTCAATTTGCAAAGGCCAAGTTTTAAGAAGAAAGCAGGACTCACATCTTCTAGAAATAAGGAACCAGGTGATTGGTTGGCAAAGTGACAGATCAAACCTGACCTAAGGCTAACTATTGAGTGAATGCCACTTGGGGACTTAAATCAACTCAAGATAGTCAAGATTAGTTTCATTTTTAGACTTATTTTAGTGAATCCTATTGGTTTGTCATGAATTACAATGAATAGGGGCCATGGAGGCCTAGACCTAACTCAAATTTACCAATCCTAAGGGAGTAGTCTACCAACCACAAGATAGGACTATCCAACTAAAGGAGTGCCTTTCGATTTGCATTGGTCAAGTTTTAAGAAGAAAGCGCGGGGACTTACATCTTTTAGAAAAAAGGAACCACTAGGGTGATCGATTGGTTTGGGCAACAAATCGAACCCGACCTAGAGCTCACTATTGAGTGAATGCCACTAAGAGACTTAAATCAACTCCAAGATAGTCAAAGATTAATTTTATTTTTTAGACTTTTGTTTAGTTTGATGGATTCTGTTGGTTTACGATGGATCACATTGAGAAGGAGCTTATATCAGTCTAGACCTATCTCAGATTTACTGAATCAAAAGGAGTAGCTTCCCAGCCGATGGGAGAGCTATCCGACCAAAGGAGTGCCTTTCAATTTGCAATGATCAATTGAAGGGAAGAAAGCTCGAAGACTCACATCTTCCACTAGAAAAGATCACTGGGGTGATCGATTTCTTTGGGCAATAAATTGAACCTGACCTAGGGCTGCCCATCAATTTGCGACAATCATGCTAGAAAGAATGCGTCATAGTCTTATATCTTCTAAAGCGGAATGATTGTCGGGGTAACCTGTCTATGGAAAAATAAATTGAACCCTACCTAAGGGCGACTATTGAGTGAATGCCACTGGGGAACTTAAATTAACTCAAGATAGTCAAGATTAGTTTTATTTTTAGATTTATTTCAGTGAATTATATTAGTTTGCGATGAACTGCACTGAGTAGGAGAAATGGAGGCCTAGACCTAACTCAGATTTACCAATCTAAAGAGAGTAGTCTACCAACCATAAGGTAGAACTATCCAACCAAAGGAGTGCCTTTTGGTTTGCAATGTTCAAGTTTTAAGAAGAAAGTACGGGGACTCACATCTTCTAGAAACAAGGAACCACTGGGGTGATTGGTTGGCAAAACAATGAATCAAACCCGACCTAGGGCTGACTATTAAGTGAATGCTGTTGGGGGATTTAAATCAACTCAAGATAGTCAAGATTAGTTTCATTTTTAGATTTTTTTTTAGTGAATCCTATTGATTTGCGATGAATTGCACTGAATAGGGCCCATGGAGGCCTAGACCTAACTCAGATTTACCAATCCAAAGGGAGTAGTCTACCAACCATAAGGTAGGACTATTCAACCAATGGAGTGCCTTTTGATTTGCAATGGTAAAGTTTTAAGAAGAAAGCACAGGGACTCACATCTTCTAGAAACAAGGACCCACTAGGATGATCGATTTCTTTGGGCAACAAATTGAACCCAACCTAGGGCTGACTATTGAGTGAATATTGTTGGGGGGACTTAAGTCAAATCAAAAATAGTCAAAGATTAATTTTATTTTTTAGATTTTTATTTATTTTGATGGATTTCATTGGTTTGCAATGGATCACATTGAGAAGGAGCTCATACCAGCCTAGACCTATCTCAGATTTACTGAACCAAAAAGAGTAGCTTCCCGGCCGATGGGAGAGCTATTCGACCAAAGGAGTGCCTTTCAATTTTTAATGATCAATTGAAGGGAAGAAAGCTCGAGGACCCACATCTTCCACTAAAAAAGATCATTGGGGTGATCGGTTATTTTGGGAAATAAATCAAGCCCGACCTAGGGTTGCCTGTCGGTTTGGACAATCATGCTAGAAGAATGCATCATAGTCTTATATCTTCCAAAGCAGAATGACTTCCAGGGTAACTTGTATGTGGCAAAATAGATTGAACCCAACCTATGGGCGACTACGGGGTGAGTATCGACCTGGGGATTTATCTCAACTCAGGTAGTTAGATAATTCCTATAGGGAGTTTTGTTGACACTACCCTAAAGATAAGATGCCTGCTTAGGAGAAGGGACCCTTTGGGGGCTTGAATTCATAATCCCAAGTGAATTAATTTGTTTATTTTAGTTTGTTTTAACATGGACCTTGTTAGTTTGCGAGGGATAAAATTGAGAAGGAGCTTATATCAGCCTAGACCTATCTCAGATTTATTGAACCAAGGGAGAATCTGCATATCCACTAAACAAATTTTCCAACAACAGAGGTGGCTACTAGGAAAGGGGAACTATCCAATCCAAAAGTAACCTAGCTAGTGTCTAAATAGGGTCATAAAGGACTTGATCCAAATAGAGTGCCCACAGGGGATGGGGCTACTAAAGGGCTTAATCTAACACCCTGGAGAAGATGACATGGTTAGTCATATATCCAATAGGTATTCGGTGTCCAACTCAAGGAGAAAGCATGGGGACTCATATCTGCCAAGAGTTGTGTACTCACAGGGTGAGTCGCTATCAGCATAACGAACATCAACCAACATAAAGTGTCTATTAGTTTGCAACAATTAGCCTAGGAAGAAAGCTCAGAGACTCACATCCTCCTATAGTGGAATTGATTGTTGGGATAGTCTTTCATCGGCTGGATAGGTGCTATCCGACCTAGGGTGACTACTGAGTGAATGCCACTGGAGGACTTATATCGACTCAAACATAGTCAAGATGAAAGGGGCCTTTGGGGGAATTATCCTAAACCTCAAATATACGCAACCTAGTTAGTGCATGATGGCTAGTTCAAGAAGAAAGAACGAGGACTCACATCTTCTTAAGCAAAGTCAACATGAGGTAGCTTACTGGCTGGGCAGTAAAGCCTACCATACTAACAAGGCACTAATTGATTTGCAATGATCAAGTTAGGAAAAAAGTCACGAGGACTCACATCTTTCAATAAATGATCATGATATACTAGAGGTACATGTGAGACCACCTAGCGATTTAATGAGGTGCCTGTGGGCTTCCTCCCATATCAAAATAGCCCAACATAAAAGATAGTATAAGAATCTCATCACATCACAGTTTGGAGTTAGTAGAACTATTCCTACCCCTGCCTTCCCTAGGAGAATAGATCATGGTGCTTCACCTTTAAGAAAAGAAGCATCACCATCAAAATACATCTCCCATTGGCGGTTGCCATCCTCCCTTAAGTTCATGATTTATTCATTGAGAAGATCGTCACTAAGCGAAGAATCAAGAAGTGGGTGTGTGCTAAGAAATTATGCATTCCTTTAATCGCACGGAGGGGTACAAATGTGATATCAAACTGTGAGAGTATCATGGTCCAATGAGCCAAACATTTGGAAAGCATTGGCCATGTCATGACATACTGTAGTGGATTCATCTTGGAGATCAAGTTCACCTTATGAGAAAGCATGTAGTGTCGTAGCTTTTGGAAGGCAAAGATTAAAGCTAGGCAATATTTCTCAATAGATGGATAGTTTACTTCAGAAAGATCGATGACGTGAGGTAGAGCTCTCCTTCCTTCATCATTGGCTTGGGCCAACAGAGCGAAGAGTCATCCAATGCAGAAAAGGATGAGTGGCTACCCGGATAGGCTGAGAACTGGCTTCACCAAGTATTCTTTGATCTCTTAAATGCGTCGACACTTGTCATCCCACTTGAACTTGGCATCCTTTTGACAAGTCTGAGAATGGCTTGCATCTCCCGATAAGTTTGAGATAAAGCATCTTAGATATGCCATCCTTGAAAGGATGAGTTGAGTTAAACTCTTAGGAGGTGGCATTTCTAAGATAGCTTTAATCTTTTCAGATCTATTTCTATTCCCCATGTCAACAACAAACCCAAGGAATTTCAAGCAACTCAATGCACACTTCGTGGGATTCATTTTTAGGTTATATTGTCTTAACTGTTCAAAACTACTCTCAAGTCAAAGAGGTGGTCTTCCTTTTCTTTGATTTTGACTACTAGATCATCAATGTAGCACTCAACCTGATGATGGATGAGTTCATTGAAGATCTGAGTCATGGCCCATTGGTATGTAGCACCAGCATTTTAAGGCCGAAAAGGCATGACCCTATAATAGAAGATTCTTGATCGAGGTTCGGTAGTGTTTTTTCATCTTAGAGACATCTTGATTTGGTTATGGATGATCCATCCATGAAAGAGAAGACCATGAGAGGCAATGTCCACCATTAAGTATAGGAAGAGGAAACTCATCCTTGGGACATGCCTTGTTTAAGTCCCAAAATTGATGCAAATGCAAATTTGGCCATTCTTCTTCTTAAGATGACACTAGCTAACTGGTAGATATTTTTCTTCCCGATGAAACCAGCATCAATTTCTTGACTTCAAAAAATGACCTGTTGTTCAATTTCTAATCGCATCTAGGAGCTTGCTTAATAGGGTAACGTTAGATCTATTGCTAGCTTGTGGACTGCACGAGGAGATAATCCAGCATTTCTTCATAACTCCATGAAGCCTTTAAACTCAATAGCCTAACTAAGTCATTGGTTTCTTCTTCATTCAAGAATGAACTGATGTATGCCGAGGATTTTCTTCTCCCAGGTTGATTTCTTTAGCTTGTCTATTGTTGAATGATTTCTTCTTCAAATTCTAGGTGCCTTTTGACTTGAAGATCATTTGAATTATTTGAGATTTCTAAACACACTTTCTCATAAGAGTTGGGGATGTGTGAGAAGAACCTATCAAACTCCCAATGGTTGGTGATAATCAAACAGTAATCACTATCATCGACGGACCCTATCAATCCTAGTCCTACTTTGATTGTGCTTCTTCCCGAAGTTCCATAATTTTTCAAAGTACTCTAACCTGCTTGGACCATGTGAGGAACTAAACCTTTCTGTATAAGATTTTGAACACAAAGTGAGAGTAAAATCAAAGGTAATTCCATTAATTCTTTAAAGTATCTTCCTCAAGTTCTACATCACTGACTTGAGGAGGATGAACCCAAAAGAACCTCTTGCTTCATGTCACTGAAGACTTAGGGACTTCCTTAACTACTAAACCTTCAACTTTCAGAGATGTAAGTGAGGTAAGAGCTAAGGTTCCCAACCGCCTAATAGTTTCACATAAACCATTCAAATACTTTGCTTTGCTTGGAGGCTGTCTTCATCTTGCTGGATCAAAGTCACCTCCAATGGAACCCGCTGAAAGGGTTGGCTAGTATACTAATATCATTAGACTCATCCTCCAGGCTGGATTCCAAGTCTATGTGAATAGTAGGGGTACTCCTGTGAACTGAACAACCTCTATTGGTCAAGGCCAACTAGGGTCTCCCACCTCTGAACTCTATTCTACCTCTGTGGAGGTTGAGCCATTCTACCCACATGTCCATATGATGGAATGAACTGGGTGGAATGTGATATGCATCCTATTTCTTCTTCAATTCCCCTTGCTCACTTGGACTTTCTTTTCTTTTCATTTTCTTTTATCTTTTCTTTTCTTCATTTTCTTTTCTTTTTTTTTTGCATTTGAATTTTGTCCAAGTTCATAAGAAAGGGTGTTTTGAGGAAGATAGTAGGTCACATCCTCATAAATCTCAACCTCTAACTGAAAATGGCTTTTCATCCCATTGACTGATATTCAATTCCATCTTTTTGATGCATGAAAGGGAGGATGGAATGATCTTGTTGATGTATCCAAGGCCTACCAAGCAAAGTAGTGAAAGTATTCAATCAATGATGTAGAACTTGGCTTCAGTCTTCCAGTCACGATCTCCAAAGGTAACACTATAGAACCTAAAGCCCGCTCACCTTGATCATTGAATCCTCTCAACATCATCCGATCTCCTCGGAGTGTGGAGATGTCATCTTCAAATAGGTAAGGGTCTTTAGACTCATAATGTTCACCGATGCACCAATCCAGAACCTCGAAGTTGAACCTCCATGTCGATGATGTAGAGGGGAAGGTTGTGCTCCAAGTCCCCAAAGAAGGTCTTCATCTATGAAGGTGATCCCTTGGGCTTCTTTTGCATAATGTGCTTCCTCACCTATAGTGGTCAGCTGAGCTAAGCATATTTGATCAAGGAGAGCCTTGATTAGTGATTCCTCATCTCTGGATAAGACAAGGGCATCATATATGCTTAGCTTAGATGAACAACTTTCTTAGATGAGAAAGGATGTTGTAGTCCACCTTCACTGGTCTTCCACAAGCATATCCAAGGGTGGAGCATCATGGCTTCGATCTTCGCATCCAATGACTTGTTTCCTCTATCTGAGGTGTTGCCCTAGGAGGTAGAACCTTGCCACTAGGAGGTTGACTGATCTCTTGAGGCAAGGTGGTGAAGGTTCTACCTCACAGCTCACCTACAACTTCTCCTATGGGACCCTCGGAATGGATGATTCCAAGTCTATCTCAAGAGGTGAACCCGTAGTATTCAGAGTTGGAAAGTCCAACTCTGAATCAAAAAGAGGAAGATCAAAATTATTATAGTTATTTAGACTTGAAGAGTTATCGTTAGGAATAGAAGAAGACAACCCATCAGAAGTGACACAAATATAATTCAAACTAGCTTTATTCTTCAATTTCTTGGAATTATTTGGAGGTACAAAGTAGAAGTCAAGTAGAGTGAGTGGAGTAAGGATTTGATGCCCTTATCCATGATATACAAGAGTTCTACTAGTAGAAGAAATAGAAGAGCTAGAATGGAAGAAGTCAGAAGTGGAAAAGTGGAGACTATACACGATGGGTATGCTAAAGGGCTATCCCGGGTCGACACATGCTCGCACGCTCCTTTCCTAGAGTTGGCATGAAACTTGCAAACCTTCCTTGGTGTTGGAGGTTTGAACTGCACCTCAAGGAAAGCTTCTTGATCTTCTGAATTATTTTCTTAGAGGTTTTAGATAAAGAAATGTCCCAACCTTCTTTGGTTTTGGTAGATCACATGTATCCCCAAGGATTACCCTAATGGAACTAGAAGGTTGTTCCACAAGGTATTCCTTTGGGATAACTACAACACCGGTCTTGAAATTGTGTTCAAGCCAGTCCTTGAATGTGAAGCAATCCTCCAAAATGTGGCCTAACATATGGTGGTAAGGGCAAAAGTTTGGATCATGACTTTTGCTTACTTCCTCCAGTCTCCTAGGTTGCTAAAATCAAGTTTCTTTAAGAGATTCTTAAATATTTCGATTACCTCCCTCTTAAAAGAACAAGGTATGTTTAACTTATCTAAAAGAGTAGGTGGACCATAGCTACCTAATGGTGGATATGCATGCCATTGGTGGTGAGGTGGTGTGGCCGGCCATGGAGGCTATGTGGAGGCTGATGGCGCCTGGTGGCAAAGGAGGTGGAGGCCGAGCGTGGTCTCATGATCATCTCTAGTCGCTTCCCCTTGTCAACCCCGCATCGCTCCGTGTTTCTTCTCATTTTGGGATTTCTAGGCAACCGATCTTGAAAAGGCAACTTTGGCCTCTCCTTGTAGACTAGCCATCTTGTTGATTAGCTTCAAATGTCTTGATAGTGAAGCCCTTAAGCATGAAGGTGATAGCCATGGATATTCTTCAAGAGAATCTCAATGCTATTCAGAATGTGGTTCACACTTCATACTCAGGTTATGCCATCAGAGAATATAATCAACAAGTGACTCAGTAGGGTGCTGTTGTGCTACAATGAGATCACCTACAGTAACCCTTTGTTGAGCTCCAGCAAACCTCTTGATGAAGAGTTGCTCTAACTCAACAATGTCTTTACTAACCATTGGGCGTTCAGATACCAATCAAAAGCAATACCCACTAGGCTACTAAAAAAGTCTAAAGAGTAAAGCATCGCCACACTGTTGCAATAACTAGCCTAAAGTGCTATATGTTGCCTGGTTTCCACCGCCATCAAAGCTTTTGAAGGAAGGCACGAAACCCTTGGGATATTGGATAGCATCAATTCTGTAGGGTCTACCTTTTGGAACTAATGATCCTCCCTAGGCTTGAGCCAAAGCTTCCTTCACCTGCTGCTCAACCATGGATTTTATATCCTTTTCATGTATGGAGGTACTTTCCACTACCTTCCTATACATGCTAGTGCTACCTTGCTCAACAGGAGGTAGAGTCTTGGTTGGGTCCAAGACATGCACTAACTCAGGCTGACTAACATCAACTATAATGAACTAGGGGCGAAGCACCGAAACCGCTAACAAGTCCTGTAATTGACGTGCCATCCTATCAATCTACTCATCCTTCTGCCTTAATTGATGTTAGAGGTGCTAGGCTAATTCTACGGTGTCTTCCTGATCAACCTCATCACCTTCCATAGCTTGTTATTCCTTGAGAAGAGATCCTCTATTATCAACCTTGCAGACTCAAATGAATCTCAACAAGTCATCTTCATTGGGATCTAACCTCTCTTCATCGACAAACCCTAAGATCTCCTTCTTCTCCATGAAATAGTATGCAACTATCTCATCTAAGGAATGATCCAACAGGTACAAATAATTAGTTGACGGTGTGATCACTATCATGCACCGAGAGCAAGACCTTGGACTAGAGTCAATCTATTTGACTACTCACTAGATGAATGATACCCGACCGCTATACTATAAGAGGGTAACAATCCTAGATGTTCTACCACCGCTAACTAAACTATCTGAATATCTATGATAATCACCATCTCCACATCCTATGTATGGTGAGTTGGTGAAGGAATGACCACGATGCTTCGGTCGCCACCTTTCACCACCACAAAGGTCGAGGGAGAGCCCCTACCATAATGGTGGTGTAGGGGGTAGGATCCCTTGGCCATAGCCGAATCACCAACAGGGCGCGCTTTTCCCCAGATGCGGCCTTCATGGCCTTAGATGGAATGTGAGATGCCGAAACTTGAACTAGCGATCGCAGACGAGGGGTAGAGCGGTGGGGTGGACACACCACCGACTCTCTAAGAGCCTCTGGTGGTCCTCATGAAGGAGAATCTGTTAGTATGGTCGCTGGGTAGCGAGCTGGAAAATCAACCAAAGTAGAAACGGCTGACTAACGGCTGAACCTCCATCGCCTCGCTAGTAATGTGATGTATGGCCTCATGGGCCCCTCTCGATGAATCACCTCCTATGCGGGGATAACATCAAAGATCAAACTAGCCGACTTTGAGCTATGTCACTACTAGAACATATCGGAGGTCAGCATATGACCTCTTGCTCCTAGAAATTGCTGGCTGAAATTGCACCACTGGAGGAGGTGATGAATGGATCCTCCTGACATCCTCTATGTCTGATCCGGAAGAGAGAATGAAATTGGTTTTCTATAACCAATGGTGAAGTGATGATAGGAGACTCATCCATGGCTGAGCGAGCTGCTACCTCTAGCTCCCTAGCTATCCGAGTGTGGAACCACTTGATCATATGGTTCTTATTCCTACGCTGGGTACAGGTAGGGTGGGAGGAGTATGAGCTAGACCCATACTCAAATATAGGGGAGGCAAGCCCTAGAGCCTGGGAGCCTACCTTGAGGGTACATATGGGTATAGGGGGCAACACTTTGGGATGAATGAGTCATTTGGCATATGCTGAGTCTATGGTACTACCACAACTTTCCTCTTTAGTGAGGAGACATTCAAATCAGAAGGTAAGTCTATCCTGATGACTGGCTTCTGCCTGATCAATTTCATCCTGCTAATTGTGGTGAGGGGAATGCCCCCACAAATGATCTTGGCTTCCTCAAATCCCCAGTCGAAGTGAATCAGGTGGGTATGGTCCAAACGGGGGAAGTTAGCCTGATTTAAAGCTAGATCCATACCATGAGGGAAGGTGAAGACAAACTTCCAAAGCCCGTATTGGCGAACTATCGACCACCGAAAAGAATCGCAATGAAATGAGCAATGAACTTGTATCAGTTTTCTATCTTCATAGATTTTTTTGAATTTTGAATTTGAAAATTTGAACCCACATCCAACAACTTGGAAGTGTTAAGTGGGGTTCAAATGGATTTGAAGAGATTGATTGAAAGAGGAATTTGAGTATGAATCCAAACTTCAACAAATTTAGGTATGTTGAAATATGGGTTCAAAATTTTTTGATAAGATGCTTCCATAGGTTCATTGATGTTTTGAATTTGAATTTTTGTGATTTTGAGGATCCTTTCCTTTAACAAATTTGGGTATGTTAAAGTACGGATCAAATTGATTTTATTTTTGTTTGATTATTTTGGAATTTCATTCACTTAGCAAATTTAGGTATGCTAAGAGAAATGTTTGAGAATGATTGTTTCTTTTTATGAATTTTTGTTTTGATTTTGGAAAATTTTGGAATTCTTACTTAGCAAATTTAGGTATGCTAAGTGAAGTATCCAAGTGTGTTTTGTTTGATTTTTGAAAATATGATTCTTAGCAAAATTTAGGTATGCTAAGGAAATCCTAAGTGTTTCATTTGTTTTGTTTTGATTTTTGAAAAGGGTAGGACCCTTAGCAAATTTGGGTATGCTAAGGGAATCCTAAGTATTTCATTTTTGTTTGTTTTGATTTGATTGAAAGTGGAGACTTTCCTTTAGAAAATTTGGTATGCTAAAGATGAAGTCCCACTTAGTTTTGTGAAATGGAAATTTCACTTAGCAAATTTAAGTATGCTAAATGAAACTCTAAAAGGTGTGTTCAAAATTTTTGATTTGTTTTTGGATTTAAAAATGGAAACTTCTCCTTAGCAAATTTGGTATGCTAAAGAAAGAAGTTCCAAAGGTGTTTGAAGATTTTTGTTTTGGATTTGAAAACTTCACTTAGCAAATTTGGGTATGCTAAATGAGGTTCCAAAAATGTGTTTTGAAAGTTTTGGTTTTGGAATTTGGAGAATTCGTTTAAGAAATTTGGGTATGTTAAGTGAAATTCCAAATATGTATTTAGAATTTTGAATTTTGGACTTGGAGACTTAACTTAACAAATTTGGGTATGTTAAATGAAGTTCCAAAGTGGTGTTTGAATTTTTTTAGATTTTTGATTTGGAGACTTCACTGAACAAATTTGGGTATGTTAAATGAAGTTCTACATATGTTTGAAAATTTTGAATTTTGAAAATTGGAAACCTTACTTAACAAATTTGGGTATGTTAATGAAGCTCCAAATTGTTGTTTGAAAATTTTTGAAATGTGATTGTTGATTTTTGATTTTGGATTTAGAAACTTCACATAATAAATTTGGGTATGTTAAATGAAATTCCAAAAAGTGTGTTTGAAAAATTTTGATTTTGGGATTTGGAGACTCCACTTAATAAATTTGGGTATGTTAGGTGAGGTTCCAAATGGTGTTTGAAAATTTTTAGATTTTAGATTTGGAGACTCACTTCTTTAAATTTGGGTATGTTAAATGAAGTTCCAAAAAAATGTTTTTTGAATTTTAAATTTGGGAAAACAAATTTGGGTATGTTAAATAAAGTTCCAAAATATTGTTTTGAATTTTTTTTGAATTTTTGGGTTTGGAGACATCACTTAACAAATTTGGGTATGTTGACTAAAATTTTATGAAGTTGTTTAGAAAAATTTTAATTTTGGGATTTGGAAACTTTACTTAACAAATTTGGGTATGTTAAGTGAAATTCCAAATATGTTTAGAAGTTTTTTTTTTGGATTTTGGATTTGGAGACTTCACTTAACAAATTTGAGTATGCTAAATGAAGTTCCAAAATGTGTTTGAAAGTTTTTTTTTAGGAAATATTTGGTTTTAACTTTGGAAACTTCACTTAGCAAATTTGAGTATGCTAAATGAGGTCCAAATATGTTTTGAAATTTTTTTGGATATGATTGTTTAAGTTTTGATTTTTGAAAAAGAGTTCCTCCATTTCACAAATTTGGGTATGTGGGAATGGAAGTTAATCTTATTTTTGAAATGTGTGTGATTATTGTTTTTTGAAAGAGGGAATTCCAACTTAATCATATGTGGGATATGTTTAAGTGGGATTTTTAAATGATTTTATTTTTATTTGAGAATGAAATCTTCATTCAATAAATTTGGGTATATTGAATGAGGATGTTCATATGTGTTTTTGAAAAAAATTATTTTATTTTGGAAATGAAACTTCCATTCAATAAGTGTGAGTATATTGAATGGAAAGGATCATATGTGCTTTTCGAAGACCTTGATTTTGATTTCTTAGAAAGATGATTGTTTATTTTATTTTGAAAATGAAATCTTCATCAAAATGAGTTGATGGAAGATGTTCATTTGTGCTTTTGGAAAGATGTTGTTAGTTTTATTTGAACATGAAGCTTCCAATTAATAAGTGTGGGAATATTGAATGGAGAGATTCATGTGTGCTTTTTTGAAAACTTTATGATTATGATTATGATTTTTAGGAAAGATGATTGTTTATTTTATTTTGAAAATGAAATCTTCATCAAAGTGAATTGATGGAAAGATGTTCATTTGTGCTTTTGAAGAGTTTTTTTTTTTTTTTTTGATTTTAGAAAGATGATTGTTCATTTTATTTTTTAATTTTTATTTTTTTGAAAATGAAATCTTCATCAAAGTGAATTGAAGGAAGATGTTCATTTGTGCTTTTGGAAAAGATTGTTATTTTCATTTTAAAGATTCCTACATGTAACAATTACAATAATTGTTAGATGAGGGTGATTTAAGAAATTTTTTGTGAAAAAATTTTATTATGTGCATTTTTGAAAGAGTGCTTTTGAAAAGTAAAATTTTTATGGAAGATTTATATTTTTGTCTTTATTATTTTAGAATGAACCTTTCCTTATCATGAACATGATAAAGAGGAAGTCTTAAAAATGTTTTTTATTTTATTTTAGATGTTTTCATTTTACCCATTAGAGGACACAACGGGGGTTTTAAGACCAACGAGGAATGTAGTCCTAAAACCTAAAGATGTTGGCTAACTCAACTCAAGTATGAAATGAGCTAAGTGCCAACGAAAAGAAGGATAGTCTTGGATTCATACCAAAGTACAAACCCACTATCTATACTTAAAGACAATGATCATTTACCAAAGATGGACAGAGGAACCATCCCCAGCGGAGTCGCCAGAAAAATATGTTGGTTGAAAAATTTCTATTAGAGGGGGTCGCCTTTCAAATCTGTCTAGTTGAAAAGAGAGAAAATACCCTTTATAGAAATTCAACATTTCAAAATGCCACACATATCCGTAGATGTACTTATTCAGGTGATCGAATATGTCATCAAAGAATAGTGTACTATCTCGAAAGATAGAAATCACTACCCTTTAATGGACCTAATCACCTCAATAAGGACTCCTAAGGACGTTGGGTCTTGAAGTGTACCAGAGATTCTTCCCCTACTTTATATGGAAAAGTAATGCAAAGTTTATTTTAAACCGGGTTCATTAAGTTCCCTACAGGGGCAAGCCCCCATAGTTAATTACATTCTAAAGAATGGGGATTCTTTAGGAAAACTCTCAATTAAGATAAATGATTATTGTCTCTAAAGATTTTAATAGGAAGGACTATCAATCGATTGGTTTATTTTTGAAGATCAAATGGGATTGATCAAAGAGAGATTTATTATCGAAGCCAAACGGGAATAAGTAGGAGATGCTCACGATGCTAGAAAACTTAACGGGCATCTCAAACTATCCTTTGATTGGGCTTTACATTTTTGAAATTGATTTAGTTTGTTTGAGTTGCATTTTTTTTTAGAAATTTAGGACTTATGATTCCTTAACATAAGATTAAGAAAATGCTTAAGAGGTGAGGAATTAAGCTTATGGCCCACAAAAGGGAAAAGAAATCTCAGAACTTAAATCTAGGGAGCTTCGACAAGGGCGGGAAGCACAACCTAAATCTAAGGTGAAAATGGATAATTGGTTTGCCTCCATAAGAGAGGACAAATCACCCACTGGACTTACATTTAGGTGGCACTAACTCCTCATATGATTTTATATATATATATATATATCAAGTCATTATGCTTATGCAAGATAGCTAGGTTATTTTTATTTAGAAAGAGACTAAGTCCTTAAACTCACTCCATAAAGAGACTAAATCATGTAAAGGTATGCTTCAAATGACTTAAATCTAATGCAATTCAAATTTCATTTTTTTCATTTTTTTTGGACAATCATTTTGACTCAAGCTAATAGGATTCATATGCAAAATGCATGAGAAAGAAGGTTATTGGCCAAAATTAGTGAGAAGGGAGGAGGTTAGTTTCTACTACAGCTCTCAAAGGTCAAGTCGGGTTCTTTGGAAAAGGTGGAAGCCCTCTAATCAAGAGTGAAATAAGATGCATTTATGCATGATATTACAAAAGAAATGCTCACCCAGCGAAGGGGTTGTTAATTCTTTTATTTTGATTTTAAACCTAAGCTTTAAGTGAGGTTATGAGTTATTTTATTTTAATTTGAGTTGTTAGGTAGTATAGATTTATTTTTTCTAAAGAGCCTAATCCACATCTAGGCCATAGATAAAGCAGAAGAAACTAGGAAAGGCATGCCACTTAATGCACAAGCTAAACAAATCATCAATCAATTTATAAAGCTAAGTACAAAAAGAATAAAAGGTCGTTGTGGTCGGGCACCACCGTACAAACCCAAAAATATCAAATATAAGTAGCCGAGCTCTAACCTTATGCATTCCGGATTACAAATGAATTAAATTATAATTAAGCAAAGGAGTTCATTGTTATGGGGGTCTTCAAGCTTTCTTCTTTCTCTTCTTATTTCTTTTCTTCTTTCTTCTTTTCTTCTTTTGGTTCCTTCTTTTGGATGGTTAGAAGATAGATGCTCTAAGGCATGACATGGTGCATAAAATAGGATCTTATGACCAATGCTCATCCTAATCCCCATAACAATCATTCCAAAATCCTAATTATACAGATTTTTACATAAAAAGGGAAAAGGTAAATCTAGCTAACACCTGCAAAATAAAGGTTAGATAAAACACACCCATAAATCTTAAGCATGTATATTGGACTTAACACCTCACACATGGGTGACTAAGTCCACCTGGCCTATGAATTATGCTTAGGAGTATAAAGCACCTGTATGCAAAAGCATTTATATTTTTATTTATGATAGTGCCCCTTAAGCACAATTCTAAAAAAAAGAATAGTTAGACTAAGAGCGTCCTACCATTCATTCTATGAGCATACACCTAATATCCATCACATATATCACAAATATCAAACTATCAACCCTAACCTAAAGCTAGAAGTGGTGACTTAGGCTAATGTATGTGCTTTGAAGGCTTGTGTGGTATGCGTAGCTATAGCTCTAAGTTCAAATTTTCTAAGTGTGAAAACATGTTCAACTTAGAGGAGGGTTTCATTTGAGTTGTTTAAGTATTTTGGGTTGATTTTATTTCATGTTTTTACTTGGTTTAAGTGGATCCTATAATTAATTACTAAGTTATAAAGAGAGGGAAAGAGAGAAAAACTTCTCTTTCCTTCCCTGACCTAAGTAATTTCTAAAGTAGATTCACATTTTAGTTTCATTTGGGTGAATATTTTGATTAAATCTTTTAATTAATCTTAAGTTTAGAAGAACTCTAAACTAACCTATTCAAAAATAAAGACTTTTTAAGATTAAATAAAATGAATCAGAATTCACATAAACACATTACATCATTTCTTTCCCCAACATATATAACATGCATATTATTGGATCCTAAGCATATCAATATATGCAAATGAGAGTATTTAACATACTTTATGATGCATGCTAAGTAATCCATTTAAGAAAATTTAGAAGATTAGTATGCATGATTTTCTTAAGTAGAAAGGGTTTTCCTTATCCAAATTTTCATACACACATGAAAGTAAGAAAGACATAAGTGCAAGAGGTAACCGGGTGTAAAACCTACTTAGGGTTACTTAAAATCTCACAATCTCAGGGTTGTCCAGACTAATATACCACTTTTTTTAAATACAAACATATGTATAAGAGAAATGAAATGGAAAAGAAGAATGCCAAAATTGTTTAATGAATTCATTTTTGTTTATGCAATTTATGTATGCAAATATAGGCAACCCTTCTTAGGTGATTGCATAGGGATGAATAGGGTATGGAATTAAGTAAGTGTTAGGTTCTTTTCAAATGAATCCTACATCTTACCAACTCCTATTCAAAATTATGCTAACATAAGAAAGAAAGGAAACCTATGTTAAGCATATCTTTATAATCTATCACATACAAGCTTATAATTAAAAATATAAGTAGCACACTTTCATATTTTGTATTTGATTTATGTATTTTAAAAATAATTTGGACTTAGTAGTGATAATAGACATTCATATTTCTACTTTAGCTAATACATGCAAATTTGACATAAAGTAAACAATTTCATTTTAAAATTTGAATTTCAAAAACTATGAATGCATGAAATCACATGGCATACAACTTAACATATTGTGGAAAGATTCAAAGCAATGAAAGCATATAAACAAATTCACTTCACTTAAATCCAAAATACTTTCTTATAGAATAAGAAAATTTAGAATAAATCAAAGTGAATTTCAAAGTGATTTTTGTTTAGGTTTGAGTTTGATTTAATTTTGAAAAGGTGATATGAGTTTGCTATTCCTAACCCATTCTCACATGTGTTTGATATTTTTGTTTAATTTTTAGATAATTAGATCCATTTTTATGTGTTGATTAGGTTAAGGTATGAATTAAATAACTTAATTAATTCTTACCTATACCATCTTAGAAGAATTAACTAAATAATTATGAGCCAATGAGATGACATAAAACCCACAAGGAATTTAAATTTTCAATGCACCTAATAATGAAAAGGCTTAATGCAATTTGGCTCACAATTAAAAATTAATTAAGCTAAGGGGTTTAGCTTAAGTAATTTCAAAACACCCTTTCATACCTATGAATGGGGTTTTGATTTTCTTAATTGAACTTAGGTTATTAAACACCTAAGCATCTACCCAAGGTAGATTAATTAAGTTCTAAAACTTTTTAGGATTTTTAGAAATTAATTAAGGGGATAATTAATTAATTAACCCTTAATTAAGAGGAGATTAAGGAGAGAAGAAGGGTTTAGGAAATAGATTAGGGGAAATGCCCCAAAATTATTCCATAAACCTCCTACTTACTGGATCCGACCTTAATCAACCCTAATCATAGAGTCAAAGCACTAATCATACTCTAATTATGCTTAATTATATGAGAAGGGTAATTAAGGAAATCATATGCAATTACTCTAATCAAGTATTCAATAAATCCCAAGAAAATTAGAGGAGGCAGAGGTCATCCCCTAAAACTTATCCATGAAATTTGGGTTAATCATAGGGCTAATCAAAGAGTAATTAGCAAAATACACTTTCCAATAAAACCTAATTTTAGAGAAAATCACAATTCAAAACTTATCAAAATTATTTTTAAAATATTCTAGGTTTAATTATCTATGCATAGGTTTTTATTTCATATTTTTTTTTGAATTTTCTATGAAGAGTTATGAATTTTTGAAGTTCTCAGTTAATTAGAATTAACTAATGCTAACTAATCCAATCCCTAACCTCACCACTGATGCGTGGTGGCGGCGATCAATGCACTTTACATGTGTCATGCTATGAGGGGATAACTTAAGTTGTCATGTAGGGCGGAGGAGCACGCGATCCTTTACCACAAATCAAAAGATCTGACAAGGACTTGCCACGCAGTTTAAAATGGATAAATTGATTTCTAAATATGTCGAATAATCTTAGTCATCCATCTAAAATGTGTGGATGGAAGCCTGAGATGATCTAAGTTCTTCCCCTTGATCAACAGAAATCGACCATGATCAAGGGGAAGATCCAAGCTAGATCTAGCATGGAATCACACCAAATTCAACCCACACCATCTAAAGATAGAGAGTGGAAAATCCAATGATCAAAAATTTATGAGGTGAAAATTTCTTTTACAAAGCTCCACACCACATTGAGTTTAGTGATAAAAAAATACCATACCTCGTCGAGGTGATCATCGGTGCTCGATTCCTTTGGAGAAGCTTCGTCTAGTTGAGATGAAGTCTTGCTGAAGTTTGGAGCACTTGAGGTTAAATGGATCAATGGATGGACCAACTCCTCCTTGCTTGAGCTTCGGCTTTGATTGAATTTGATCCTTCGTTGCTGTGGGAACTCCAATAGAAGCTTAGGTGCACTCGACTTAGCTCCTAGATGAAGTGTGCAAGAGCAATTGGAAGGAAATTGTGTGAGGAAGAAATTGGCTAATGGATTGAGCTCCCCTATTTTTGCACTATGCAAAATTAAGAAATGGAGAATTCTAATCCTCTCTAAGAAGCTTGGGAGTGCTCTCTGATGATTACTTTGAGTTCTTTAGCTTCAATCAACCTTGAGTCAATGAAAACATAAGTGAATTAGGGGGAGCATATCTCCCCCTTGAAGGATCGGACAACCGGCCATGTCCATGTTGTTTTGATCCATTTGATGAGATTAGGTGGGCTGTTTGATCTATTTTGAGTGTGCACATGGTCGGTTCGATCTAAGGAATGGATTGCCAACCTCCCATGTGCCTTAATTTGAGCTTAAGAGGGAGTTTGAAATTTCAAATTTAAGTTAGGAGGTTGAGTTTGATCTAGGGACCAAATGGGCTGACTCAAACCCATTGGGTTGGGTGCATCATCACTAAGTCCCCTTGAGCTTTTAGGAAAGCCTCAAGTGAATGTGAAGAGGGTATTTCCAAATTTCCCATGGATTAGGCCAAAATTTGTTCTATGGCCTAGGGGTAGGATGGTCATTTTACTATTTTTCCACTTTGGACATGTTGGGTAAGTGGAGAAACTAGGTTTGGCCAAGTTTTAAGAGATTTGGAATTCATTTGATAGGGTTTGGCTCATATTGACCCATTTAGGTCAAAATGAGTCAACTTGGGTCAAGTTGACCAATAGGTCAAATTAGGTCAAACCAACGGTTGGGTCAAGTTTATATGACCATTTGAAATGTTTTGGTTCCTTTGGTTTGGTTCAATTTGGTATAGTTTTTGATATGGCTCATAAGACTTCATTTAGGTCAAATGGGTCAAGTTGACCTATTTGACCCATTTGACCTATTTGAGCTAGGTCAAGGGTAGGTTTAGGTTAGGCTCATATATGGAGTAGATTGGTATCTTTATTTCCAACTTAAGTTTTTTGGCTCAACATAACCCCTTTATGGGTCTAAGGTCAATTAGGCCGTTCTAGTTGGCCAATTGAGGCTTTGGTCAAGTTCAACAAGTGATTTGGAATGAAATTGACCTATTGGTTTGGATCAATTTGGCTTAGATCAAGTTTTTGACACATTTTGGCCCTTCAGGTTAAAATAGGTCAATCCAATTTAGTTAGGATCAAAATTTGGCTCATAAGGGTACTTTAGGTCACTTTGGGTCAAGTGAGCCTAAATGGGTCAAATGGCTTAGTAAAAGCTTGATTTGAACTTGGTTGATCTTGTTTATGAATTTATGATTGAAATATAATTCCATTTACAAGTGGTTTGATATCAAATGGGGTTTGAGCCATTTGAAAATTTCATAGTCAAAGGAAGAATATGAAGGGATTTTGGATTTGATTTTTGAATTTGGTTTGGATTGAGTGATTGAAGTTTGGATTTATATATGAGCTCATGATTGTAGGGTTGATTGAATTATGAGAGAAAATCAGGGTTTGGCTTGATTTAGAGTTTATTTGGCTAAGTTCAAGATTTTGGCTTGAAAGGCTTAGATTGGACTTTGAGTTGATTTGAGTTTGATTTTTGGAAGTGGTTTTGATTGTTTGAATTTATATTTCATTTATATATGTGAATATAAATGAGAATTTAAATATATCATGAGAAAATTTCAAGGATTTGAAGTGGTTTAATCATGATTTGGGCTAAATCCATTAAAAGGGAATTTAAAGGATTTAAGGAAAATTTTTTAAATTGGAATTTAATTTTTGGATTTGATTTGATGAGCTTATATTTATATTTCATTTATATATATGAATACAAATGAGAATATAAATGGGTTTTGAGAAAATTCAATGAGTTTGAATTGATTTGATCAAGATTTAGGTTAAATCCATTAAAGGGAATTTAAAGGATTTAAGGGAGTTTTAAATTGGTATTTAATTTTTGAGTTTGATTTGATTTATTTATTTTTATATTTCATTTATATATAAGAATATAAATAATAATATAAATAATTTTTGAGAAAATTCCATGAGTTTGAATTGATTTGATCAAGATTTAGGTTAAATCCATTAAAGGGGATTTAAAGGATTTAAGGAAGATTTCATGAATTGATTTTGAATTTTGAGTTTGATTGGATCGGTTTGATTTTATATTCTATTTATATATGTGCATATAAATGAGAATATAAATTAGTTGTGAAAAAATCTCAAAGATTTGATTTGGTTTTGATTGCTTTAGATTAAGTCCTTAAGGGAGGCTTAAGGACTTAGGCAAAATTTAGACTTAGGAATTTTTGATGGATTTTGATCATGGGTTTTAATCATAGATTTCAATCATGGATTTCAATCATGAAATTGATTTGGATTTGGTGAAAATAAAATAGAATTGATTTGAAGTTTGACTTGAAAGGAGGAAAGTGAGGAATGGTTCAAGCTAAAGGGTAGGAAATTCCTAACACCCATAACACATGCATGACCTATTCCTATGGCTAAACCCTTCTAAATCTCTAGGACTAGGTTGAGTGTCCACATAATCACTAGATGTGTCTTTAGACTAAGGAACTCTTAAAGTCTAAGAGGAGTCCTGTGTCTGAGATGGAGGTGTTGGGAGCTCATTCTAAAAATGTGGTCAACAAGTCATAAAGATATTAAATTGATTTATATGAATTTCATCATTTAGGTCTTGATTAATAAATGTTGTTCTATCATCTATCTACAAACATTTTTGATCTGGAAGTGATATTATTGTTATAATGAGATCAATTAAATCTATTTATGCCACATAAAAGTTACTACAAATTCTATACCTTTTTAGGTTTATAATCTTTTGTTACTACCCATGCTTTGTGCTTATCAATCTTGTTAGATGTTTTCCGCCACTTCAAAAACTTTAATACAAAACAATAAATTTAAAATTTATTTTTGTTAATTGCAAGAGTTTGTTGAGAAATTGGTTGCAAAGAAGTTAATAATAAAGTTGGGTCATCTTCATCATGTAACATCAATTCATGTAATTCATATGTTAAAGTTGGTTAAATATGAATGTTTAAGTTGTTGTCCATGCCTCCCTCTAAAATAAAACTAAAAATGAAGAGAAGTCTCCATCCAAGCACCATTTCATGTAAACCACCTTCCTCCTTCCCTCCTTTTTTAATTTCAATATTGTAATTTTATTTTAAATATTAAAACATGATTAAGAAATCTAGTTAATGTAATAATAATAATAAGGGGTTTTTACATACAAATGACCCAAAAACTATACATATTACCTATTTAACACACAAAATATAAATATTACTCGTATGCGACCCTAAACTATTCCTGCTACTCCAAAATACCATTTCATCAAAACTTGGAGACGAAACCTCATGTATCAGGGTATCGGGCATTTATATTCCCTCTCTGCAAATTCTTTTCTCTCACTACCCTGTGCGAGTGTATCACCGCAGCTTCCCACAACGCGAGGTAAGAACTTCCTCTTCTCTCATTTCATGCGAGAACTGAAGATAGTGGCTTTTCCATATATTTTTAGGGTTAGATCTTGAGATCGATCCACTTTTAGAGGTGTTGATTGATTTTTTTTTTACTTAGTGGCTTGAAGATTTTGAAGCTTTTTATATGTATTTGGGGTCTCCATTTTCTACAAAAAAAAAATTTCATTTCAATCTCATTTAGGGTTTAGGGTAGAGCTTTCTATTCTTCTTAGCTATTTTATTCTCCATTTTCCAAGCATTATGCATCTAGGAAATCATAGACCTAAGCATGAGGAAATTGGCTCTTAGATGTAATAGAGTTAAAAAATTCTTAAAGTTTACTAAAAGGGTTAATCTGCTTACAATTTGTGTTGGCCAAAACTTTTTCGGCTTTAAGATTTTAATGTATTTTTCAATTCATTTCTTATTTTGAAAGAGATGTAAATTGGATTTATTTTGTATATTTTGTGATGTGACTTACAATTTATACCAGTCGATCCTTTTTTTGGACCTAGATGTTGCACCCGTGTGCATACTAAATATGTTGAATATTTATCCTGAGTTGGATAACTGTGTGTATGTTCTTATTTCAGAAATTGTGTATGTGAAGAAATGAGTTCAAGGCACTCGACAACATCGACGAGCAATCAAGAATGTCCAATTTATTATCACTGCAACTTACAATGTACGATATTTACAGCTTATAGAGGTGAAAATCATGGACGACGATTCTATCGGTGTCCCTGAAATAGGACAACAGATGATTGCAACAACTTCAGATGGATGGACGAAGTTGAGCATTTCTCTTCCGACATGAATAATCTGAGCAGAGTGGTTTCTGAGGAAACAATTCTAGTAAATTTTAGGTCACTCAAATATGAATAGCTGCTAGTTTATAGTGTTTGCAATAGTATTAGGTTTTTGTAAGAGTTGTATGATGTGAAATATTATGTTAAAAAATGTATGATTGTGAACTGCACTTTCCTATATATGTAATCATTTATTTTATGTTTTGAACAACAGTGGTGAATTGTTATAATTTACTTATGTGTATTTTGTGCTCGAGCTTTCATTATATAAGATGTTCAATAAATTCAATGCTTGCATTATTAATTAAAAGAACTTAAGGCAAGCAAAATCTGAGAATAATTCACATGGTTGGCTACAGGATTAAAAATGGACATTACTTCAATTATTACTGAAACAATTACACTTTTTGAGTTCAATTATTGAAAATGCTACAGGTTTTTATTACAATCAATTGAAGAATACAAAGGCCTTAAAGGGGAAATTCTCAAAGCTACTGCTCAAAAGAGCTACGAAATCACCTAAAGAGAAATTCCTCTAACTAATACAAAATAGAAAAATAAAAAAATATTATCCCCTAAAGCAACACCAGCATTTGAATATCTGATAAAGAACATAGTAGTTGCAAAGTTTCAAACCTGCAAAAAAAATACTCAAGGGAAAATGAGAAAAAAGCAAATAAGCATAATAATAAACTAAAGGGGTTTTTACATACATACCACTCAAAACTATATATATTACTTATTTAACACATAAAATATAAATATTACACATATGCCAGCCTAAACTATTCTCATTACTCCAAAATAGGCTCAAGCTCAGTTAAAATCAATTTCATGAGCAACATCATATGTGAGCATCCAAACTTCAATAAGAAGGGTTACAATCACATATAATGCTACCAACCAAAGAAAGGAAGAAAAAATATCAAAGCTATCATAGCCTCGCAAAAACACCCTATTACAAAGAAGCAGCCTATCAGGGCAGCATCTAAAAAGAATAAAATAGAAACAACAGAATAACAAGGCAGCCCAACCAACCAAAGAAAACCACCACCAGCAAGGAGGAAACCAACAAGACAATAAGAGAATCCCAACCCAAGACCACTCAAAACCAACCAGGAAAGAGACAACACACCAAACCAAACCACCATATAATCCACAAAGCCTGAGCAGTAGCACCTAGAGAACAAAACATAAGGAAGAGCAATAACCATCAAACTAAACACAACAAACCAGAAAGTAGCAACCGGCCAAGACCAATAACCCAATAAACCACCATGGCCACCACACAATTGGGCAACTAAACAAAATAGCACCAGAACATAACATAACAAGCAAACCAAGACAAACCAGATAGAATAGACGACAACATAAAGAACAACCACTTTCTAGGCCACAATAGAAACAACAACCCCTTCCAAAACTCGACAGCCACCACCAAAGGAATCGCATCAGGACAAACAAGGTTAGCACTGATCACTCAAAACCAGCTAGGAAAGAGAAAACACCCCAAACCAAACCACCACATAAATGAGAAAGCCTGAGTACTATCACCCAGAGAACAAAATAGAAGGAGGAGCAACAGCTTCCAAACCAAACACAACCAACCCAGAAGCAGCAACCAGCCAAAACCAACAACCCAATAAACCACCACGGCCACCACACAGCTGGACAACCAAACAGAAGAGCACCATAACATAACATAACAAAGCCAAGAAGGCAGAACCACTCAAAACTAGCATAACCACACTCTTTTGCAACCCTCTCTCAGCAGGACAAACAAGGCCAGCACAACCACTCAAAACCAGCCCAGAAATAAGCACAAATCAATTAGCACCAAAACAGATAACACATAGGGCCAATAAATCCCAAACCCCAATATAGGAAGCACCAGACAAAACCCCAGCATAATAAAACAAAATAAAGCTAAGAAGGGAGAATAAGCAAGATAAGTCTAAGAGAAGCAACCAGTAATTGCCTCCAACTCACATAGAATGAAAGACATCAAACTCTCCACATCCTAGAGAGGGTTGCAAAGATAGGTAAATAATGAGTAAATTCTATAATCCATAAACATTTCTTTAATTGTTCTTCCTGTAAATGCACATTTGTAATTGCATTTATATATGACATGTGCATTAAAACAATAAAAAATATAAATCTCAAAATCACATTTTACTAATCAAAACTGACAACACAATCTTGTATGTCATCCCATCTCTATCACGTCTAATAGGAAGTTTTGCGCGCATTCTAACTATGTCGTAAACATTAAATGAGGAGCCTGCACTTGTTTCAACTAGGGGCATTGAGTCTGAAAATTGATTTATGGGGTTTTTGCATGTGTTTCGATGATGACCCCATAGGCTGCACTCCCACATTTGTGAACACTTTTTGTTATATAATTTTGGCATTCTAAAAAACTTTTTATTCTTCTTTTTTTGGGTCGGCCTCTAGGAAGTAATTTATTCGGGACTCCACACTAGCATCAACAAAAGTCCAATGTTCTTTTCCAAGAAGAGTAGCTATTGCACCTTCATAGGCCATTCAATATTTATTAAAGAGAATAAGTTATTATCAACTCTAGTTAAAATTAATAAGTATGTAATTAAAATATTAAACTTGCAATTACCTTACAACATGGTAGTGCTCATCAACATAGGTGTGCCATAATGGGTGCTCTTTCGTCCCCAGTAATGCAACTAAATGGATAGAAGGCAATATGGTAACTTGTGAAAAATTACAAGTGCATTCTTATTTAAGTATATCTACTTCTTCCCTTCCATTAAGTTCTTCAATCTCCTCCTTAAATGATGTAGAATGGCTGGTAATAAAATTTTATTTTCTTGTACTGATTTCTCTGTTGTGTTCTTCAACAAATGGCACCAAGTGTCCCCTCCAACTGCTAGATGTAATTTCTCTCTCTGCTCGTTGCTCCATAAGTATACCTCTTAGCATGTCACTAGATCCACCATGGGTTTTTTCTGAACTTCTCCAATCCATGAATTAAATGATTCTGCCATATTATTTGTATTATAGAGATTTTTTATATCAACAAAAAATTTTGATTTAGACTACTTATATGGCAGTGACACTAGATAAGAGTGTATTTGGGGCCTGATATTAAATATTTCTTCTTTTTTTTTTCAAACTCATGTTATGTATATGCATTAACAGCTTTCCACACTAAATTTCTAAGCTTATGACTATCACTGCAATTGAAGAATTTTTTCAAATTTTTTTATTAATGCCTTATACATACCCTGTGCTCTGCATTTGAAAAGATAGCCTTAATGGCCTCACACAAATCTTTCTCCATATATGAAATAAAGGCTAAGGGATCTACCTCGCATGCAAATGACTCCAATAAATTTGTTAGGAACCACTCCCAAGTCTTCTTCAATTCAATCTCAACCATGGCAAAAGCATTTATAAAAAGACCATTATTGTTATCTAGAGTGTTTGCAGATAGTAGCACCCCAAAGTATTTCAATTTCAAGTGGCATGCATTTAATCCTATTAGAGGCCTACACCCAGCCAAAAATCCATCAATACAAACTCTAAAGCTTCCATAAAATCTCATGAATGAATTATTAACCATGTCATATACATATATGATATGTGAACTTGGATTTCTACTAATGAGCTCTGCTCGAAGTGTCGGTACCCGCATCAATTGATCTGAATACAAGATCTCAAGCTAGTTCTCTGGATCGCCACAACTGCATATAAGGTAATGAAAATCCGTAAGCATTTTCTAAGCTGTTGTTGATCACCATTGGTGGTATATTAGGATTCTTCTTCATAATATCTTCTATTTCATGAGCCACCCAACTCGATGTTGCATGTTTATTTCTAGCCTGATTGGCCCCTGGGCATAATGTGTACTTGTTAACTTTCTCACTTAGAACATATGATCATCAATACACATAACTGCTTTTATTCTCCATGGGCATCCTCAGTGTGCACAAGTAGCTATCACTCACTTTGATCTTCACCCCAAATTTTTTTATGATTGCTTCACTGTGGAGCGCTTGCTTAAAGCTCACTACAACTTTAAAACATAAACCCAGTGATAGAGCACCACCTTTCTTGTGTTTCACAGCTCAAAAATCCCTCATTTAATGGATCAACTCTCACATCATCTATAGTTTGTGTATTTATTGAACACATTGCACCATCACCTTCAACTTCATTATCATGCATTAAAACCACAACTTCAACATGATGATTTTCATTGTAATTATGGAATGCTTCTATCAGATTATCATCACTACTAATAAACTTGTATTCTTTAGGTGACGTTCCATAAATATGATAATGCAATTCAAAATCATGATCTCTCAACCAAGGGAAACTTAATATAACCTTATCTCTGAGCACAAATACACTGAGTAAATCTTTGTCAAGCTTGAAAGACATCTATTTTTCACCTTCATATTTCTTTCTATTATGATTTTTCACTTTTATCCAATGTCCACCAAATTTTAAGACAATGCAATATTAAACCTCGTGCATCTTGCCACCACCTACACATAAATATAAATTGTGTAAGCAAACAGATGCTAAAAAAAAGAAAGTAGAGTAAAAAATTTATGTCATATAAATAATCAACTACATAGTTTTACACCTTGCAGTAATAATAGAATCTTTAATTCATTCTTTGGAAAGCACAATACTATTATACATTCCAAGGAATTTTTTTTCCTTATTGCCTTAATGATATCTATTATTTGCTTAGTTCAGAAGACAAAATAAGTTTTCTTTGCACATAAGTAAAACAAGAAACGTTCAGCATAAAACCTGAGCAATGAGGGTAAGGCCTGCAACAAACATCACCTGCAAAAGTCAAGGTGGATGCTCAGGTAGATGATAGAGGAATTCAAATGTGTGGGAGAGGGAATAGAAATGCCAGCCTAATAAGCGTTGCTGTCCACTGATACAAAAGATTCCGTCTCTTAGGGCAGCGGGAGAAAAGGTATTGTGAAGAGGGAATAGAAATTCTTGATACCTCGATACAAGAGGTTCTGTCTCCAAGTTTGGACATAATTGTATTTTGGAGTAATGGAAATATTTTATGGTGGCATACAAGTAATATTTATATTTTGTGTGTTAAGTTGGCAATATATATAATTTTGAGTAGTATGTATGTAAAAATAACAACAACAACAACAACAACAAGCCTTAATCCCACTAAGTGGGGTCGGCTAGATGAATCCTTCATCTCCATTGTGTCCTATTATGTGTCAAATTCTCATTTAATTCAAGTATACTTAGGTCATTTTTATACATCTTAACCAAGTCTTTTAGGTCTACCTCCTTTCTTAACAGAAGGAAAATCTCATCTACTCTCCTAATCTCATCAGACGCTTTATGTGGCCAAACCATCTAAGGTGACTCTCTCTAATATTATCTACCACCGGAGCTACTCCAACTTTTTCTCGAACATGCTCATTTCGCATTTTATCTCTAAGCAAATCCACTCATCCACCTGAGCATCCTCATTTCTATAACACTTAACTCTTATGCTTCTTTTTATTGGCCAACATTCTACCATAAGTCATCATTCTTCTTACCACCATCTTATAAAATCTTCCCTTAAGTTTAAGTGGAACTTTTCTATCACCGCCGGATGCATTCCTCCACTTCAACCATCCATCTTGAATTCTACTAATAACATCTCCATCTATTTCACCATCATTTTGAACAATAGAGCCTAAATATCAATCGCTACTCTTATTAATGACTTGCTTGTTCCTAATGTCACAACGCTACCACTAGAACTACTACAACTAAAATTACACTCCATATATTCAGTTTTAGATCTACTTAAACGAAAACCTTTAGACTCCAATGTTGACCTCCATAATTCAAGTTTCTCTTGGACTCTCTCTTTAGTCTTATCAACAAGAATAATGTCATCAGCAAAAAGCATACACCAAGGTACATCTTCCTGTAAATGCCTAGTAAGAACATCCATAACTAAAGCAAAAGATAAGGGCTTAAAGTGATCCTTGATGTAATCCAATTGAAATGGGAAACTATTTTGTCAATCCTTCTTGTTTGGACACAAGTAACTCTAGTATACATATCCTTAATGACTTGAATATAACCAATATTAACTCCTTTCTATTCTAGAACTCTCCAAAGAACATCTCTTGAAACTTTATCATAAGCTTTCTAAATCAATAAATATCATATGTAAATCCTCCTTACTTTCTATACTTCTCCATCAAACCTCTTAACAAATGTATAGCATCCATAGTAGATCTACCTGGCATGAAACTAAACTGATTGTGAAAAACTTTTCTATCACATCGTAACCTATGCTCAATTACTCTATCCCATAATTTTAATGTATGACACATTAACTTAATTCCTCTATAATTTGCACACTCTTATGCATCACCTTTATTCTTAAATATAGGAACCAACAAACTCTTTTTCTGACATCTTTTAGTCTTTAAAATAACATTAAAAGATTTGTAAGCCAAGAAATTCCTTAATCTCCTAAACATTTTCACACTTTCTATTGGAAAATCATCAGTCCTTGCTTTTCCACATTTCATTTTCTTTAAAGCTCTAACTTCGTGATTTACTAATATGATGAAAAATAAAATTCTCTATTTTTTTTTGGGTATTTAGGTTGTTAAAATTAATCATACATTCAGATCCTTCATTGAAAAGTTTATCAAAATATCTCATCCACCTATTTTCAATATCCTTTTCTAAGAAAAGTACTTTATTATCTTCATCTTTAATACACCTCACTTGAACTAGGTCTTTACTTCTTCTGTCTCTTTGGTTGGCTAACTTTTACATACATCTTTCACCTTCTTTGGTATCTAATCTATTGTATAAATCACCAAACTAAATTTTTTGCATCATATATTGCTTTCTTAGAATCTCTACAGACCCCTTTATATCTTTCCCAATTCGCTAAGTTTTTACATCTAAACCAAATTTTATAATAATGCTTCTTATTTCTTATCTTTCTTGACACTGACTCTACTAACTATTTTATTAAAAGAAGCATTTCCTTTTGATTCTCCAAGCACATTTTTAACAACTTGCTTAATTTTACTTGCTACTTTTTCCCACATAATATTAGCTTCTTTATGAACATCCCAAATTCTAAGCTCTAGAAGCTTGCTCTTAAAAAAAATTTTATTTGTGTTCTTTAAGTATCCCCATATAATCCTATGACAATAATTTGATTTATTTTTTCTTTTACAATCTTTCATCTTAAAATCTAAAACTAACAATCGATGTTGGGTACTTAAACTTTCACTTGGAATAACCTTACAATTTTTATAATCTAAACGATCTATTTTTCTCGTTAGAAAATAATCAAACTGTGTTTTACTAGATCCATTTTTATAAGTAATATTATGTTCATCTCTTTTCTTAAATAAAGTATTAGCAACTACAAAATTATAAGCTAAGGATTAAGAGTTTTGTAAATAAATGATGGCTTTCATTTTATTTTATTTTTATTTTATTTAGACTACTCTCATATTTGTCTTTCTGCAAACACATTAACTCATCCCAAACAATACAAAATAATAAAAAAGGTTAATTTACGACATATAAATAAAATACTCATTAGATACAAGTGTATTAGTTTGACTTAACAACATTCCATTTTATGCAAGCAATCCTAGCTTAGTGATTAAGAGTTTTGGCTTTTAACTAATAGGTCTTTAGTTCAAACTATAGATATGTATTATGTGTGAGTTCAATCTTAAATTAGCTCAAATGTCCCAATAAAAAAACAACATTTCAATTTCTAAGACATCATGTGAGAGCAGCTTCATGCAGCTTATAATCATGTTTTTTAAAACCTTAGGGATTGTTTGGCATCAATTTTATTTTTTGTTTTTTATTTTTATATTATTTTTAAAAAACATAATTGTTTAGAATATTTTTTTACATAATTTTTTTATTTTCAAAAACAAATAATATTACTTTTAAAAATACTTAAAACAACTCTTAAATGTTTTAAATATTTTTAAAAACAACATTTACAACCAAATATATTTTATTTTCAACTAAAATATAAACAAAATAAAATAAAAACACAAAATAGAAAATAAAAACAAATGTGATCCCAAACGGCCCTTAGGGTCTATTTGAGAATATTTTTATTATTTATTATTTATATTTATATTTTATTTTAAAATAAAATATATTTGATGATAATAATTATTCCTAAAAATATTAATTATATTTATAAATTCATTTGAGTGTTTTTAAAAATAATTTAATTTAATTTTAAAACAAAGAATAAAAATGGTTTAAAAAATAGAATAGGTAAACTTATTTTTAAAAAAATTTATAAAAAAAAGCATTAAATAAATTTGATCCAAAATAGGCCTTAAATTATAGTTTTAATATAAACAAAAAAACTATTTCATTTTTAACAAAGCTATGCACCCATTATATAAATTTTTTTATGAATTTATTGGGTAAAGCATAGCAACAACTCAATAATAAAATTAAATAAAACTACATCATTCTTATTAAATATATGATAATTTTCCTTAGATTGTTTTTATATTTTTTGTTCAAAAGTTACTATAATTAACCTTTTCTACTTTTCAATATAAAGTTATATTTAAATAAATAATTTTATATATTCTCATTTATTCTTCCCAATCATTGCATAAAAAAAGTATAATAAAAGTAGCCTATCAATTCATGTTAATATTTTGGGTTTGAATCTAACTTTAAATTGACTTGATTAGAATATACTTAACTTAAAAATGACTCATTAATTATGAGAATAAAAAATATTTGATCTAAATAAGACTCGACATAAACCTATTGAACCAAAACCAATCCATCTATATAACCTATTGATCTCAATAGAATCTATTTAATATAATAAATTTGAGAGAAACTTTTTTTTGAGACATTTGAGCGAATTTAATCACAAACTCATACACACAATACATCAAAGATTAAATTACCACTTAATAAAATTAAAGTTTCAACCATTGCGCTAAAGTCAGATCTGACATATCCAACTCAAATCCCAAGCAGTAATATTGATTGTTGATTATTCAAGTCAATTGAAATCTAACTTTTTAAATAATAAGTAAATTTATAATTTTAATTTAAATCTAACTTAAATAATAAATTAAACAAATCAAACCAAATTTTTTAACACTACAAACTAAAAATACAAAGTTAATCGCAGAAGAGACAAAGGCAATCAAAGAAGCCTAGGGAAAGCTAAACATAATAAAATATATCAAAAGCATGAGCTCATGAATATAAGGGAGGACAAGTCACAGCTTTAAGCCATTTGTCTTGTGGGATAGTGCCACTAAAGTGGCTTTAATAACTAATGGCTTATTACCCCTACGTCAATTATGACTATTCCATTATTAATTGGTCTTGCTCCGAAGGCTGCCTAACCACCTATAAAACAAACAAAGGACTCATTACTGTTGTCTCCAATTCTGATTAGTGCTAAAACTGTACCCCAACTCTTCATTATCTTCAATTTTGTTTTGAATTGTCCCAATATTCCTTTTAGTCAATCTAACAAAATAATATCTAGGTGAAATTTGTGGGTGGCAAATACCAAATTCATGGTAATGTTAATGTACAATTATTTTTATTTTTATTTTTAAAACAGTTGAGAATTTAACAAAATATAATTGTATACTTTTTTTTATTACTAAAAACAAAATAAGTTGTTTTAAAAGTGCTTAAAACAAGTTTTAGGAATTTTTTATATTTTCAAAACTTCTTAACTCCAAAAGTTTGGATTCCACACTCAATATAGATAATTTCATTGCAGGATATGTCTCTATATCTTCACTAGCGACGTGTGGCATCATTAGCATCACCACATCTTATATATAATATCATCGTCTCTATAAACTTAATCACTCTGACTTGCTCTATGCTCTCAACCACAACATCACCAGTTCATTATACATGCGATCGAGATTTTTCAAGTGCTAATTCAAGCATCGTAATTTTCCATAATGGAGACAAAGTGGTACCGACCACCATGAACAAAAAGTTGAAAATGTGTTCTACAATCTTAAAATCATCCTCTTTTTTTTTCTAGTGATTCTTGGAGTGTCTTGGATGCAACATAAAAATATGAAATATGTGAAAGATACTTAATATTCAAAGGAAATGAAAAGATTGGATGGTTGGCCTCCTCATTTCCATCTTGCTTAGATCATGGATAAGGCTCAATATAATCATAATAGTTCTATTTTTGTGTTGATAGTTTTATTTTTTATGTTGTCAGTTTATTTTCAATGAATAGCAATGGAGAAATAGTAACAGTATGTCATTAATATAAAGATGCCTATGTAAGCTAGCTCATTTGTGGCCAACCTAACTAGCATACTGCAAGCCAACCTAGCCAAAGGATTCCAATAAGGCAAAATTATCCATGAAATTTCAAAGATCATGCTCTACATATTGAAAGGTTTATTTCAAAGACCCATATATTAAATTAGTCAAAGATTCACAAGTTTTTGAACTTCGCTCAATCAAGCACCCAGCTATTCAAACTTGCTCAATTATCAATCGAGTATTTATAAATATATTTAGGTTTGTTGGATTAATTAATTAAACAATCATAAATGCATTCTACTAAGTTTAGCCACATTTGCTTTAATTTTCTTATATTCTAAATTGTGAAGATGAAAATATCAAATAAATAACTATAAATATAAATTAAAGTTTAATTAATGTTTATAAATTCATTTATGCATAATAATAAGCTTAAACCGTAATTACTTAAGCTCAATTTTATCTAAATATGGACACAAAATTTAATAAATAAGTATGAAGGAGATTTTGAAATAGCTCATATTCAACTTTGACTAAAACTAAATAAAAATAGATGAAGGAATTTGAATAATATAATGCTCGGCGTACTCAATTCATTCGTAAATGAAGGTTTTTTTTTGGGGTAGTTTAGTAAATTAATTTATCAGTTTTTTTTTCTTTTAAAATAAAATGGAAGACCAATGGAATAAGATAAAGTCTAGAACAATCCTGCGGGGACAGTGGATGGACTGCCGTAGCATCCGGGACACGTGCTCCCGGACACACGTGAACGGCGGAATCTCGCACGGATGTCTTCCCGGAAGGACGGCCTATGACTGCGCTGGCTTCCAAAAAATAAAATTTATAGAATCTCCGCAATGGCAAATACGATTATAATGAAATATATATATATATATATATATATATATATATATATATATATATATATATATATATATATATATATATATATATATATATATATATAATCTATGATTGTTAATAAATAATTGATCAGATCAGACTCAATAAAATTATGTTCATATTGACTTGATTAATTTTCTAGTTAAGTTTGAAATAAGGTATCTTATTCATTAAATTATTTGGGTTGGGTTCGGGTTGACTCGTCAACTTGAAATTGACCTCGCCAATTTAAATTTGGCTCTATTTTGATCCACCAACTTGAGATTAACATAAGACCCAATTTTGACTCACGAACTAAAATTTGACTCGCTTTTGAACTAAAATTGACTCATAATATATATTTAAACCAATCAATTAGATATGATTCAAGTTAGATGAGTGTCTAGTCAAGTTTCTATTAGGATTTTCAACTTATAATATTCAGGTCAGGATCAAGTCCAACAATTTCGAAATGGGTTAATTTTGGGTTAGACCTGAATCCGACCCGAGGTGGTGATTTGACACCCTTAATATTATCATTAAAAAAATCTTATATCTATGCCCACCTGCTTCAAATTATTAAGAATTTAAGAAAAATATACATGGTATTTTTATTATGACATTCAAGATTAAAGCCTCGTTTGATGCCCTATTTTCAGTACGTTGTGTTCTTTAAAATGACATTAATAAATTTTAAAATCTGTTTGAATTTTTTGCATTTTTTACAAAATTTTAGTTTCTTCTCTTTATAAAATGATGTTTACATATATCGTTTTAAAATTGCTTTCTTAAAAACTACTTTAAAATAAACTTTTTAAAAATTAAAACCTCAGCCAAATGAGCCCTAAGATTTTATTAGTAGCTTATTTTCAAAGGGTTTGTATTTGCATGTTCGCCACTCTGCAAGGGTTTCATCCCTTTCCCTTCTCTCTTTCCCTTTTTCTCTTGAGCAAATATAGCCGCCTCTCATTAAATCTCCCTCATCCCTTTTGTTTGGCTTAAGGGGTTTGCCCCTCAGCTTCGAATGAACCTCTCTTCCTCTCTCCTTCTACCTCTTTATTAAATTGTGGTGTTTATTTTTTATTTCATTTGTGTGTGTGTATATGGACACCACGCGATATATAATGATTTGATATTACGAATCAAAGAATAGTGTACTATCTTGAGAGAAGTCACTATCATAAACTAATCATCTAATAAGAACTCTTAAGCATGATGGGTCTGAATATACTAGAATTTTCCTCACTTTATATGAAAATGTAAAGCGTGGTTTATTTAAATCGATTCATATGGGAGGCAAGCCTCCATAGTTAATCAATAATTAGATCTTAAGGAAAGTGAATCCTTAAGAATACTCATTAAAGTGTTTATTGTCCAAAGAATTCAAAGATAGACTATCAATAAATGGTTATATTTAGAAGCAGTGGATGGATCAAAAGGGGAGAGTTATTATCGAAACCAAAGGAGATGAGTAGGGAGTGCTCATGATACTAGGAAACCTAATGAGCATTCTAATCTATCCTATAGTTGGGCTTTATATATTTGAAATTGAGGAGATTTATTTATTTGAGTTAAAATTTTATTAGAAATCTAGGATTTATAATCCCACAATATAAGATTATGAAAATGCCTAAGTGGTGAAGATTTATGAAAGAGCAGAATAAACCTAAATCTAGAGAGCTGAGGCCAAATCACGCCCTAAATCTAAGATGAAAGTGGGTATATTTACCTCCACAAGAGGGTAAACCACCCATCAACTTATAATCGCTGAGTGGCAAAACTCTTTTACGTTTTAAAATCATGTAGGCAAGTCATATATTTTGTAAGATGGTTAGACTATTATTTATTTAGAAAGAAACTAAGTCCTTAAACTCACTTCCTAAAAGACTAGAGCATAAGGGGTATGAATAATGACTTAAATCTAATGCAAATTTTTATCAAGTTTTATTTAATTTGAGACTCTTTATTTTGACACAAGCTATAGAATTTTATATACCTAAATGCATGAGAAGTTGATTATGGGCCAAATCAAAAGAGAAATACATGTTCTTCCATCATAGGCTCTAAAAGGTTAAGCCCATTATATTTGGCAAAGATGGAAACTCTCTCTTAACAATAGTGAAACAAGATGGTTATGCATGATATTTTAACATACAACATCCAGCTAAATGGTTGATAAATATTTTATTATCTTGATTAAATACCTAGGCTTTTATGTGAGATTATGAGTTATTTTAAAAGTTTAGTTATGAGTTGTTAATGGGATAGAAAATTAATTTTTTATCCTAGGAGCCTAATCGCATTCAGGCCATACAACAATCACCAATCATAAACAAACTATGAAGAGGCATGCTTTTTCTAATGCATAAGTTAAACAAAATATCAAATAATTTTATAAAGCTATCGCAAAAGAATAAAAGGTTGGCGTAATAAACCGAAAAGAAATGTAGAAGCTCTACCCTTATACTTCCCGGTATAATGAAAGAATAATTACAATTACAAATAATGAATGTTATAAGGGTCTTCATTCTTCATTCTTCATTCTTTCTTCCTTCTTCTTTTCATTTAATTTGCTCCATTTCTTTCTTCTTTTTGTCTTGATCTAGATGTGCTTGCTCCAAAGATATCACATGGTACATAAAACTTGGTCTTATAATCAATGCTCATCCTGATCCCTCATAACACTTATCCTAATCCTAATGCAAAATTACATTAAAAAGAAGAAAAATAAATTTAGCTACATCTACAAAATAAATGTTAGCTAAACACACCATACAATTCAAGAAGTTATATGAATAGTTTGGACTTAACACCCCACACACATGGGTAACCAAGCCCACCTGTTCTAACTTGGGCTATGCTTAGGGGCATAAGCAACCTGCACAACAAAAGTATTTATATTTTTATTTTATTACAACAATCCTTTAAGCACAACCCCTTGCAGAAAGACATGATTAGGCTAATATCGGGCCTAACATCCAGACTATCCACATACACCCTAACATTCAGTCCACAATAAAACATTATAAAATAAGCATACATCAAATCATACACCGCCCTAACATAAAGTTAGAAGTTGTGACTTATTCTAAAGTGTGTGTATCAAAGGCTCATGTGATATATCCTAACTAGGCTTTAGAGTAATTTGCTAAGTGTGAGGGATTTAATTTATAAGGGTTGATTTCTCTTTAAGTGATTTAATTGATTTGAAGATTTTTACTTAGTATTTTTCTTTATTTCATATGACATACACAAAATAACTAAGTGTTATAAAGAGAAAAATGAGAGGGAACCTCTCTTTCATCCCTATCTTAAGTCACTTCTAAAGTAAATTAATTAATCAATTTTTTTTAGTGAATGGCTTATTACATGTTTTGATTAACCATAAGTTTAGGTTCATCCTAAATAACCTTATTCAATAAGAAAGACATCTTAAGATTAATTAGAATGAATTACTATCATATAACATATCTTTATTCATTTCTTTCCACCATGTACATCATGCATATGATTAAACCCTAAGCATAGCTATACATGCAATATATATTTTAGCATATTTAAATGATGAATGCAAAAAAATGTGTTTGGAATTTAGATATTTCTTTTGATTGAATTATGAATGCATATCTTTTTAATAGAAAAAGAGAGATTTTTCATCTATTAGTTGGATACACATTCACATGTATAAAAGTTTTAAGTGAGTATGTCACCATTATTTTCTGCACTAGGGGTGTAAGGTACAAGTCCTACTTAGGGCTACTTAAAGCCTCGTAGCCCTAGGATGTTCAAACTAATATACCACTTTTCTCAGATACATATGAATGTACAAGCAACTATAAGGATAAAAAAACCCATGTTGTGTTTGATTTTTGATTCTTATTCATTGGACACATTATACATACATATGTATAAGAGTTTTAAGTGAGTACGCCGCCATTATTTTTTGCACCAAGGGAGTAAGGTACAAGATCTACTTAGGGCTACTTAAAGCCTCACAGCCTCGGGGTATCTAAACTAATATACAACTTTTTTAGATACATATGAATGTACAAAAATAATCACAAGAATAAGAAGTCATGCAATAAGTCATATTTGATTTGATTGTATGATTTACATATGTGATATGAACTATACACTTATAAATCCAATGTAAATCTATGTAAGATAAGGAAAGAGAACTTCATATAGCATATATTGTATTATCATCACATGTAAAATTATAGATACTTGTAATTAACATCACTTCATATTATTATAATTGATTTATGGGCTTTTGAAAGTAGCTTTTGATTTAGTGATAATAGTCACACCTATTTTAATTTAAGTCAACACATGCAATTTGACATAAAAAAAATCATTTCATTTAGTTTTAAAAGAAATGAATGCATGATTTCACATGGCAAGCAATATTTAGCATGATTGGAAAGAAATAAAGGAATATAAGCACATGATCTCATTCATCCTAATTAATTCCTAAGGACAATCACATTAAATAAGACTATTTAAAATGAGCCAAAATTCTTTAAAGATATTTTAAACTTTGAGTTTGATTTGATTTTGGAAATATGAAAGAGGTTTGCTAATCCTAATCCAATTCCCCATGTCTGAATAAATTTGGTTTAATGAAGAATATTTAGGTTGATTTTATGTTTTAATTAGGTTAACATATGAATTAAGTGAATTAATTAACCCTTACCTATATCACTTAAGTTAATTAACTTAATAATAAGCCAATATGATATGCAATCACATGAAAGTAAATTTGCAATTCTCCTAAGAAATGAAAGGGCCTAATGCAATTGATGATTAATTAGGCTTAAGGGATCTCACTTAACTACTTTTATAGTTTTCTCACACATGTGAGCTAACCATAATTTCATTATCTCCCTTGGTGGAACAATGAGCTACCCAAGATTAATTAAAGATTGCTTAGATGTGAGGTGGATTTTAGATTGAGTTAAATCAAGCTTATTAATTAGTTGATTGAATTTTTTTATTATATTTTGATTAGGATGATGAAATTAATTTAGGGAGAGGGATCGAGGTCAAGGCCCTGATCCTTAATCCCTAAGTCATTTTAAACATTCAATTAGGCTCTAATTTTTGTCTTAGAAATTATTAATTAATTAGGCAATTAATTACCTCATTAATCATCAATTAAGTTCATTCTAAAAAGTGAAGGAAATTTAAGAAATGAATTAGAAAAATATCCCAATCATACTCCCTATGTTCCCTTACTATTCCACAAAGGTAATTAGGCTTAAATAATTAATTAGATCATTGTTCATTCCCTAATTAAGCAACAAATAAAATTTCAAAAAAAAGATGAGGTAGAGGTCATCCCATTGACATCCACAGAAAATTTGAGATTAATTGGATGCTTAATTAAGGGATAATCAAGCTAATTTGATTTCTGATTAAACTTTAATTAAGCCAAAATCACTATTCAAAATCAATTAATAATATTTTTTAGATTCTACTCTAGAATACCTTTAAAATGAGCCAAAGTTTGTATTTTTGATTTTCTATAATTAGTTATGAATTTAGGAAGTTTCATCCTTAAAAATAAATAAAAATAGTCTAATTAAAGCCTTAATCCTATCGGGCCACGTGGCGGCTGACGCGATGTGCTGACGCGGAGTGCTTTCCACGTGACGTGATGGGATTGGCTATTTAAGTTATCACATCCGCACGCGACTCAATTGGTAGCGATGCGCTTTCCCGTGGACCGTCCGATCTAAGATCGAATGGCCATGATTCAACCCGAGTTAAGGAGAAAACATCGATTTATCATGATCTAATCACAATCATCCGTTCCAATCACATGGAATGGGCGTATGATCTTCCTCCTTGCGAGCGACGAAAGAAGAGCATCGTCCGTCTTTCCCTGTTCAATCTAAGCTCACCCGAGCTCGAATTTGGATCAAACCGATCCTACACCTTCGGAAGGAGGGGGGATGCCAACGGTCAAATTCACATGGGATTCGAATTTACTTCATAAAAGACCAACCCATTTTTTCATACAAGGCTCGATTTACAAAATTACCTCATCGGAGCTATTATCCGGCGTTGGGTCATCAAAGGTAGCTTCGTCTAGTTAAGGCGAGGCCATGTTGAGAAGCTTTGGGTTCAATTTGAGGTAGAGTGCTCAGTGGACCAAGCTCCCCTCCTTTAGCATCCGGTCTTGATTGAACTCACTTCTCCCGCAACTTGGAAGCTTGGGAATTGATTTATTTGTGCTCAACTAGGTATGGTGATGGTGTGGCTAAGAGGAATTGAGATTTGATTGGATAAAGAGGGAGTATTGCTCGAGATTGGGATGTCATGTTTCAACTTTGCTCGGGAATGGGCAATGCTAATCGATGAGGGCTTGGGATCACTTGGGAAGCTCTGTAGGATTTCAAAAATGCCTTAGGAAGTCTCACCAAGCAATTCTTTTTTCGCTTGAATTGAGGGGGTATACCCTTCAATTGCTCATGATGGATGGATGGCAGCGTGCGCATAATTTGCACTGGTTGGTCATCGTTCAGCCACCGGACTTGTCTCCATCATGCTTAGGTTGCACAGGATAGGAGGAGTGATGGGAGGTCATGGATCCATTGTGCAAGGGTTGTAAGGGTTGCAAGGGCTTGGATCCAATGGGTGCTCGATTTGGGTTGGAGGTGAGTCAACTCTCCTCCCAAAGGTCCTTGGCCAACCTAGGGTGGGTTAGGTGGGCTAGCTGGGTCAAATGAAGAAAGTTCTATTGAGTTCCAAGGGGCTGCCATGGGGATGGGAGAGTTGACTTGCTTTGATCCATTGGTTTCAAAGCTTAAATCCCATGGTTTGATGGATAATCCCCTTAGGTGGGGCCCACTTAACTTTTGGGGAGGTCTTGGGCTGACCTAGGATGAATTTAGGTTGAGTTAGATCAACTCACAAAGTTCCATAAATTGGATTTGAGTAGTTTAGCTTAGATTGGTCAAATGGGTTCAATTTGGGCTATGTTGGGTTGGGTTGACCAATTGGTCAACTTAGGTCAAACCAAGGCTTGGGTTAGATTCATATGATGATTTGGGATGTTTTGATCGGATTGGTTTGGATTGGTTTGGCCTAGGTTCGAACTTGACTCATTTGGATTCAAAAGGGTCAAATTGGTAAAGTTGACTAATTTGACTAAATTGGGTTGGATTAAGGGTTGAGTCAAGTTCAATTGGTCAATTAAAAATGATTGTAGTCTTTGGTTTGGTTTAATTTGGATTTAATTTGAATTTTGACCAATTTGACCTTTTATGTCAATTTGGGCTAGGTTGGGTCAAGTTGACCAATTTGTCAACTTAGGCTCAATTATGACTTCGGTCAAGTTCAATAAGTAATTTCAAATGAACTTGAGCCATTGATTGCAGTCAATTTGGATCAAGTCATGATTTGACCTATTTTAGCATTTTAGGCTAATTTGGGTCAACTTAGGTCAAATGATCAATTATGCTTGGTTTGGCTCAATTGATGGTTTGGTCATGTTCAATCATTGATTATAAATGAGTTTGAGTCAATGGTTTTAATCAATTTGGCATATGATGGATTTTGGCTAGTTTGAGTTTCATTTGGGTTAAATCTTGACTTGGTCAAAGGCTAGGTTTGACCCAATTCAATGCAATTGATCACCCTATGATGATTGTTGATTATGTTGTGAGATTTAGATGGGCTTAGTTTAATCCAATTTGGGTTGGATTAGAAGTTGGCTCAAAAAGGTCATTTAGGTCACTTTGGGTCATGTGAGCTTAAATGGGTCAATTGGCTTGATCAAGGCTTGATTTAAGTTGAGTTGAACTTACACATGAGCCTAAGATTGAAATATAAATCCAATTGCAATTGGTTTGGAGCCAAATGGATTTTGGTTCATATGATAATTTCAAGTCAAAAGGGTTAACTTGGGTTTGATTTGGGTTGACTTGGATTTGGTTTGATAATTGTGGTTTATGTTTATATTTGGATCAATGATTATAGGAATGATTGAATCATGAAGAAATCTACGAGTTTTGAGTTGATTTGGGTATCATTTAGCCAAGTTCAAGAATTTAGCTAAAATGGCTAAAATTGAGAATTTGATTTAATTTTGAATTTGGTTTGGACCATTTGAATTTATATTTCATTTATATTTGTGAATATAAATGAAGATATAAATAGATTATGAGAAAATCACTTGAATTTGGAGTGATTTGGAAGTAAATTTGACCAAATTAAGGGATGTAGGTCAAAAAGGGCTAACTTGGATTTTGATTTGGTTTGAAAGGTTTGAATCTGGATTTCATTTATATTTGTGAATGAATGATTGATTTATAAAGAAATCAATCAAGTTTGAGTTGGTTTGAAGGAGTTTTGTAAGCATATGAAGGTGGTTCATATGGCCTAGGAAGAGATTTTGAATTTGGACTTAATCATGGGTCTCAATCATTTGGAGTTTAGAATTGATTTATGATTTAGAATTTGACTTGAGATTGAATTTGATAACTGAGAAAATTAATTGGATTGGGGTTGGTTTGAATTTGGTTAAGGCTAAGTCCATAAGATAAAAATCAAAGGGCTTAGGAAGGGATTTGGAGTTTGAATTTAATGATGGATTTCAATCATTGGATAATTGGATTTGATTTTGGAATTTGAATTTGAATTTTAGGCTTGGTTTGAAAGAAGGAAGCAAGGATTGGGTTTAGGCTATAGGGTAGGCAAGTCCTCCCAATTCCCTAAGGCACAACTTATTCCTATGGCTAACTCTTCTAAGTCTCTAGAGTTAGGTTAAGTGTTCACCTAATCACTAGAAGTGTCTTAAGACTAAGGAACTCTTAGTTTCTATAAGAGTCCTAGATTTATGATGAGGAAGTTGATAGCTCAATCCAAAAGTGAGATCAACACTTCTTAGATGAAGAGATCGACAAAGGGTCCAAATAATGGAATCTTTTGTTGGTTGGCTATGCATTGGCCAAATGGTCATTCAATCATAATCCTATTAATAAACTTTGAAAGTTGTGAGGTATTGTCGAACCTATCTCACTTGCTTAAGGGTTTTTTCCACTTTAAATTCAATTATGCTAAGGATTTGGACTTAATTTTGGCTGGTGGCCATTGGTTTATTCATAGTAGACCCTTGCTCTTCAAAAAGTGGACACATGACTTTAAACATATCAAGGAGGACTTTAAAGAAGTCCCCATCTGGGTTAAGTTCCCCAACCTCCCTTTGAGCTATTGATCAGAAAGTGGAATTTCAAAAATTTATAGTAAAATAGGAATTATTTTAGCTGTTGTTCCACTCACTACCAAAGTCACCCTTTGTTAGAGTTAATATCCAAATCAACATTGAATCAACCCTCCCTAATTTTATCACTATTTGGTTAAAAGGCATCCTACAACTTGTTATCTATGAATGGAGACCTTTTCCTTGCGGAACTTATGGTATATTTGCTCATGACTCCTCAACTTGCCCTAAATCACCAAACCAAAAAACCCCTTGCATGACTGTCCAATGTCGTGGTAGAAGTTATAACAAGACTAAGGCAAGCCAATATTTTGCCTAAGTAGTGGTAGACTTACTCAATCTACTTCCCCGTCCCTCCCCCCGACACCAAATGCCCCCTCCCTCTATCCCTGACCTCAAAATCCTTTGTCTGCTTCTAATCACTCTAATAGTGTTGAATCCTCTATTATTGATTCTCATAAAATTATGAATGATCTAAGTTATTCTGAACATAATGACATTGTTGATCAACTGACCACTCATAAGAATACAACTCATGAGAAGACCCTCTTTCGCTGGGGGTGTGCACTAATTGGTTCTAACTAAAAAATCGATTCAACTAATGTTATTTGGTCAGTTTGGTTTAGTTTGCAAACTAATGATTCAATTTTTAGTTGTAAAAATTAAGCTATTTAATCTTCAATTAGGCTTAAAAAAATTTGTGTAATTGAATAAATCAAAATAATTAAGAATCTAAATATAAATATGTAATTTTGATTATAAATACTTAGCTATTTTATAAATTGATAGATTTATGTTTAATTAAGAAATTCTTAATGCATTAAATTTACTAGAATGTGTTTTAATTAATTACTTCATTAAAAATAAATATTTTATTTTATTTATATGTTATTCAGTGTAATCGAAAATCAAACTGAATAAATTGAATTATAGTTTGATTTGGTTTTATACATTATTTAGACACTTCAGTTATTTTAAGCTATTTAGTTCAATTTTTTTTGGTCTAACCAAAACATTTGATTGAACTGATCGAATGCACACCTCTATCTTTAACTTCTCACATAACCTTATATCCTTCCCGTCCTCCTCGTTGCCTACCAAATCAAAACCCAAGAAAGAAAGACTTGAAGGAGGAACTTCTCTATCTCAACAATGAGCTATATATTATCATAATATCCTAGCTTGAAATGTTAGTGGTTTTAACAGTGATACTTGTATCACTAACTATAAAATTCTAATTAAATAAAATAAAACTGATCTAATTTTCTTACTGGAAACTAAGCTCTCCAACTCCTCTATTTTTCATCAGTATAATAACTATAAAATATAAAGATATCTTTTAATATCTACTTTAGAAGCATATTTTTTTTCTTTAATCAACTTTTTAGTGACTTTCATTTAAGCTAAAAATTGTGCATCAAAGAGAAAGGAGTTCAGGCATTCTATTAATACTCTAGCTACTAATATCAATGAACCATGTCTTGTATTGGATAATTTTAACTATATTTGTAAACATGAAGAAAAACTTGGTGGTGTGCCTCCCATTTCATGCAAGCTTATAGATTTTAATTTTTGCATCTTTAACTCTGGTCTTCTTGATCTCCCAACTATTTTTTTATCTTTCAGTTGGTACAATCAATAACTGGATAATCGTATTAGAAGTCTTTTGGATAGAGCCTTTTGTAATGATCAATGGAAGAATTCTTTTCTCCTCTCACACTTTTCTTAACATCATTTCTAATGCTTGGAGTTATCTTGTGGTTGGGGATCCTATTTTTGTTATTTGTAACATCTTAATGTCAAATTTTCTTTTCAATGATGCAAGGATAACTCCTTTAAAAACATATTTAACTTCATCTCTAAGCTCGAAATCAACAAATAGTGATCATGAATTAATTAGAAAGCCAATCTCTCTATAAAGATCTTCTTGCTAAAACTACTTCTATTCAAAGATAGTTGATTAATGCTCCAATATCCTCCACTAAATGTTTGAATTATTCCTAAATTTGGTGTAGCCTATGCAAAAGATGATGATTGATATAACAGTGTCTTGACTCAATGATGTAGAAATGATGATGAAGCCCTTTAAAAAACATTAGTAATTTGTATGGTACCCTGACTTTTTAAATTGTTATATGATTGCATTCTTATTTTTATATTTTTATTCTTAAAATTTATTATAAAATTTTACATTTCATTTTTTAGAAGGATTTTTGTTTTCAAATATCTTCATATTAAAAATATGATATTTTTAATTTTAGTAAGTTTTTTTATTAAATTAATTTTTTTTGTAAATGTAGATAACATTCACCTTCAAGAATTTTTTTAATTTAAAATAATATCATTTAGTAGAATAAAAATAAAAAAAACTTTATTGAATATACAATTTCAATATTTTATATAAGTTATCTAGTAATTAAAATTAGTTAAATTTTGTAGATGCTACCTTGGATGTATAGATTTTTCAAAAATAATTTTTGGATATTTTATAAAGCATTTTTTCAATAAATTTATGAATTGCTATTGGTCAATATATTTTACATTGCATTCTTGTCGCAAAAACATTTATTGAGGCATTAAAGAAATGAGTTTCTTAATGTTCTTCCCCATTGAGAAAATAATTCATAGACCCAAACATACATACATAAATACATAAACTTTATATAGTTTTCATTTTTTGTATCATCTTTTTTGTTTTTTGTTTTTCAAATTCACTCCAAACTCATATGAATGTATATACATATTTAAAATATTATAAGAGAGCTTAATTTTTAGCTTGCATTGGACATCAAATGTCATCATTGGTGATATTAGACATTAATATTTGTGCTGATGTCACTAGAATCACTCTATATGAACTACATGCATACATAATTTATATTCTTGAAAAATCACTTTAAACTTTAAAAAAAAATCATCCTTTGAAAGTTGATGAAGGAGTTTAAAAGCTGTAAAGAACATTAAGAAATCTATGGCACAACTTTATTTGATCAAAGACCTCATCCCAATATTAAGATTGCTAAAGCAAAGGAGATTTTGATTATGGCCCTTAAAAAAATTTGTATTATTAGGCTGAATGATTATCAAATTATTGTCTTTTTGTCAAGTATCTAAGAAGTCCTCTCCATATGTCATATAAAATGTACTAATCAATATAATTTATAATGATGAATATGTTTATATTATGTGGATTGGAATATTCTATATATGGATTTAAAATAAATATATTTTTACTTAGTGCTTGAATGTATACTCCTTTGTATATTAATATATAAGTTTTATTCAAGCTTATAATCAAGTTATTGAAAGTAATGATAATATTAAGGAGCTCCTAATTCATATGTAAGAATGACCAAGATTCTTGAGAAATTTCCCCTTAAAAGGGACTAAGCATTTTAGATAACTTTTATATGAATTTTAAAATTTTATTTTTTACTAAAAATTTATCATATCATGATTGATTCTTTGAGTTAAGAAAATGTTGCTCTCTATTTAGAACATAGTGACCACTATCTCTTATATATTTAGATAAATAATGACTATAAATCTTATGAGGCTTATGCCTTGTAAGTTTTTCAAATAAATGAAATATATATTATTTTAAGTTATGCCTTTTAAGATTTTTAATTGAATAAAAAATATGAACATTTTGGTGCTTATATTTTTTTTAACTTTTTATATGAATTAAAAATATACTTTTTAAAGTTTGTATTTCAAGATTTTTATAAAATGAGAATATTCACTTTCTAAGGCCTTTACTTTTTTAAACTTTTTTTTAAATAAGTAAGAGCTTAACATTTTAAGGCTTATGTCTTTTGATATATTTAAAAGAAAAAAGTATACCTCATAAGATTTTTAGAGGGATAAAGATTCTATGAATTACTTGCTCTTATAAACAATCTTTAATAAGGATCATGCCCTATACTTCTTTTCTATTGAGGCTTCTTCATAGGTTTGACTTCCAAGAATTTAGAGTGATAATTCTATCTATTGTTAAATCTCATAGGATGTTTTAAATGAGGACCTATCAAACATCAATTATCTTTTGAGGTTTATGTCATCTAAAATTTTCTATTTGAAGAGATAAAATGCAATATTATCTATAAAAGTTTTATAGATATTAACACGAAAGACATGATAGTAGAAATGATAATGTAAAATTTATATGATAAAGACAAATCTTCAATTACTTACTAGAGATAGAGATTATATTTTGATGAGATTTAATTCTTATAGAAATCCTAATAAGGTGAGGAGCAAATGGGATAAGAAGTTCAATTTCTTTTGGTTATTTCAATGATGAAATCCCCTTATTGGAATTGGTGTAGATGATATAAACAAACTAATAATTGATTTCTCTTATTTTTTTAATACCCTTTAATAAGAAAAACTTGAACCTTAAGTAGAGAATATATGCAATCATTATAAAATTAAGTAATAAAGGTTGATTGAATGTTGCATCATAGACTGAATAAGTGTATACTACCATAAATTGGATTAAAAAAGTTATTTATAAAGTGGTTCATTCAAGATGATTGGAAGGGTGATTATGCCAAAAAAAATTTAGAATATCTTTCAAAATTATAAATATCATGAGAGAGAGAGAGAGAGAGAGAGATTATAATGACATTCTTTAAATATTATTAATAATTTCAATGATTTCGCTGTTATGAATCTTTTTGATCTTCTTTGTTATAAGGTTAGCACATTATGAACCTTGTGATTTTAGTTATTATAAGGTTGTTGATTTACAAATTCCTTTTATAAATAATAGGCTAAGTGTTTTTAACAAATTAATTGTTTAATATATTCTCTTAGAAAAAGACATCTATATGTCAAATTCTCTTTAGTATAATGAATACCACATATTACGATTGATCTCCCTCATTGAATTTTTTAGTGGCTTTAGCCACTTAAGTTGTTCAACATTTGTATCTTCATTAGATTGTTATCTCTACATGTATTTTATAGGATAAGAGCCACATACTGTTATCAAGACTACTAATCTTTTGAATACTCTTATATTATTAAAAAAGTAATCATTTTTTATTGCGAGTTATTGTCACATTGTGTTTATTTACTAGAAGACATGATCCAAAGTTTTAAGTAGAAAACCAAAAAAAAAAAAAAGGAAAAAATCACAAGACTTGACTTAGTTGAAATAGTTAATATATGTTATAAAAGCCCATTATTATCTTCAATTGGAGAAGACAAGATTACAAAATATATAACACTATATTGATGATGTAGGACGAGAATGATTTTTATGATATGAAGTTTATTATACTAATAAGTTTTAAATTTTCATAAAAGAGTAATGATAAATGCACACTATTATTGAGAACATTCACAATATTATGTATTTAGTGAAGTTGAAAATATTCTGACTAAAGTTATATTAACCACACTAGAGATTTGAATCTTATAAGTGCAAAAAAATAATTGAAAAATTATGAACGATCTAACTCTTAGCGGATTTAAAATAATCAGCAGTGAACCAGGGATAAGTTGAAGTCGACCTCTACAAACAGTCTATCGTTGTAGAGATCACATTCCTTCCTTAGAAGTCCTTCTCTAAAGGTTGTGAGTTCACACACTCAAGTAGTTCCTCATTCGGGAGGAAATCACACAAAAGAGTAGTAAAAAAAATTTAAAAAGAGAACTTTATTCCAAATCTAAGTGCCAAGCATACAATTGACTCGTTATTTATAGGATTGAAAGAGAGAGTTAAGAATACTCAAACCTACCACCATCTTAACTATACCTACTATCACCTACTACTAAACTTACCACCATTATCAAACATATCACTCCTTCCATACCTACCCAAGATATCATACATACTACCATGAATCATAGACCATGACATAAGAATAGCTCAATATATATAAGCCCAAAACATATATAAAATATAAAAGCCTAAGAATGCATAACATAAATTATAACATAAAGGCCCAATACATAGATTTAAGCTTTATGATGATGACGTCGATGACGGTGATGATGATGCCCTGCATCAATTGATCTCGTGTGGTTTTAAACTTATAATAAAGAAAGCTAGAGAGTGGTACAAATTGATAATGTGATTAAATATGATCATCAAGTGATGATAGTTAGGTGATGATAGCCAAGTAATGATAGTAAGACGAGCTGTGATAGTTAGATAATGGTGGTCGCATAATGATAATTATGCAATGGTGTTCAAGCAATGATAATTGTTAGTAGTAATTGCCAGTGTTGATCATCATAAAAGGCTCTAGAGTTCTTCAAGTCTCCAAGCTCTCTCTAAATTTAAGTCCTTATCATGTGGAGAATAAGAGTTTATTTAAATTTTTATGGAGTGAAGTTTTAATAATTTTAGCTAAAATTTTTAAATACTTTGACACTTCTTTTAATCATAAACCATTCTTTCAATCATTGACGTTTGAATGATTTTAGAATTGAGTGATTCTAAATTCTTTAGATTTCTTTTATAGAGGATTTAATATGCAAGATTTGATGATCATTATTTATTTCATTAAAATAGTATCATGAAGTTTTCAACTGCATTTCAAAGGCATGTTTTCGATTCATTTAGTCTCCAAATACCTTTCATGTCATTGGGTTTGTAGTCAAATTATTTATATTAATTATAAATTTATAAATATTCAGATTTATATGATTTTGAATTTAATTTTAAAATTTTAAATTCAAATATTATATTAATACTTATATTTGATCTAATAAATTTTATGATATTATATTCAATATATAAATTAACATAAATTTAATGATATAAATGTAAATAACCAGTTTATTATTAATTGAAACTATAAAAAAACAAAAATAAAAATAACAAACTGGAATTGTTCCCAGTTTCATCACTGGAATGAACGGCCGGTGTCTTCTACGGGGAGAATTTTGACTAGGGCTGCAAACGAACCAAGCGTTCGACAAGCTACTTGAAGCTCGGCTCGATAAGAGATCGTTCATGATCGTTTGATTAATTAATCAAACAAGCTTGAACACTTTTGTACTGATCGATAAATGAACAAGCTTGAACAACTCATAGCTCAATTCGATTATGATCGCGTGAGCGATATCATTTATGTTCATGAACAAGCTCGTTAAGAAGCTCGATAACGCTCGATTATGATCGTAAACAGTATATCGTTTAATGTTCATGAACATACTCGCGAACAAGCTAGTTTAGTAGTTTTAGGAAAAATAGTTAACATTTATGAAAAAAAGATGTAAACATTAACTAAATTAAAATATATTTATATTTATATGAATTTTAATTTTAATATTATATAATAAAAATTACTTAATTTGAAATTGTAAATTTTTGTATTAAAATTTTAACATTTTGCGGCACCAAGCGTGACTCGTCCGTCTCCGACTCAGCGATCCTTGAGTGAGTGAGTCCGATTGGTGCGAGTGAAGGATCTCACTCGGTAGGGCATCGTCCGTTTCTTGATGGACGGTTAATACGTAATCCGATATTCCGATACTAAGGTGTTACGTGTAAGTGTGTAACCCTAAGCGGCTAACGGGCTAAGACTCTTATTCACTTATTCGCGCCATCTACCCCGATCTTTCCTAATTCCCCTTACGCAGTCGCCTCATACTTCTTCCGTTCTTCAGTTCTTCCCCGCAAAGAAAACCCTAGTGCCGCGGAAGAGGAAGATCTTGGCTTCTTCATAGAGTTCGACTATGCTATATATTGTGGCCAAGGTAAGTGATTTATTATTTATGGTTTACGAGTTTCTGTTTGGCGAATGAGAGGAAATGAACTCTGAAATATTTGATTGAGGGAATCATGGTCGTGTCATTTACTGTCGTGGACTCTCAGTAATCAGAGGAAAATTTTTGTAGGAAAGTTTGATTAATTTATTTCCATTATGTCATTGTTTATTGTTATGCCCTAAGTAAATTCCGAATATTTTGACAAATTGCGGAGGCTCGGAGCCTCGGAGCAGTGCTGTTCGGCAATGACAAGTTTATGTTTGAGACTTCGAGTTTATCTCTTTTTTCTGAATTCTGATTCAATTATCTTGAGGTAAAATCAAGTCTATTCTTCTTAGCTCTTCTTTGTCAACCCAATTTTTGGTTGTTTGCAAGTGTGTAAGTATGTTCAAAGAAATGATCTGGAATGTAATTTATATCTTGGCTCTTGCAGTTGTAATTTATATGTTGGCCGAAAATCATCTTTTTATAAATAAAACGGCAGCCAGCTAGTCCCCCTTCAATTGTAGAAGGTAATATGTTATCTTTTTAGCCTTTCTCAAATATTTTTATTATTTATTTATCATTGTTTGATGTTCTTTAAAAATATTTCAATTCTTTTACAAATTTTTATTGTTTATGTATTCATGATTGCTAAATGCTTGTTTATGCACATTTTTTGGTTGTTCACTTGTTCATGAACACAAATTCTGCTTGTTAAAGAATTCGATAAGGCTCGCTTATTTAGTGCTCGTTAAGGCTCGTTTACTTAGTGCTCGTTAAGTCTCGTTTACTTAGTACTCGTTAAGGCTCGTTTATGTACTGCTCGTTAAGGCTAGTTTATTTATTGCTCGATAAGGTTTGATAATAGTGTTCGTTAAGACACTCGATTAGGCTCGTTTATTGTAATAATCAAGCTACTCGATAAGAGCTCGATTAACTTTAACCAAAACCAAACTCAAATCAAGCTTGAACAACTCGATTGCTAAACGAACCAAGCTCGAACACAACCACACAAGCTCGATCCGAGCTCAAACCGAGCTCGAGCTCCAAACTTGTTATCGAGCTCAAGCCTGAACATGCCCTGGCTCGGTTTGGTTCAGTTCGTTTGCAGCCCTAATTTTGACTTTGCTTATACGCCCAATCATATAAAAGTACTGTGGGCCATATCAACAAAAATCAAATAAAGAATTGCATTCAATTTTTTTTTACCACATTTGCAATTTCCATCTTGTAATTTGTTTATTTAGAGATTCATTCCTCTTGAGTTGGCCTTTTTTTTTGGAATGTGTATCCACCCAACACCTCACCCATCTTATGGGTGGGGATGTCATTCATGATCCTAATCCCAGGGCTAGCATTCATCACGTGTGTTGGGTTGTCACTTACTTTTCATCGGTAGCCTCCAGAGGAGAGGAATCGAGCTGAGGGTTCCAACCCAGCTAAGAGATGGTGGATAAATCCTTTAAGCTTATTATTATTATTATTATTATTATTATTATTATTATTATTATTATTATTATTATTATTATTATTATTATTATTATATATATATATATATATTATAAATATAAAAGATATATTTTACATTAAAAAATAATAAGAGTGATATTTTTATGTAATATTAAAAAATTAAATATTATGTATATAAATATTAAATTTTAAATATTAAATATATAAATATATAAAAATTATGTGATATATAAATAATTTTTTAATATGTATAATGCATTTTTAATTTTACAATAACTTCGTAGGAGTTAAAAATTTTAAATAAATTCTAAATAATTATAAAAATATAAAAATAGTCAATAGAGATCCTAGCATCAAGCTTTTCTCCAACTATGCTCATTTTTATTTTATTTTATTTTATTTTATTTTTGTTGGCTTCTCCGATCAAGACTTAAACCTTTAATAAGTTTAATAAAAAGGATTTTAGTGTTAAAAATATGATTAATAATCAATACTTTTTATAAATAACAGTAAACTTAATTTAATCACTGTCATCTAAAATATTTTTTTCAACGTAGAAGAAATATTTTTAGAGATAAGAGACTTTACTTCTCGTCATTATTCATGATTGTTGAGAGCATCGAAAGGCAAGTTAATTTTAAACAATAAATATTAAATTTGCACAAATATATTAAAAATAAAAAATATAAAATAAAACCGCATTTGTACTTGTTGAAACAACAATTTAATTTATATGCATTAAAAAAATATAATTTTATTATAATATACCATATTAACTTTAAAGATATATAATTAATCACCATATAAGTTCAATTACAAACAATATCTTTTTGACATTAATTTTATGCTCATTAAGAGTGTTTATCCATATTCATCTAAATATCTTTAAACTTATCTGATTATTACATATTAAATATCACTTTCTTATATATCATAATCTTATTATATATAATAGGCCACGTGAAGAGTATATTAACTTTAAAGATGTCATGCTTTATGATCAATTATAGATCAACACAATTTGGACATTTTTTTGTGCTCATAAAAAATGCATATTCATATTCATCTAGATGATATTAATCAAGTTATGAGAACATGACCTAGGAACTAAATGTTATTGAATGTAACTTAGTTCAAACCATCTATACTTAAGGGTGTGTTTGATGTGATGGTGGTTGTGCAGTGTGATGTCGCACCACACAGTGTTGTTTAGTGTACCGCATTCTGCCTACATTTTGAAGAATCTACAATAAGAAAGTTGCATTTTTCCAACCTGACCTGGTTTTCTGCGTGATGGCCAGAAAGCTATGGTTTGACTTTTTAAAAATTAAAAAGAAAATTATAAGCCCGACTGTAGCTTCTTAAACAATAGATTCTTCTACAGCACCTCCACCATTATTTTTTAAAATATCTACAATTACCCCAAACAGACCAAAAAACTCATCAATTTTAAACTTACTTAAAGCTTTGAGTTGCCTAGAACTAGTCCTCATTAAGTTGTCCAAGAATCGACCTTGGCCCTCATTATTAAGCTAGTGAGTTGGTCCATAGGACTCAATAGGTGACTCGTTTATCATAATTACTTGCATAAGAAATTTTTCTACTCACTCTAAGCACTTAGTAGTGGAATATGAGTTTTCCCCAAAAGAAATAATTAAGGATATTCCCTTTTAATTAAAAAATCATTCAAAATTTTCAACTATAAAATGATTACAAGTTAGACCCATCCTAACACAACTTGCTAAATTGATTCCATGAGATGTATTTTTTTATGCAATTATATTATATAATCAATACAATATCATTGATATTAGCTAATACTTATACATATTTGTTATTGTTCAATCACAAATATCCAATAATTTCTTACATTTTGTCGATATTCTATCTTTTTAAAGTCTCTTTTAAATTCTCTTAATATTCTCTTTAGAATCTACCTCACTTATTCTCTAAATTCTCTATGTAACTTAGTTTGACTCACTCATCTCTGTCCAAGTGGTATAGTTAAGTCAATTGTAAATCAATTCATTTAAAAGAATCTTTTAAGACTTAGCCTTATCCCTTCTCCTTTCAGGCATGATTCATATCTCTAATAGGGTCTTAATATCATTATGGATATAATAGATCCAATAATTCTTAGGTATTATGAGTGGGAACATGCAAAGGATAAAAATTCATATCATGGAGGGCTCCGACATAGAAAAAGCTCCTTACGTAAGGAGTGGCCAAATGAATATGTAACCTAAAAATAAAATAAAATAAATAAGGGGGATTCATCTCACAAGGATGATCTATATGATCTTTTAGTACTTTTCACAAGTTAGTGTTCTCACATGTTTCCCTTGAGAGCATAAATCAATCATTTTTCTAATGTTTCAATGCCACCTTGGCTTTAAAGTTATTGATTTTTCTTTTTTTTTTTGAGAAGTTCTACCTCTTATAAAAGAGTATAATAGTGACTTATCTCCTTTCACTCAATGAAGTGTCATAATTAGCCTATGTATACTTTTTATTAAGATTATAAATTGTGAACTCTAATAAAAATTTAAGATGCCCATTATAGATTCTTAAATGTGGTGTTGGACTCAATTGGATCACAATGTTGACTTCAAATTGATAATTTATCTCCTCATAATTAGTGATGTGGTGAGCTTTCAACTCTTCTTTATCACTTCTAAAGAGGTGCCATTATGTTGATTCTCTTATCTTCCTTTAAAGAATGAAATATCTTTTTTTTGACTAGAAGTACTAATTCATCATGTGATTGCTTGATGCTTAAACATCTCTAAAAAATGCCTGGACTTTGGTAAACATGAGATAAAGGAATACCAAGTCGCTTTTCCACTTTATGACTACCTTTTAGTGAGTGAAGCTAGATGTTCACGACTTGAAACAATTTATCACCTAAACAATGCCCACTTATAGCCACTTGGAAAGTCATTGTAACTATATGCTTAACTTATAGAAATCAAGAACATTAACCAAGCTACTTGATTTAGCCAATAATCATATTATGCTCTAGCATATGCATCAAGCATGGCCGAAGGTTTGAATGCATGTCATTAGAAATTACACTAACATTTATTATAACTATAATATTATTATGTCATCACATTTTAGTTAACCAAGGCTTTTGTGATCATAATCATTCAATAGTGGCATAACATAATCATCCAAACAATTTACTTATAGAACTTTAATATTATACATTATAGTGTTAAACTTTGACCTAAACATGTTTGATATTATTTTACATTAAATTTTTTTTTTGTTTAGTTTATGTTAATTTAAATTTGTCTTCTATTGTCAACTTTATGCAAAAGGAGGAGTTTATTATTACCATAGATAACTCTTTTTATTTTTATATTTTCCATTTTTTTTGGATTTTACACTTGAACACTATTATATTTTTAGGGCATATGGTGCTCTTTTTATATATTTTGAGGCATAAAGGTTAAAAGTATTAAGGCATAATAATCTTGACTATTTAAGATTTGGGGGCAACATATGGGGCAAGCCACCAAAGAATTGATTAAGTTAACAATTAAGATCTCTTATAATTGAGATTTAATATCAATCCAACCATCATTGATGGGTAAGTGATTTTTTTAATAGAGATTGAGGAGATAGATTTATATTTTTTAATGGAGATGATATTATTTCATTTAGCCATTATCCTCATGTATTGTACCCTTCATAAAAAAAAGGTTATTTTATATTTGGCTTTGGATTTTTTTGGGGCATTTCAACATAGTCATATTAGTTGATAAGTTTATTTATACAAGTTGATAATCGATGAGGTGTATTATTGAGCCATATTATCTCAAAAGTAAGTACTTTTGGGGGATAATTATGTTCATTTCATACTTTTGGGAGGAGGTTACATATGTTATTAATAGTAGTAAAACTCATTAGTATACTTTGCTATGGATGAAACTTTGGGCATGATCGTCATGGATTTTAGCTTTACATTTAGTAGTAAATAGTCTTAGAATTAATTATAAATGAGAACATACAAAATGAACTCATTATAAAAAATGTGTTGTAATGAATAAACTAATAGAGAGATCCATTTACATATTTTGATTGGCATATACAATATCATCCCGAAGAACATTTAGCATGCTTCACTTCATCATATCAATTGTGACTATATTAGATTAGTATGAGTCATTGATAGCTTTATTTTGAAATTAATTTTGGAGCTCCAATTAAAATGGCAAGTCATTTGGTTATATTTGGTTATGGAGCAATATTTTAACCATATTTCATATGGGTTTAAAGAGGGTATTAAAATGGATTTGGGAATAAACCATATAAATCTCACAGGAAAATGTATAGGATTTATTTAGAGTTTTAATTTTCTCTCATCTCAAAGGAATAGTTCAACCTCATCTTTAAAGAAGAGTTTTAATAGTAAAACCTTGGCACCTCTATAATGATAGAAAAATATTAACCACTCCAAAAAAAAGTTAATAATTAGCTAAGCTTGATTTACTTTATAAGGAGACAAGAGCAAGCCATATATAAGTATATAGAACATAGGAGATTTAAAGTTGTTTAGTCATATAACTTATATTGGCCTCCTTTTTTTTTTTTTTTTTTGAGTAGGGCCATGATTGATTATCTTATCATATTTTCTGAGAACTTAAAAAGTCTTATGCTAACCATTTAAGGTTCTTCAATAGTGGGGTTGGTTTGGACCAATTAAGTCAATTTGGCTTAATTAGACCAAATGAGCTTAAGTGTGTTTGCCTTAAGTCAAGTTGATCAATTAGATCAATTGAGTCAAATAAAAGAACAAATTACCATAAATAGAATGACATAAGCTCACCCAAGGTGTTTATTTTAATTAATTGGACTAGATTAAGTTAATTAGTTGAAAAATGCTAAGTGGTTTCCTTAATCAATTTACTTAATTGCATCAAGTGCATGGTTTTAAAAACTGGATTGGATCAACCTATTCAACAGTGAACTGATCTTTTGGTTGATTCGGTTCAAGCCTAAAATCACTTCTACATAAAACTAGCTAGAACCAGGGTTGAACCGACGAACCAGTTAAAATTTTAAAGAATCAACTAGTTTTAAAATTAATCAAAATTTAGTTTTTTTTAATTGGATGGACAAAAATAAGAGATTTATAGTATAAATAAATAGTTTTTTCAATTCATCTATATAGTTTTTTCACTTGATCCAAATACAAAATCAAGTCAATTCATCTATATTTTGATGACCAAAATGCTATGAAAATGGTTTGGCTAATCAATTGGATCAATTATTTCAAATTATTAACCAAACATAGGGTTTCATGGTAATTAAGGTTAATTTGGTAATAGGTCAAACCATACTCATAAATTAAGCTAAAAAATATATTGATCATTTTTAGTGCACATGTAAGTTATTGAACTAATGAGAAAGAAATTGAATGCTTAAACCACTAATTAGGTTCATCTAAACTTGTTATGATCAAATCAAATCAATAAAATAAATTAAGATTAAGAATGAAAGCTAAATGGCCTCATCCTATGGGGTTTAATAAGTATAGAAGGATTTTATAACTATCATTAGGTCTGGTCCAATTCAACTTAAGCTATGGGCTAGAGTAGCATTGCTAATTAAACTTGGCTAGGGCCTAACCTAGCAATGAATTAAAATTTTAAATCAAATTAAATTAGAGATGGAGAATATATATGATTTATCTTTATAATAGATTAAAAGATCAACTACATGGTGCTAGCTTAGTCAAGCTCAAATGATCTAAATTGAGCATGGCTAACTTAATGCAGCTTAAGAAGCTACTTGAATCAATCAAATATAAATAATAAGTGACATTTAGAGTGTGTACATTTTTAAATCCAACACATAGATGGTAGGTTCCACTAAAGTTATCAATAAGAATCTAACGATAATAAGTTGGCAGCATAAATCTAGTAGGCTAAATTTTTTTAGCATATATCTCAAGCTATCAATATGTTCAATAGATTCAACAGTCAATAAGTTCTGTTTTGCTCTCTCATTATTATTGACTCTAGTATCAATCATAACTTTCTTAGAAACTCACTCTTTAATGTTATTAACTATTTTGCTTTTTATAAAGGCACTTTGGAAGATTCATCACACCAAACATTAAGGGGTGGGTTTAGGGTTTAGGGTTTACAAAGATCAACTCGAATATTCATGTCTTACTTTAAGAAATATTAAACTATAAATTTACAATAAATTTGTTGATCTTTGTTATAAAGGAGGATCTTATAGTGGTGAATTATCCACTTGGTCTTGCTTTCAAGGGTCTCTTCATTATAGCCTCTACTATATGGGAACATTTTGGGGGTATCTTTGAGCACAATTATTAGAGTGCTTCCTCCCTCAATAATGACATCTATGTGCCTAGAGGTTTTCTTAATAATGAACATCTATAACTTTCTTTAGCAACCACCAATGTAATAAGAGCTCTTATAAATTTTAGAGATTTATAAATTTAGACTTTTCTTGATGAGAAATGAATTGAAATTAAAGAGCATTTCGTTTCAATTGTCATATTTAATTAATAATAAACAGAATTCAGTTCCCAAAACAATCTAAATATCTCATATTTATAAAATGTGAATATTTTTTATTTTTTATTTTTTTTTAATGTTGACATGAATTTGCCGTTTCTCATCCAACAAAGGAAAAGGCCAAAGAAATGGCCGCATTTGGTGCTCTATTAGCTACATTTTAACAGTTTAGGAAACTAATTAGGCAAACAATAATTATTTATAAATGAAAATTGTATTTGGGGGATTGGGTAAATTACTAATTCATGGGGGTTTAATGCAAAGAAGCTCCTCTTGGCTTTGCCCCCTCTTTTTGAAAAGAAAAGGGAAGCTTTTCATCAATAAAATGGGGAAATCAGCTCTTATCTTACTCCAATTTCCATCCAGTCCGAGAGGAGATCAGTTGAAGCAAAACATTAGCCGTGGACTCGTTTCGATGCGTCGTCCGCTTGTGTAACGCTGAAATATCGAGTCATGGGAGGGGTGACTTCGATGATGGCGTCGAAGTTCGCCTTCTTTCCGCCGGACCCGCCGTCGTACGGATTGGTCGCCGTGGATGAGGGGGAGCCGGCGGGGGTGACGTGGGAGATGACCGGAGTGACGAAGAGGGAGGGGGTTGAGGTGAGGAGATTAAGGTCGAGGAAGGGGAATTATATCGTGGCTGTTTACGTGAGGAATCCGGCGGCAAAGCTCACTGTGCTTTATTCGCATGGAAACGCTGCTGATATTGGCCAGATATACGAGCTATTCATTGAGCTTAGTGTTCATCTGCGGGTGAACCTGATAGGGTGAGGGTTTGTATCTTACATGTTTATTATTTACATTTTTCCTTTTGTGTTCCGTCGAATTTTATTGGGCTTTTGGATGTTGGTCCTGATTTTTGCTGTCCTTTTGTTATTAGGTGTAGTCAAAAACTGAAATTTTTCGCTTTTTTTAGTTATGGTTATGGATGATAGGGGAAGATTTTGAGAATTTTCTAATTGAGTTGTGCTACAGATACCTGCCGTAGAGTAATCAATCGTAATCTGTACTCGACCAAGATTATATCACACCGAAATCTTGATCGATCAACAATCAACCATGGTCGGCCAGCAATTGGTTGACTATACCGTGGTCGGAGTTTTGATCGACCCGTAATCTTGGTTGATCATGTATATGCGCGTTTAGGGCCAGCGGGTCGGAGAAGTATTATAAAGATCAGGAAGCGTGATCTGTTGGTATGAAAGAAAATTGTTGAATGAGTTAGTTAATTTTATTTAGCTTCTCAGATAAGTTAGGGGCATCGTTGTTGAACTCTTGCTTTTAGGGTTAGCGGGGGTGCGATGCTTTCTTCTTCATTTTTGGAAGAGCATCTATTAGTTTTAACAGGGACAAAGGAGAGCTGGGCAAATTGTTAGCGAGTTGGTCGGTTGTCCTGTTTCTTCTTTGCTCTGAATCTCAGGACTATAATAGTTAGAAATAATGCATTCACTCACTTCAACGTTTTGTCTGGTGACATGAGAAAGAATAGATTGTGAACTAAATCAGTGTCCAAGCATACAAATCTTGTGTTTGGTACCCATTTCAAAGGTGCACAATCGAGATAGCATGGACCATCAATTCAGTTTTTCAATTGTAGAAAGTTAAAGTCTAATTAAGAGTTGCTTGGGTTCTTTAGCTCAAGGATTGATTCTAAATTTCTGGATTATAATGTGCCATTGGAAAATTAACATCTTCAGATCATGATTTTGATGAAATTTAACCTTAAAAGTGGTGATGCTTTTATTTGGCGTCTTCTTACTGAATGTAGCAAAATCAGTTGCTTATGCTTTAATAAAATTTGGGTACATTGTATATCTCCTACATACCTTAGGCTTTATTTTGGTTGACTCTGATTTTAACTTTTTTTTGCTTGTTAAATACTTACGGTGACAATTAGATATATATATATTTGAGTTTCTAAGCATTCACAAAAGTTGGTTTAAAAGTATTTTCAAAAAAATTATTTGTCTTTTTCTTTTGAAAAGCTAAAACGAGCTTCATGAGATGGGTAAAAGCCGTTTACTATTCAAACGAGTATCAAAACTATTCGTTTTCCAACGACCTAAAAAAGCCCTCCCAAACCAAGCCTTAGATAGATTACAACTACGATATATTCAAAGCCTATAGGAGTTAGAGCCATACAACAATGAAGAATTGCATTTACTAATTTTTTTTGGATTCATATTATGGGGAAGGCATTCCTTTATGGAATTTTTATTTTCTTTGGTATTGTTAATTGTAATGAATATTTGTGTAAAAAGTACAGGATATGTCCCACTATATTTTCAGATGGATTATGATTAAAGTAGTTAACGGAATAGACTGTTATGATTAAAGCTGTAATAGGAATTCACACTTCTTATTTTGGTAAAATGCATGTACTAATGTGTAACAATATAAGCATACTTTGTGATAGAAGGTCAAATCTATTTGTTTTTTTTAAAAAAAATTTCTCTTATAGTTCAAAACCATGCATTGGAATTTTGTTTGTTCTGAATGGTGTACTTTGTAAAAGATTATGAGGTTTCTTTTGCATATATTATTTGAAATCTTTCACGACTATTGCTTGGTAAGTTTAGCAAATTTTAACACATGAAACTCAATAAAAAGTTGGTGATAAAGTTTGCTTGTTATTTGTATGAAAGCATTTTAATCATTATGCATGCATTAGTCGTGAAAGATTTCAAATAAATGCATCATCAAATTTCAAGAGCCCATTCTAAGTTCAGCTACCAATTATTTGGCTCTTCAATACCTCAAAGCCAAACTTTCCTGTGAGGAATGCTGTCTAGGCTTTATATTTGAAAGTTAGATGGTGTTGGTCTAGTTGCATTAAACATGTCGCATGAATTTAGTCATGGTTCTTTTAAAAAAATTAAAAAAAAATTGGGAGAACAAAAAATGGAGGCTTGAGGAAAGGTTTCTTGTTTCTCTAAGGATTAGTTTCTGAATTGTTTTTCTTTTGTCTCTCTTTTTAGGTGGGTACAGGGTTTCTGTTTTGAGGATGAATCCATTTATGTGCACGCTAAAGCCTCATTTATACAATTTTGTATGAGGACATTTTTAGATGTGACTATTACATTGCTCAAGAAATTGATGTGTCTTCTCTATGCAGCTTTAGTTTTTTTTTTTTTTTTTACTTTACTTTTGAATGTGCATGCTGACCTAGGATATATCAGGTATTGAATTGATGACCAATGAATTGACCTATAAATCCTTAAATATATGTCCATAGGATATTTGCTAGCAATTACAATGTTCATTGATAACAACATGGTTTCATGCAATTAAAAAAAAAAAAACTCTGTTAAAAGGTCTGATATAAATGTTTTAGATGTTTGTTTGTGATCAAATTCATTTTTACTTGAGTATTGGTTCAGTTGTCTAGTTTTGGGTAGATAAAATAATGTCTAGAAATAAATATTGCCTGCCAAATGAGAGGAAGATTGTGATAAAATCAAATTCACAAGCCATCATCTAAGTTCCACTGAAGGAAATTATGTTATTTAGTTTGTATGTACGCTATTTTTATTTCAAAATGAAAGTATTTATTGTAAGAAGTTTAACATCTAATTAAACATAGTGTTTTCCCCACTCACACGAAGTTAGAGAAACTTCCTCATTTGCTATTTCTTCTCAAAGTCTACTTTTCTTCTGACTGCTGGATGATTTTATACTCATAAATTCTCTTAGGATTTGCTTTAATAATCCAAAAGCTAGATTGAATACTATAATATCACATATTGCTACTTGCTAGAAAAGACCCTCCAAGTATTCATGGTTAATAACATTGATGATATACTAAAAAAATCATGTATCATCCTTTTGTTTTAGTTAATTAAATGTGCAAGAGGAGCTTATAATGATGATTAAGACATCTTCTACTAATTTTGCCATCTTGGAGTAGCACATAAGGTCCTTGGCTGTTTGTGAACATAAAATTTTTGTTCTTCACACTGTTTCTATATTTTGAACTGCTTCATAGAATCCTTTTATTCTTCAAATAATTCTATTTCTGAGCTTGGGAGGAAAAGAGAGAGAAGAGCAAAGAGAGGGATAGAGAGTAGAAAGAATGAATTGTTAATATTGATGTCCATTTGGCTGCAGGTATGATTACTCTGGATATGGACAATCAACTGGAAAGGTCCGTGCTTAACTCTTAAGGACATTTCGTTTTTGTTCCATTTAAGCATTATTTAATTTATTCATTTTGACAGCAGCCAAGTGAGCAAAATACATTTGCAGACATTGAAGCCGTGTATGGTTGTTTGGTGGAAACATATGGGATCCTGTCACAGGATATTATTTTATATGGGCAATCAGTTGGGAGTGGTCCAACATTGGACTTAGCCATCCGTTTACCTTGTTTAAAAGCTGTTGTTCTGCATAGTCCTATTTTATCTGGCCTGCGTGTCATGTATCCTGTGAAACGCACATATTGGTTTGATATATTTAAGGTTTCATTTCCCAGTTCCTGCACACTTATTAATCTATTTTTGTTGCTTGCTGGTTCTTACTAGGCATTCACCTTTTCTTTGCAGAACATTGACAAAATCCAACTGGTTAATTGTCCAGTTCTGGTGATTCATGTGAGTGTACCTTGTCTTTATGTTTCTTAAAATGCAGCTTATGAGCACCCCAATTTTATGTCCCACTTTTAAGCTATTTGACTAAACACTTTCTTATTGTTCTCGCTTTTATCCCTTGAAAGGTGAATTTGGCTTAGAAAAGTGTGGTACTGACATGTAAGTTTACACAATATGAATTTCCATATTTAATAGCACATACTCTACATTTATCTGCATTTGTATACATAAACTCAAAAATTTCTCTCACTTCTATCACTTAGAGGACCTTCATTAGATTCATCCTCATAGTTAATTGCTCTCTTGTCTCCATCATTCTCATTTGTATTAATATTGTTCCAATTTTCATTTCTTTTAATCTCAATTATCATCATCTTCTCCAATCCATAAAGGCATCACTTTAAATTACGTCATGACGTGCTTCACTAGTTTAAGGCATATGCCTCTTTTTTCCTACATGAGGCTATCGCCTGAAGGTGCTTTGCATGTGCCTCTCTGAGGAATGCCTCAAGGTGAATAACTTATGCAATTTTAAACAACCTCTAAGGCTGAATAAGTCTTAGTGAATGAAAGTAAAACCATTTTAAACAACCTCTACATGACTAGCTCCAGCTTAGTTTTATGTTGAATCTTTCCTCTTTAATTCACATGTCCATAGTGAATGTTTTTTTTGCCTTGAAAGTAAAACCTCATGGTAACTAAAATCTTTAGATAAGTCTCTATAAAAAAAGACAGGATCTCCAATATATGTTTATACAAAGTGAGACACCATCTCCTTATGCTTGTGCTTCATAGTCAAAACTTAAATTTGGACTAGTTCTATCTCAACTTGGTCAATTTGCCCATCAAGAATCTTGAGTGATATTTCTCTTTATAATGCTCTTTCATCTTATCCTATAATATCTCCTCTTAGCATTGGTTAATAGGCATTGCCTAGGACAATTTACTTTAATTTTAGCAAATCAAATCCATTTGGGATCTTTCATATTGTACCACTCTAAGTTATACATATATTATAACAAACTAAGGATAAACATATAAACTAATTGATACTGTACATGACCGATAATAGATTCAAACTACATAACCTATTTCTAGTATAAAAACTATTGTATTCGGATTATCATATCCATTTAATTTTTTATGTACTTTTGTTTCATATTTATAATGTAGATAATTTGTTTGGAGTTATTTTAGGGGTTATATTTTTTATTTATAGTTTTCAATCTTTTTCCTTTTGTAATCATATTTTGATAAATAGGAGTATGATGGATATTTATAGGTAATGATGGTTAAATTACAATCCCTTTTTTCTCTTTCCTAATATTTACCTTCTTTTGTGACTTCTAAGCATATATTAATCTCTCTCTTAGCTGAATTGGTTTTTTTTTTTTTGCATTTCTTCTTTTTTACTTCACTCTTGATCTAGTGCCCCACTCTTTCTCATTTTTAGCTGCTCTCTTTCAATCTTCCCAATCTATTGCCTCTTCTTTCTACCTAATTATTTTTTTCTCATAATTTCTAATTTATTTTATTATCATATAATGATTGAAACAAAACTAAAGCTTGAAATCAATACATCCATGAAAGGAGTAAATCAAGAAAACCCTAAGATACATCAAGCAATTTTCACCAATTTTGAAGACATAAGCAGATAATCCTGAAGTATACATGTTACGAACCTAGTCTAAAACCTCTTATCCATAATTATACTCTCCTTAGCTCTTCACCTCCATCCATAAAGAAAATCTTAATGTACCATAATCATCCCCATTTTTACTTTGTTTGTATAAACAACCAAAATTGAGTCTTACATCTCCACACACCTAATTTCCCATATATATATATATATATGAGCCTATTATTTATGGTATTATATTTGAACCCATTATTATGCCTAAATCTAATATTATTCATTATCACAATGACATGAAAATATAGGTTATACCAAAGTTTCCTTTGTTATTTTCATCCTAATTATGTTGATCAACATTATGATACTAGTGTTACCATTGCTGTGCTGTGATGGGGTCCTCACTCATGGTACATATTTTACAATGATCTATGTTACATGATGATGTTCAAATTTGAATCCTTCAAATCTTCTTGTTTAGTGACATAACATACTGATGATTTTAGGGATGCACACAATCTAGTTCCACCATCTTTTTCTACATGAACAATAGTTTTTTATAATTCTTTGGGGAAGAACTCTTTTAGACCATATAGAGTTAATGCAAGTAAATCCATTGACATTATTAGGGTATTTGATTTTTTCTAGAGTTGTTTACAGTTGGATCATTCTAGCTATTTGATTCATTTGCATGTACTTTCATGCTTATCCATTATGCAAGTGATCTGTTAGGAATTATCTTTTCTTGTAGTTTTTATCCTTTCTTTTAATCATATTTTTCAATAAATTTTTTATTTATTGTCACTATGTAAGAATATGATTGGATGCTTGTAAGAAATCATAATTTAATTTTGAATTAATCTATCTATTCCCTCTATAAACCCTTTTTATTTGACCTTCCCTTCTCTCACCTAATTGAAACAGTAAAATTTTTAGTCTCCCCCATCTCTCTCTCTCGACTCACACTTTCTCTCCCCCTTTCCAATCTAGGCATTGCTTTCTCTCTATTTTTTTCCTCTAATATAACTCAGTATCAATCCTATCATCATCTAGGGATTGAAACGAGAAGCAAAGTTTGAGATTAAAGCCAATTCAAAGAATAGAGGAGGAAGAATTAAGGAATTCAAGAGATCCATCAAGCAATTTTCATCAAATCTAACATCATAGGAAGCTTTTTATTGCGTTCTTATTTTGATATTTTCTATGGTACACTTGAAATATTAGAGACAATCACCTATTTTGTTAGTACTTTGTTAATGATATTGATTTTATTCAAATTTGATTGAATTGGGAATTTAATTGCCATAAATAAATTGCAATTATTTACTAATTTTGTATGATTTGAATGTTTAATTAATTTCATAAGTTCTTTTATACGAGCTACATAAATTATACCATTTTAGTTTCTTAAGAAAGCTCCTCCTAAATCGTCCTGCATCATTAGCTTTAATTATTATTAACTCACTACCTCAAACTTTGTGATTTCCTCTTTCTAGTCGAAGATACTCCATTTTTTTATCACAAAATGCGCTATTTCTCTTAACTTAGTACTTAATGTACTTAAATACTTCACATTGGAGATTGGGTAGCATGTGATTTGTAGGCTGACTAAATAGTAATATGAAAGCACTTGCAAGTTTAGTAGAAACCCCTAATATGAATTAATAATATGAAGTGTAATAGATATTGCTTGTACTCAAGTTTAATTGATTTCACAAACATACCTGCTCTTCATAACTTCTCATCTGATTGTTCCAACATTGGTTTTAGTCTACCCAAATTTTTAGTCAATGCCCAATGCTGTCAGTTGAAAATTCCCCATGTCAGGAACCAGCTTACAGGTTTGAAAGGCTTGGACCCATTTAGATATGATCAAAATCGATTGGTTTTGTCCGATATTTTAAGTATTGCATAAATCAATGGCATTACTTATCAATCAGTGATTAATTTAACACCAGTTAGAAGTTGAACCATGATAACTCTCCTTGTTTAAGTTTTCCAATTATTGTTAGAATGCTCACCTTTCATTGTTAAAGGGATGAATATATCAAATTTAATATCATTTGCCAATTATCTCAACAATCCTCGTGTTTGATCCGTGGGCTGGCCAATTCTTTGCTTGTGACTGGGGTTCCTTATGGGCAGTTGATGTTGCGGCTTCTCAAAATCACAGAATGGTTGCTGATATTCAGACTCAAAGAGGAATGAAAGTTCTTAAAAATACAAATATCAATCCAAGTTTTTATTTATTTATTTTTGTTATTTTTTTTATAGATGAAGCTAAATGTCCCAATTGGTATCAGTGGCTTTAATCAACATGGTACAATTTAAGTTGATGGAACTGTCGTTCTCTGAACTTATTGCATGGAGATATGTTTAGAAATCCACCTTGCTAAGCTTTTTGTGTTGATTTCTTCAGGGCACAGATGATGATGTTGTTAATTGCTCCCATGGAAAGAAACTGTGGGAGCTTTGCAAAGAAAAGTATGAGCCTTTGTGGATCAAGGGAGGGAATCATTGTAATTTGGAGCTCTATCCTGAGTATATAAGGCATTTAAAAAAGTTTATCTCAGTTGTAGAGAGGTTACCTGCCAAAACTTCTGAGATCCCTAAGTTGCCCAAGACCCCTCGCACGAGTTCCGACACTTTGGAACCTTCAAGAAGTAGCACTGACCACAAAGAGAAATCCCGGCGTAGCATCGACAGGAAAGATAAACCTCTGCGGACCGAAAAAAAGGAGAAGGCTAGGCGGAGTATCGAACGTAGAATCAGCATAAATAGGAGGGAAAAATCAAGAAAGAGCACCGATTGTTGTCCTCCTGACAGGCCAAATGACAATATGGATCATCATCTAGAGAAGCCAAGGAAGAGCATTGATCGGTCGGGAATTGCTATAAACATTGGCTAAGATTTCTTTTGCTGTTTTCTTGTTTTCATTGTCCTCCTTATCATATGCTAGTTATCTCTATGTTATTGTGTCTGTCTTGTTTGTTTGGTTGTTGAACTGGTGTAGTAAAATGATGGCAGCTTTGGAGATATGATGAGGTCAGTTGGATTTTGCAATATCGATTGTTTGAAGGAAGCAGATTCCAGGCCCTGAGGAATGCGGAGGTTAGTGATTACTAGAAATTGATTAGGAGTGTTTTTTTTATATATTTTTTTAAATTTTAACAATTTGTTGAGTTGTATTGCCATTCTCTTGTAAGAATTGCTTTGTGTTGTATCATAAAGGAAATTTAGCTCATATTATGTTGTCTAGTAGTCCTCCCCCTCTGCTGTAAATGGAGATTTTTGTATTGAAATGTAAACATATTATATATATATATATTATGATATGATTACAAGTTGATTTTATGCTTAAGAAGACATGAAATTGAACCATGACTGGTGTAACTATTGCATTGACAGGTCAAGGTGCAAGCATTCAGCTAAGAGAGAACATTTAATTTAATGACTTTTTTTCGATTAAGTTCTTCAACTTCTTCGGCGGCTATTGCAATTTTCTGGTGATGGTGTTCATCAACTTGCAGGCCAAAGTGAATCCATATCAAGCAAGTTTCACACAAATCACAAATGGGTCATCTTCGATGATTTTGTCGAGCTTAAGAGTGACCCGATCACATTCAAAGAGTATGGCCTAGGTAATTATTTCAAAGTTCTGACGGCTGGCTGGTTGTGTTTGTTGCAATTTGCAGGATTAAAGTGTGCAAAGCTGAGTAGTTGTTTATATGGATGGTTAAATCAGGTTCTGTACAGTCATTAGTGAATATTTTGGTAAAGTTGGTTAAAATGTCCATAGAAGAACTGGAGCTAATCAGTGACAACTTGTTACATTTACATGAGGTTTAAAACATTTTTTGATTTAAAGTGCATCGTCTCAGAAAATATTTATTTGTTTTCTAATCTATGTGATCATTATATCGTTATTTAAGTTTATTCTGACTATTTGGCTCTGGAATCTCATGTTTGAGCTACTGTGATTACAGTGAGTCCACGCTTGTTTAAGCATCTGTTATACAGTTAATGAGATACCCCTTTGTGTAATGCTTAGTTTGGCAATAGATTGTAATGCCAACTGTTGTTTTGATATATGTGACAAATGTGAATAGAGTTTTTTCTGTCTTGTGTACACGCCTAATTCATGAGTTCACAATCACAGGGAAAGCATGCAGAATAATTCACACGTGAGGGTAGTTATGTGACAATGTCATGAGGCCTCATATATGGCCTATCTATTTTGCAAGTGTTGCAATTTTGAAGTCAAGTTTGTTGAAAGGAACCAACCATCTTAGCTTTGAATGATTTATAATAAGTTGCATAAAATAGAGTGAATAGAGGATGTCATTTTGTTACATGAAAATTTTGAAAAAGCAAAAAGTCACGGGATCTGCTGATATTGGATTAAAAAGGGTCGCTCTTTCTTGAACTTGGAGAAGACAATAATATAAAGTAAAGAAAAATAGGTTTTTTTTTAGTATCATTGATGTTGACATTGAAAATAGGTTAATTTTCAAGATTGTTCTTCTGGAGGAAAAGGCAAAGTGACTTAAAAGGTGGTGGATGAAGAGGTGTTGAAAGGTCGAGAGAGTTATTGAGGATGGCACGAATGGTTGTCCTTCTAGAGATAAGGGTGATATGATCTTTAGATGATAGATAGGTTGTGAACTCGTTATTTATGAATGGCGTGTGTTCGGCTCATTCATTAAGTAAGCAAATTGAATACGAACAAATATTTTAAGCTCGATCTATAAATGAGGTGAATATGAATAATCTTTCATTTAATCGTGTTCGGCTCGTTTTAACTCGAAATGAAAATATATACACATACAAAGTATGATTTGAGCTTTTGTCATGTAAAAATTTAGCCCATATTCAAGTCCTCCTTCCTTCATATATTTTCTGATTATTGCTTTTTTGAGCCATTTAAAACAATTCAAGTGAAACACAAATACTGAAATTTCGAGTCATTTCGAACAATTCGAGTGGAATACAAATAATGAAATTTCGAGTAATTTTGAACACGAGTTGAACACAAACAGAGTAATTTTCTAATAAAAGTTTAGCTCGTTTACACCCCTAATGATAGATGAGATTACATGGGAAGGTTGGAGAGGCCACTAAGAATAGTTGGGATAGAATTTGTCCTAAAGTTGAAAGTAGCTTGACCTTTAAGCAACAAATGATGTCATATAATGAGGTTAAAGAGGCTATTAAGAATGGTCGAGATGGTCCTCTCTTTGGATGTGAAGGCAACATATAAGACATCATTGAAAAGTTATGGAGGTCATTAAGAACAATTAATTTGAATAATAGAATTTCTCATTACTTATGTGAACAACAAGAGGGGCAAATATGTTTGAGGTTTGAAATATGAGTGAAATTTTTTAATTTGAGATGCTCTTGAGCTTATGATATGCATATTAGACCTGTTGTGTTCAAATACGAGTAGAATTGACTAAGTATTTTCCTTTTCAATTGGATTATAGCAAGGATCAGCTTTAAGTCCATATCTTTTTTGTTTTAGTTATGGATGTTCATACTGGACATTTACAAGAGGTTGTACCTTGGTGTATTCTCTTTGTTGATGTTATTCTTCTTGTAGATAAGATTAGAGAGAGAGAGTTCAAAAGAAACTTGAATTATGGAGGTCAACCTTAGAGTTTGAGTAGATCTAAGACCACATGCATGGAGTGTAATTTTATTTATAGAATAATTGGTAATCAAGTTATTAAAAAGAGTGAACATTTTAGATATCTTGAGTCTAAGATATTGTTTAAAGTGATGGTGAAAAAGATGGTGTGTTTTTAGTAGAATTCAAGTTGGATGGTTAAAGTGAGAGAGTGCATTAGGCTTGTTATGTGATAGAAAAGCATCGCTTAGCTTTAATAGAAAATTTTAGAAGATGGTGGTGAGATGTACAATGCTTTATGGCTCAAAATGTTAGCCAATAAAAGAGAAGTATATATTTAGGTGTTGTAGAGATGAGGATGCTCAAGTGGATGAGTTGCTTTACACAAAGACAAAATGCGAAACAAATATATATGTGAAAAGGTTGGAGTAGCTCCAATGGTAAATAAGATTAGAGAGAGTTGCCTTTAATCACATAATATTGGCAATCTGATGACCTAATTTGGATAGTAAATGTATTATAGATTTGACCTATGTTAAAAAAGGTTGAGGCAGTAGACCTAAAAAAAGACTTGGTTAGGAAATATTAAACAATAACCTTATTTTATTAAACTTAAATGAGAATTTGATACTTAATAGTACACAATGGAGAAAAAATATTCATGTAGCAAACCCCAAATAGTTGGATAAAGGCTTGTTGTTGTTGTTAAGATGCTCATGAGTTAGAATGAGCAAACAAGTAGACGTCGAAAGAAAAAAAAGTAATAAAAAAGAAAAGTATTTATGTGATTCACTATTAAGACTTATGTGCATACTGTGCAAGACTTCGCTCGAAAAATTTTACTGCTTTAGAGAGGTTTTATAAGTTGATGAAGGAAAAAAGAAGAATGATACTGCAAAAGAGGGGGGAAAAAAAAGGGATTCCAATTGTGTTAGAAGGAACTTTGAGGATCTTAATACATGTGCTTTGCATTCATGTGGTCTTGTGCTTTATGTCATCATGTGTGGAGATAGAGTGTTAGAAGTATCAACTTGAGTGACTATGTCACAACTTGAGAGCATTGTAGTAATCAGAGGCAAGAAGTGTCCTTCATATGGTTGCATGTTTTTGTGAAGATTTTCTATAATCGTCGCATGAGAGGGTAAAATTTAGGATTTTTGAGGTCATAAATGACATTATAGTGTTTTGGGTGTTATCTAAGTAGATTTTTGATATATTAGGAGGTTTATTAGCTATATAGATGCATCGATCCACCCAATAGAATAACAACTCATCCTGTGGAAGGGTTCAACATAGGCTTGAAAGTGTTCATTTAGTGCTCAAAAAAGTGTTTGGTTAAGCATCCTATGATCAATTAAATTATGTTGATATTTGGATGATGGCATCTTAAAAATTGAAATAGAATTTGAATTTTACTATTCCCTTCATTTCAAAAGTCTATAGATAGGTAAGATTTCAAAATGAAATAATAAAATGCTTCAACTTTTTCTTATCTTCCTTCTTGTTGTTGACTCTAAATTAGATCTTCTTGGCTGTAATTACACTGTTGATTTTTATCATAGATCCTTTACAATAACATAAGAGCGGCATCATTCACGTTGATATCTTTTAGCTTAAAGTGGTGAATAGGAGAAGCGAGTTGTAGAGTCTTTAGGCTTCGTTTGACTAAGCTTTTTTAGTGCGTTTTGCTTTTGAGAGCGTGAATTTTTAATTTTGATACCCGTTTGAATAGTGTGCTTTTTGAAACTGTGTTTTAGCTCATTTCAGCTCATTTTATTCAAAAGTAAAACAAATATTTCGAATACTTTTAAAGCAGCTTTTCAGGAATCTCAAAAGCTTAGCCAAATAAAGCCTTAAATGCGAAGGAGCCATAGAAAATGATAGTGGAGAAGGCTATAGAGATTTTCAAGTTGCTAGACATAGGTGACTTATCAGCAAGTAAGCTTTGATGTAGGTTCTTATTGAGGGCATAATTATGATGGAGTTGGAGGATTTAAAGGAGATCCTAGAGAATATATTAAAAGTGATGATGTTTTTAGATAACAATGTTTGAAGGGCATGGATGCTAAGGGCTTGTTTGGGATCAATTTTGTTGTATTTTTTGATTTTATTTTTATGTTATTTTCAAAAATATATTTATTTAATATATTTTTTAAAGTATTTTTATTATTTATTTTTAAAAATAAATAATATTATTTTTAAAAGCACTCAAAATAACTTTTAGATATTTTGAGTGCTTTTAAAAATGATAATTACCATAAGTATTTTCAAAGAACATAGTGCAATGTGATGCATAAGAGTAATTTAGCTTCAAAGTGTAAAGAGCGGTGCGATGCAATACTTTTGTTACCAAAGCGCTCATTTTTTGTATAAAATCATAAATATGTAGCAATTTTATCTTTAAAAAAAGTAAAGCACATTCCTAATTGGGTAGTTATCTTAAAACAAGTAAAGCATAGATATATTAAAAGTACAAATTTGATAGAGTATAAAATTTGCACTTTATGATATATTGTAAAACTTGGTAGAGTATAAAAAAAAAGTAAATTAGATAATTTAAAGTTAAACATTGAGAGTGAACCTACAAGTTAAAATTTATGACAATTTCTAAAATAAAATTTGGTAGAATATAAAACTTGTGTAATATGACATATTGTAAAACTTGGTAGAGTAAAAAAAAAAGTAAATCACATATCTAAATTAGAGATAAGTATTGAGGGTGAATCTATAGATTAGAATTTATAACAATTTTCAAAATAAATTTTAAAACATAAACAAATTAACATAATCCACTCCTCCTAAATAAATCTATAATAAAAGATAAACTTTAAAGCATAAATTAAGTAACAAATTCTAAAGTTTTATATACAAAATAAAAAAATATTCACTCATCATCCTCTCTTTCATTTAAAATTTTTTTTCTCCTTCAGGTAGAATTTTTCATCAACATTTCTTCTTCTTCTTCTTCTTCTTCTTTTACCAGTTCTTATGAATCAGTGTCATATTTTATTTCTTATGGAACAGGAGTGGGCACATGTTAGGATGAAACATAAACTATAGCTAATAAAATCATTTTTTGTTTTAGTCTACTAAATCTTATTGACCGCCTTTGATCAAATTCTCTAGTAACTTCTTCAATTTATCTTTAAGTGAGTTCTTCATGTTCAAATTATTTCTCATCAAAACCTTTCGGATCTCCAATCAACCACTGACAACTTTCATCAATTGAATTTAAATTAATTGAATCAATAATGTCCCTTAAATTGAATATTTTCCTTAAAGCTTGATTATATTTGATGTAAATTAAAGTATTCAAGCACTATTGGTCTAATCAATTTCTTTTATTTGTGTGGATATGTAAAAAAATAATTATGAATCTATTAAACAAATGAATAAAAAATTATTTAATGTATAAACTATGAACTTTATAATTTGTATACCAACTCGAACACTCCAATTTCTCTCACAACTAACAGTACTACAAGTTAATCTCAAAATTTTGATTGTCATTTTTTATAAAGTTAAGACCGATGTACCATACATCTCCCAACACTCTATTGTATCAAAATTTATGTATCACATCATATAATAATAAACTAATAATAAAATAATCATTTCAATTAATCATACATAAATATTTCTTATCTCTATTACTAATATAATACTAAGTAGAAAATAAACTATGAACATGATTAGAAATAGAGAGCTCATGATTTATGATCATTTTTCAGTGGGATCTACCATTAATCTACTGATGACTACATACACTCTCTCCATCAATTGTGCATCTGATTATATCTTTGACTTATTTTTGTAAAAAAATTCTAAATTAAGATAATATCCAACTTGATGTAATGGATGTCGAAACTAACATCTCCATCTGTCATTAATGATATTGAAACATTGCTCGTACTTCTTCTCATCTCCTCCAAATGTAGCAATGATTGTATCCTTCATTCTATCTTAGCATCATAAATATAACTCATTGTTAGCCATCTATTAACCTTAACATTTTTACAATTGGCTTGTCACCTTCAAAGTGTAGGAGACACCATTTCAAAACCTAATCTTGGAAAAAATATTTTTAGTATTCTCCCCTTATATTTAACATTAAATTTAAATTTGTTCCAATCATATAAATAAACATACACCTTAAATGCTCCGTTTACTTATGTATGCTTGCAATAGTTAGAAACAAGGTCGCAAAACGAGTAACATCTAGTCTTATCAATTCTACAATGTCTGTATATTTTCTCATCATGTTTAAAACAAACCTATGATTGTATATATACTCAATTAATTGCAAAGAACTCTTGATTGCACTTTTTATTTTAGTTATTTTTCAATATCCTTTAACATGAAGTCAATATAAAGAAATGCATTATGTCTAGTACATATGGATCCCTTGTTTCATAAGCATTTGACCAATATAAAGAAATGTAAAATTATAAATGTGATTTATCACTCCATCTTAATAAAAATATAATACTAAATAAATTAATTATTTAGTCATGATGAATAATACACCTACAAGAACATAGCTAGAGTGATTATTTGTAACCATTTGAAGAACATTTTGCTCTCTTGTTTGTGCATCTAATGATTCAAAGAGTTTAACCGTAGCCTTTGAATATTCAGATGTGCCAACTGACTTCAAGAATATAGTCTTTGATGGCGAGTTAACCAAAAAATTAATTATTGATCACTCTTGACGATCAATCTAACAATCAGACATTAAAGTGTAACATTTCTCCTACCAAACTTTTTTTTATTCTTCCACATCTTTTATAATTGTCTGCAGTTCCTTTTCAAGTAAAGAAACTCTCAACATATGATACTATCGTGGTAAAAAATAAGGTCCATACTTTATAATAGCCTCTACCATATGTTCAAAACATTCTAATTTAATTGCATTGAAAGATATACATGCATGATAGAACCACCTTATGATACATTGTAGAGTTCTTTCTTTAATTTTCTTATCTATCTATATATATATATATATATATATATATATATATATATATATATATATATATATATATATATATATATATATTAATTCTTACTTGTCTCATTCCTCTTTTTGGGGATGTTTAAGCAAGAATTGACCTATTGCACTTTTCAGGTTAGCTGTACTAACACATCCTGATCCATAGCATGTTTCAATTAGCCTCATACATTAAAATGGAAAGACAATTATACAAAAAATGGAATAAATGACAAAAATGTTGTTGTTGCAAGGAGTGAAAAAATGGAACTTAAGATGATTACAAAAAAAAATGGATAATTCAGCTTTCTATGGAACAAAGTGGACTAACAAAAAAAAGAGCAATGCAAAGAAGCCACCATCAATTGAAAAAAAAAAAAAAAAACTTCTCTCAGGTTGCCAAAGATCTTCCAGTTTGAGAATGCAAAATGACAAATCAGAGAGATAAGAAGTCTGAATATAACCATAATTAAAAGTCTAACAAAATAGCACAGACCAATTAGTTAAGCAATAAGAGGAAGATAAAAAGAATTTCTGCAACAAGCCAACAATAATGAGCTCAACAGTTCCTCTTCTAATATGCAAGCTTATCATAGTTTAGAAAAAGTCATCCAAAAATGCATCAAAAATAGAGAGTTCCCAAGCCTCAGAAGATACCAAAAATTTAGAAAAGAAATCAGCTTTCGAAGAAAATCTCACTAGAGCAATGCTTCAAAATTCAAACGCATCAACAAAACAACCATACCAATTCAATCAACTATCTAATAAATCTCAGAACCCTCACTTCAAAGTTCAAACACATCAACAATAAAACAAGCATACAAACTCAATCTGCTATCTGACTCGAAAAAACCTTGCAAACCATGGCATCGAGGGAGAAATCTTAGTCCAGCAACAACTTCAGCTCGAAATAGCACTGTCAACTTGAATGAGTGAAGCTTCGGCTCGAAGCAACTAGCAGCACAAATGAGTGAAACTTCAACTCCGAAATTCGTGAGAAGTGTGATCCTTGGCATCCACTTGCTCAAAGTCCTAGGAGTAGAGCAACTACAAATAAAACTCTAATCAATATTTATGTGCGGATTAGCCCCACGCTCTACCTTGCTTGGTGTTATAACAGGTTTAAAAGCCGGCTTCGTAAACAGTCGATGTGCCATTGTGCAACGAAGCGTGGCCTCCTCGCTGCACTTCACTTCGATTAAGGCTTTGTTTGGTAGAACTTTTTTAGTGTATTTTGTTTTTGAGAGCCTGAATTTTTAATTTTGATACCCGTTTGAATAGTGTGCTTTTTGAAACTGAGTTTAGCTCCATCTCAAACTCCGTTTTAGCCCTTTTCAAAAGTAAAAAGAAAATAAACTTCGGGGAAACCAAACTTTTAGGAATCCAAAAGTTTTAGTCAACGAACCTAAAAGCATGCTCAAAGTGCGCTTTTAAAAAATACTGACCAGCATACATGTTTTATTTTAAAATAAAATATAAATATAAAACTAACAATAAAAGTGATCCCAAATGATTCCTAAAAGTTTAATATTGTAAGTAAAAAGACAAAATAAACTACTCTGAGTTGTGATGAGAAATATGGCTTAAAGGCAATATCAGAGAGAGGTGGATTGGATATGCATCAAAATTTAAGTTTTTTTTTCTTTTTTTTTTTTTAAATCTTTCCCAACTTAGACCATACACTAAGCACATGTAATATAAAAACAAACAAAATGAAACATACAATGATAGGTATATGTTAAGCGTTCAAGATAAGTAACGCATCACACAATAATGAATAAACTTTAAGCATAATGTAGATGATATCTCTCAACAAATTAGCATATGAAGAACTTCAATAAAGAATCATCACTATGATATAATGTGAATATAAATACTACATAAAGTGGACCTAATGATTGTTATGTGTTTTGACATTCAATCTACTTGTATTTATGCTAAGAATTTCACTATAGTCCTCCTTAAAGTCTACTCTTCCTTTAGGGGCTATTTGGTTATGAGAAAGAATCTGGTACAAAAAATCAGATATAAAAGAATTCATTGTAAAAGGATTACTTTCTGATTTGTTTGGTTGAGAGTTTCTAAATTACGACTTTATTTTTTTTATTTGGTTGAAAAATGTAATGTAAAGTATTTTGAAGGTTTTTTGGCCAAAAGATGTGCGGCATTGGATGTATGACAATTATCCTAGGATGGTCAATCACTCAAATTAAGTCAAACCAAGTCAAACTTAGCCTTTGACCAAGTCAACATTTAGCCCAAATGAAACCCATAGCTAAAATTTCTTATAAATTGAGAAAATTGATCTAAACCAATCTAATCAATGATTGACGATCAATGATTAGATAAATGAAAACCTAATTGGTAGTTTATTTTAAGTTGCAATTGACCTAAAAGACAAAATGGGTCAATTCTTGATCTAATGATCATTAATAGATGGGTCAAATGTATTTCAAATCACTTGGCCTTGGGAAAAGTTTCCAATTGTGACCAACTAGACTGATGTCAAATCAACCGAAATCAAAATCAAAATTGATTGAAACTAAAGCTTCCAATACATTTCAAATGATCAAAACCAACTACTTGTGTCAAATGAGTCAAATTGGTCAACTTGACCCATTTGACCTAAATGAATCAAAAACCAAATCTAAATTGAATTGAACCAAATGACAAGCAATGATCATTTAAACTTGTCCTAACCATGGTTTGACTCAATTTGACCAATTGTTCAACCTAACTTAATTTAACTTGACCTAAATAGGTCAAATTTAACCAATTCAAATCAAATGAACTCCAAATCACTTGAAATTTGGCTCAATCCATTTTTGAATCATTTCAAATCTGTCCAAATCAAAATCATGGCCAAATGACCACTTTTCTCTTAGGTCAAAATCCTATGACCAAATTCACTTGAAATTTGGTCATTTCTCTCTCAAGGCCACTTGACATCCTTCCATTGGTCCATATGGGCACTAAGGAGGTGGTGAACATCACCCAATGAGCTTGGGTTGGCCAAGGACAAGCGACCCCTCAATAGAGATTGGACACTTAGATCACCAAATGCACTCACCATCAATTGAAAAAAAAAAAAAAAACTTCTCTCAGGTTGCCAAAGATCTTCCAGTTTGAGAATGCAAAATGACAAATCAGAGAGATAAGAAGTCTGAATATAACCATAATTAAAAGTCTAACAAAATAGCACAGACCAAATAGTTACGCAATAATCTCCAAAGGTGCTCGTGGCCATCTAATGAGAGGAAGATAAAAAGAATTTCTGCAACAAGCCAACAATAATGAGCTCAACAGTTCCTCTTCTAATATGCAAGCTTATCATAGTTTAGAAAAAGTCATCCAAAAAAGCATCAAAAATAGAGTTCCCAAGCCTCAGAAGATACCAAAAATTTAGAAAAGAAATCAGCTTTCGAAGAAAATCTCACTAGAGCAATGCTTCAAAATTCAAACGCATCAACAAAACAACCATACCAATTCAATCAACTATCTAATAAATCTCAGAACCCTCACTTCAAAGTTCAAACACATCAACAATAAAACAAGCATACAAACTCAATCTGCTATCTGACTCGAAAACCTTGCAAACCATGGCATCGAGGGAGAAATCTTAGTCCAGCAACAACTTCAGAATAGCACTGTCAACTTGAATGAGTGAAGCTTCGGCTCGAAGCAACTAGCAGCACATATGAGTGAAACTTCAACTCGAAATTCGTGAGAAGTGTGATCCTTGGCATCCACTTGCTCAAAGTCCTAGGAGTAGAGCAACTACAAATAAAACTCTAATCAATATTTATGTGCGGATTAGCCCCTCTACCTTGCTTGGTGTTATAACAGGTTTAAAAGCCGGCTTCGTAAACAGTCGATGTGCCATTGTGCAACGAAGCGTGGCCTCCTCTGCACTTCACTTCGATTAAGAAGCATGCTCAAAGTGCGCTTTTAAAAAAATACTGACCAGCATACATGTTTTATTTTAAAATAAAATATAAATATAAAACTAACAATAAAAGTGATCCCAAATGATTCCTAAAAGTTTAATATTGTAAGTAAAAAGACAAAATAAACTACTGTGAGTTGTGATGAGAAATATGGCTTAAAGGCAATATCAGCATACAATGATAGGTATATGTTAAGCGTTCAAGATAAGTAACGCATCACACAATAATGAATAAACTTTAAGCATAATGTAGATGATATCTCTCAACAAATTAGCATATGAAGAACTTCAATAAAGAATCATCACTATGATATAATGTAAGAATATAAATACTACATAAAGTGGACCTAATGATTGTTATGTGTTTTGACATTCAATCTACTTGTATTTATGCTAAGAATTTCACTAGAGTTCTCCTTAAAGTCTACTCTTCCTTTAGGTCTTTGGTTGGTGAAAAAATCGAATAAAAAGAATCGATTTAAAGGAATTCATTGTAAAGGATTACTACGGTTGTTTGGTTGAGTTTTACAAATTCAGCTTTTTTTTTTTATTTGGTTGAAAAATATAATGTAAAGTATTTTGAAAGTTTGGCGTCCAAAGGATGTGCGCGACCACGGTGTGAGCTCGGCGTGCGATCTACGGCTCCACAACAACTACGCATCAGATATTGTTTGGGTGTATTTAATTACGTCTCAAAAAATGCTTTAGTATTTGAAATACATTACATTATATCAAAATTACTTTACTTTAAACATCAAAAAATTAGAATCCCTTTCTTTATATTAAATTCCAAATATGACCAAACTTAGTTGAGTAGCCTTTAGCATATGTTCTTCTATTAAATACAATTATAACATTTTTACTTAATGGACTACACAAATCCAAATCCCGAATAATATATTTTATATCTTTTAAAAAGAGAATTTTCACTTATTATTTCTCATAACAGATCTCCACTGTTTCTGCGACGAGTCGTCCCGCCAGCAGAAGGGAGTTAGCGTGTGAGCAGATTGCAACCTATAATGATCATCGATCTCTTACCTACTACTCCGCCGCTTAGTCTCCGCTTAGTCTGGCTTCGACTTGACAACCTCCAACGTCCATCGATCTCCGGTGATAATAGAGCCATTCTTCTCCTTTCCATAGTCTGCTAGCGGATCTCACTCGAAAACCTCCAATGGCCATTTCCCGACAACCGGCTCTCACCCAGTGGCTCCAAAGTGACAGCCTACGAAGTTCTCTGGTAGCAATCTTTCCATTGAAGTTCTTCTCCGAGTTCCATCTGAGATAAGCCGATCGGAGGTCCTAAGAATGGAGCTCACCATCTTAGTACGAGGACATGGTAGCGCAGGATATCATCGATCAGATGGTTTCTAGGTCATGAGTCCGTCTCCTCTCCCTCCTGCGACTTGCGTGCAAACCACTTTGAACCTTGATTTGATTTAAGTTTCATGGGTTCAAATCTTATTTGAATTGTTTAAATTCGAGTAAGATTCGAACTAATTTTGGAGCATTTATGGTTTTAATGACATCAAAGAGATTAACTATAGATAGGATATTTTGATTCAAAAATAATTTAGATCATATTTGACCAAATGAAAAATATATTGAGAATATTTGTTCAAATAGATGTATTATTAGAGAAAAAGCAAAACTTTTCTTCCAAAATCCTCCTATTTTTTTTTTAATGTTAAGCCTTACCGGCAACTAAACACACGCACCACACCTTAAATGCGCATCATCGCGCCCAACGCTTCCAACCGACGGAACCTACAGTCTCGCGCAAAATCCTCCTTAGTTTTTGGTGGCATGCAAGACTAATATGGATAATTATAATTTTATAATATCTCAATAAATATAATTTATACAAAAGAAAATTTAAAATATATTTACTAAGAAATTTAGTGAAGGAGATCACTAAATATAAGTTTTACTTTTTTTATATGTGGATAAGTGTTTGATTTTAATTTTTTTTTTCAATTTTTTACTAAATTTGTATAACCATTAAACACTTTTTTTATTAGGTGCATTTACATGGATAGTACACAATTATTATATATTTATATATCTAATATCTACTTTTATATTTATATAAATAACACCTATATTCTATATATTATATTAAAAATAAATCATTATTAATTTTTTTAAGTGAAATGCCTCTTCTCTAGAAGTTGTAATTATAATATCAAATTTTAAGTATTAGATATATAAATGCATAAGAACTATGTATTATGTATGAAATCAATCTTGTGTAGTTAATTATGTGACATCAATCTTGATTCTCTCTTATAAATTGAGGATCATTGACGAAATTCAGGCACATAAAATTTCACATGCAAGATCATAATAAAACTCATAGAACCTTTTAGGATTTTTTTTTTTTTTGCTATGGCTATATTTTACTCAATTTAATTGTTCAAAAATTCAATCATATATCATTTTTCTAAATGATTCATTGAACACTACCTCTCTCTCTCTCTCTCTCTCTCTCTCTCTCTCTCTCCATGGGTTAGATTCTTTCTTTAATAAAATTTCAATGTCATATTATGAACAATTTTGATTCCAACATGAGCTATTTATCTAGCACAGTAAATCATTTACAACCATATTATTTTCCCCATTCTATTCATTTATATTATTTCTCTTATAATTAAATATATTTTGATTGGGCAATATATTGGCTTACAATGTGGTTATGTGGTTGGTTCATTTGATCGATCCATTTAGTGGCTTAAGGAGAAGGGTGAGTTCATCGACTCCCTCAAAATCTAATTGACATAGAGGTAGAATTCCCTTTATCATCTCTTTGGTGATCATGAGAGGATTAATAGTGAGCGAGTAGTGGTGGTCAATGGAGATAAAAAAGAGTTATTTATCAAAGGCAAGAAATATTAATGGATGATGATAAGTAGAGAATGTGCATTCACCTATCCCTTTTTATTATTAGCTTTTGATTAGCTAATTCACCTCTGATGTTATGATCTTTCTAAAGGGTTAATTGGGTGTTGGGATTTAACTAAAGTGGGATTAAATAAATTCTATAAATTTGAATTTAATAAATTTAGTGTGGGTTAAATTTCAAACAATGTTTGACATAATAAATATCAAATCTAATTAAATTTGGATAAACTATGTGATTGTTTTTTTTTTTTCAAATTTATAAATTTATATGATTTTGATATCTTATTTTATCTAATTTTCCTATATCATTCTTAATTAGAGTAATCAAATATTTTTATTAATATTAATTAGTAATTAATTAAGCTAGTTAAATAATATCATTTTTTAAAATAAATGAAATAAAAATTAATATCAATTTACTTGAAATAATATATTTTTAATCAATTGATATAATCATTAAGATTGATTTAATTTTTTGATTTAATAATATATGAATTACTATTAAATTAAAATAAATTATAAATAATATTAATATGATTAAATAAATATACTATTAGTTAATTAATATTAGAATTTAAGATAAATCTAGATTTGACATATTTATATACATAGCACAATTCTTATGCATTTGCATATATAACACTTAAATTTTGATATTTACAAATAATAGCATCTTTTTTATGCTTGGAATGATATAGTTTATTTTAAAATTTGAAAAAAAATATTTTTTTTGATGTAATATTAGAAAGTGAGATTTAAATACATACCACACAATTCCTATGTATTTACATATATAATATCTAAAATTTAAATATATATATATATAACACTCCAATCTTCAATATCACATCAAAAATGCTATCATCACTCATTTTTTTTAAATGTGAAATGCACATTTTTAAGCATAGGAAAGTGTCAAATGAGTAAATTAGATATATAAATTGATAATAATTGTGTGATATGTATCTAAATTTTTCTAATATATCACACACAAAATTTTAAAATAATGCACATACATTATTTTGGATAATAATTAAATGTCCCAATAAGACAAGTTCAACTTCACCCAAATTTGGTGATGTAGGGCCCAAATGAGCTTGAACTAAGATTAAAGGCTACACCTAAAAACTTCGATACACTAAATGGATGATCAAATGACTTCCAAATTTGACGTTCGAGCAGCTCGACGAGACGAATCCAACGGGCCTAAGATCATTCAAATTGAAGGTCATTTGAATGGTAAAATCACCAAAAAATTATCTATGATCAAATGATTCGATATGAATCATCCGATGAAGTGTTTTGGGATTTTGGCTGCAATGACCAAAATGCTCTCTCAAAATCCTATAAATATGACCCCACTCTTGTCAAGGAGGAGAGAGCTAGAAGCGAACTTAGGAGAAAAGGTGAGAGAGAACTAGAAGTTCGAAGTTCATCATCTCCACGATTGCCACCGATTATCCACGACTGACACCAAAAATCGTTACAGTCTAACTACCGTCGCAGCTATTGTAACCTAATTCTGGAATTCCCATTATCAGGATTACCTACATACAATCTTGTAATCATGTTGTTGGAAGATTTAAACTTTGTATTTCAAATCTGAATACATAGTAGAGCATTTTTATTAGGTTAGGCCCTGTGATTTTTCCCCTATTTATGGGATTTTTTTTAAAAGTTTTGGAGTTTCTTATTCTCATTTCAACTATCTGTGTGTGCTAGATTTTCATGCAAGCTAAGACGTGCAGTTTTATTCTACATAAATTTTTTGCACGCAACAGTTTGACGTCGTTTATGAGAAACTGATTTTCATTACTTCATCATGTGAGACAATTAAGTTTCCCAACAAGATCAAAATAACCATCAAGGTGAAATAGTTCATACCTTCGAGGAAGCATGAGAGAAACAACAAGCTCAAATCCTTCAGCATTTACTAGGACCTGGACAGCCGAGAAGGGCACCACAACTTGGAGGAAATCAACGATATCAATAACATGATAAAGTTGATTTTATTGGAGAAACTAATGAAGAACCCCATCATGATCATGTGGAAATTCCTCATGCACATCGTTCTAATATGAATATTGATGATATTGCTACTTCAACTCATCGTTCTTATGTTGTTGTTGACCTCACTTTTGGAGTGAGCTCTCAACTTCTCCATCTTAGACATAGGACACCTCTAGACACTAAGAGTTCCTTCGTCTTAAGACACTTCTAGTGATTAGGTGAACACATATCCTAACCCTAGAGACTTAGAAGAGTTAGCCATATGAACAGGTTATGCCTTAGAGGTATTAGGAGGACTTGCCTACCCTATAGATTAAACTCAATCCTTATTTCCCTCCTTCAAACCAATCCAAGTCAAATCCTAAATCAATTCTAACCAAATTGATTTTCTCAAATCGTAAATCAATTCTAAATCAAATCTTAAATCAATTCTAATTCAATTGATTTTCTCAAATCATAAACCAATCCAAATCAAATCCTAAATCAATTCCAATCCAATTGATTTTCTCAAATCATAAATCAATTCCAAATCAAATCTTAAATCAATTCCAACTCAATTAATATTCTCAAATCATAAATCAATTCCAACTTAATTGATTTTCTCAAATCATAAATCAATTTCAACTCAATTAATTTTCTCAAATCCTAAATCAATTCCAAAATCCAAATCATGAATCAACTCCAAATCAAATGATTGAAACCCATGATTGAATTCAAATCCCAAAATCTGTCCTAAGCCTTTTGATTTCATCTTATGGACTTAGCTCAAATTAAATCCAAATCACTCTAAACTCAAAAGATGTTCTCATAACTTATTTATATTTTCATTTATATTCACAAATATAAATGAAATATAAATTCAAATTACCAAAACTAAATTCAAAACTCAAATCCAAATCCAACTTAAATCCAACTTATACTCTTTCAAGTCAAATCCTTGAACTTAGCCAAATCATTCTCAAATCAATACAAACCCTTAGATTTTCTCTTCAAACAATCACTTCTTCAATCACATGCCCAAATATAAACATAAACTACAATCATCAAACCAAAATCAAACTAACCCAAATTAAACCCATATTCATCCTTTTGACTTAAAATTGTAAAATGAACCAAAACCTATTTGACTCCAAATCACTTGCAATTGGATTTTTCCATCATAGGTCCATATGTGAGTTCAACCAAACATTGAATCAAGCCTTGATCAAGCTAATTAACTCATTTAGGCTCACTTGACCCAAAGTAACCTAAATGACCTTTTTGAGCCAAATTCTAATCCAACCCAAATTGGATTGAACTAAGCCCATCTAAGTCTTACAATGTAAGCAACAATTATCCTAGGATGGTCAATCACTCAAATTGAGTCAAACCAAGTCAAACTTAGCCTTTGACCAAGTCAACATTTAGCCCAAATGAAACCCAAACTAGCCAAAATTTACTATAAGCCAAATTGATTGAAACCATTGATCTAAACCAATCCATAATCAATGATTGAACATGATCAAACCATCAATTGAGACAAACCAAGCCTAATTGGCCATTTGACCTAAGTTGACCCAAATTGACCTAAAAAGACAAAATGGGTCAATTCTTGATCTAAGCCAAATTGATTATAACCAATGGGTCAAATTTATTTCAAATCACTTGTTGAACTTGACCAAAGCTTCAATTGGCCAATTAGACCCAACCTAGTCCAATTGACCATGAACCCAACTAGACCTAAGATGTCAAATCAACTTGAAATCAAACCAAATCAAAATTGATTGAAACCAAAGCTTCCAATACATTTCAAATGATCAACCAAGCCCAAACCAACCCATGACCTAACCCAATTTGGTCAAATGAGTTAAATTGGTCAACTTGACCCATTTGACCTAAATGAACCTAAATGAATCAAAACCAAATCTAAATTGAATTGAACCAAACCAATGACACCCATAGGCTTCAAATGATCATTTAAACTTGTCCTAACCCATGGTTTGACTCAATTTGACCAATTGTTCAACCTAACCCAATTTGACCCAACTTGATCTAAATAGGTCAAATTTAACCAATTCAAATCAAATAAACTCCAAATCACTTGAAATTTGGCTCAATCCATTTTTGAATCATTTCAAATCTGCCCAAATCAAAATCATGGCCAAATGACCACTTTTCCCTTAGGTCAAAGGGTATCCTATGACCAAATTCACTTGAAATTTGGTCATTTCTCTCTCAAGGCCACTTGACATCCTTCCATTGGTCCATATGGGCACTAAGGGAGGTGGTGAACATCACCCAATGAGCTTGGGTCGGCCATGACCCAAGCCAAAAACAAACTGACCCCTCCAATAGAGATTGGACACTTGGATCACCAAATGCACTCACCTAGCAAATGGACACTCACTCTCCATCCCTCCACTACTCAAAACGACCCACATGGGTGTATTGCAGCTCAAATCGTGAACCCAATCCTAACCATTGATAAAAAATGGAAATTTAGCTCATCCGATCCGATCCAAGGAGGGGGAGATATACTCCCCCTCATTCTCACTCAAGCCAAAAGCATTTAGTTTGATAGAGCCAAGGAGGTTGAAATGAAGCTTCTCCAAGCCATTCCAGAGCTCCCCCCTTTCTCCTTCTTGGTTTTGCTCAAAGCCAAAATAGGGGAGGTCAATCTCATTCCCAATTCAGTCAGTTCTCCATCAGAACCAAATTAACCTTGCACACACCATCAGTGGACTTCGTCGAGCTTAACCAAGTCATTTCCAAAGCCTCCAAGCCACGGGAAGCACTAGTTCGATCAAGCCTGGTCACCATTGAAAGGGAGCTTGATCAACCAAACCATCCACTTCAAATCAAGACTTAATACCTTCAATAGGGATTCGTCTCTACTAGACAAAGCTACCTCCTCCGTTGGAAGCTTCGGTGATAGCCTCCAGTGAGATAATTACTTGAAACCATAGCCTTAGGAAAATTTTCTTTGGTCCTTTTTGAAGCAAAGTGTCACCCCATTGGATCTTGACCATTGGATATGCATCACCCTCCTTCCGAAGGTATGGAATCATTTAGATCCCAATCCGAGCTCATGTGAGCTCGAATTGAATGGAGAGACAAACGGTGTTCATCTTTCATCGCTCGTGAAGGAGAAGAATCACACACCATATGTTTCACATGATTCGAATGGATGGCTCTAATTAGATCACGCTAGATCCCCATTGATTTAAGCCTAAACCATGGGATTAACCTTGACCGTCCCATCTTAGTTGGACGACCCATGGAGAAAGCACGTCCGTGCTCAGGATGTGACAACTTAAAACAACTATCCCATCGTGCCATGTGGAAGCGCGTACCGCCACATGGCGATGGATTATCTTAATTAAGCCTAATTAATTCAATTTTAATATTGAAACTTCCAAAATTTATAACTAATTATAAAAATTCCAAAAAATACAAACTCAGATTCATTTTAAAGATAATTTAGAGAGAAATAATAGAAAATTAAAATGAATTAATTTTGAATAGTAATTTTAACTAAATTTGGGTTTTATTAGAAATGTAATTAAGCTAATTACTCTTTAATTAATCAGGCAATTAACTCCAAACTTTCTGAGATTAATTATTGGGATAACCTTTGCCTCCATGATTTTCTTGGAATTAATTGCTTGATTAATTAGAAGAATTACTTATTTCATCCCTAATAACTTTCTTAATTAATTAAATGATGAATTAACATATTAAATAGTGATAAATTTATTAATTAAGCTTGCTAACCATCATTAAACAGTGAATGGACTTAGGGAATGAGATTAGGACTTCTTTTCCAATATTTTCCCCTAAGTTCATTTCATTTGGAAAACACTTAATTAAGTTGTAATTAGTTAATGATTTAATCACTTCATAATTAATCAAAATCCTAACCAAATCATTCCAGAACTTAACCATTTAATTCTTGGGTAGATTCTTAGGTGTTCAATAACCTAAAAGGATTCTAAAGAAAATTATAATCAAACCAAGGAGGGTTATAAAAGTACTTAATTAAACCCTTTAGCTTAACTAACCAATAATTATGAGTCAATTGCATTAGGCCCCTTTATTTCTTAGATGCATTACTGATTTAATTTCAATGTGGTAGAATATCATATATTGGCTCATAATTGTTTGGATAGTTATGTTAAAGTTGTATAGGTAAGGCATAATTAATGGATTTACTTCATACCATAACTTAATCAAAATATAAAATAAGCTTCATTGTTCCAAATTAAACTAAATCAATTTAGACATGGGGGAATGGATTAGGATTAGCAAATATTTCTTACATTTCCTAAGTCAAATCAAATTCAAAAATAAAAATATTCTTAAAAAACTTTGATTCATTTTAAATGATCTTATTTCATAGGATTGTCCTTAGGAATTAATTAGGGTGAATGAAGTCATATCCTTACATTCCTTTATTTCTTTCCAATCATGCTAAATATTGTTTCCATATGAAATCATGCATTAATTTCTTTAAAAAATAATTAAAAAAATGTTTCCTTTATGTCAAATTGCATGTGTTGGCTAAAAGTTAAGAATATGAGTGGCTATTATCATTATTAAACCAAAAATTATATTTCAAAACTTATAAATCAAAATTATAAATGAAGTGATGCTAATTTAAATATTTATAAGCTTGCATGTGATGAGATAAGATGGGTATTATGAAGTTTTCTTTTCTCTTAATATGGATTTACATAGGATTTGTAAGTGTATAATTCATTTAAAAAGAATACAACACTTGCCTAAATATATTCCTATGTATCTCTATATTAAGACTTAGAAAGGACCTTCATATTATACATACAAATCTTACAATCAAATCAAACATAAATATCTTACATGATTTTTCATTCATTTGATTCTTTTTGTACATTTACATGTATCTAAAAAAAGTGATATATCAGTATGGACACCCCGGGGCTACGAGGCTTTAAGTAGCCCCAAGTAGGTCTTGTACATTATGCACCTACTGTAGAAAATAATAGCATCGTACTCACTTATAACTTTTATACATGTGGATGTGCATTTAGCTAATGGATAAAAGAGTCTCTCTTTTCTACATAATAAAGACATGCATTCATGGAATATCTAAAATTTCAAACTATATCTCTTTGCATTCATCATCAAGGTGTGCATTAAATGTATAGTTATGATTAGGATTATTCATATGTATGGTATACATGTTTGAAAAAAATGAAAGAGTGTGTGTTATGTGATAGTAATCCACTCTAACTAATCCTAAGAGGCCTTTCTTATTGAATAAGACTATTTAAAAAGAATCTAAACTTAGGGTTAATTAAAATACATAATAAATCATTCACCAAAGAAAATTCATTAATGAATCTACCTTATAAATACTTTAAGGTAGGGATTTCTCCTCTTTTTTTTCTCTTCATAACATTTAGTCACTAATTATAGGTTCATTCAAACCAAATCAAATCATCAACTAAAATTGACAAATCAATTAAATCACTTAAAATGAAACCATCTAAATTAAACTTCACACACTTAGAAAATTCCAACCTTAAAGCCTAGCTAAGACATTCCACACATTAGGCTAAGTCACCATTTCTAGCTCTATGTTAGGGTGGTGCATGGTTTGATGTCTGATTTTATTTTATGATGTAATATTTTTAGACTAGATGTTAGAGTGTATGTGCGTAGACTAGATGATAGGATGATTTTAGTCTAATCATGTCTTCTACAAGGGATTGTGCTAAGGTGCTGTAATAAAAAAATATATAAATACTTTTGTTGTGCAAGTTGCTTATACCCCTAAGCATAATCCAAACTAGAGGTGAGCTTGGTTACCCATGTATGGGGTGCTAAGTCCAAATTATTCATATAATTGCTTGGGTTATGTGGTATGTTTAGCTAATCTCTATTTTATAGATTTAGTTAGATTTATCTTTCCCATTTTGATATAAATTTTGCAATTAAGATTTGGAACAAGTGTTATGGGATTAGGATGAACATTGGTCAGACTATGTCTTATGTACCATGTGAGACCTTGGAGCAAGCTACATCCCAAGATAAACCAAAATAAAGAAATAGAGCAAATCAAGATGAAGGAATGAATGACAAGAAATGAAGAATGGAGGATGAAAAATGAAAACCCCCATAACACTCATCATTTCATAATTGAAATTACTCATTTATAATCCAGGTTGTATAAGGGTAGAGCTCAGCTACCCATTTTTCTTTTCGGGTTGTGCGGTGGAACCCGACCACATCGACCTTTATTCTTTTATGCTAATATTATAAATTGATTGATATTTTATTTATGATTGTGTAATTAGATGATATGATTTTTCTAGTTTCTTAATTGCTTGATGGTTATTGAATAGCCTGGATACGATTAGGCTCTTAGGAAAAAATAAATTTTCTATCCAATTAATAAACTCAAAATTAAATTAAACAACTCATAACCTCACCTAAAGACTAGGACATAGATCAAGATAATAAAAGATTTAGCAACCCCTTAGTTGGATGTTGTATGTCTCACATCATGTATAAATCATATTGTTCACTCTTTCTAATGGAAGGCTTCCACCTTTGCCAAAGAAAATGGCTTAACCTTTGAGAGCCATGGTGGAAACACACCTCCTTCTTTCTGATTTTGGCCCATAACCAATTTTCTCATGCATTAGCCATATGAAATCCCATATCCCTGTCAAATAAAATGTCCAAAAATCTTAACAAAATTTGCATTAGATTTAAGTCATTATTCATGCCCTTCATGATCTAGTCTCTTAGGGAGTGTGTTTAAGGACTTAGTCTCTTTCTAAACAAACAACAGCTTAGCCATCTTGTAAAGCATAAGACTTTCCTACATGTATTTAAATCATAGAAGTTAGTTGGCGGGCACCCCTAAGCGGTTGTAAGCCTAACAGTCTGATGGTTTACTCTCTCTTATGGAGGTAAACTATATGCCCATTTTTACCTTAGATTTAGGTCATGCTTTGGCCCTCGCCAAAGCTCCTTAGATTCAGGATCTAAGGTTGTTGTTTCCCTTATCAAGCAATAAGCATATATCCTTTCCTCTTTGGCATTTCTATAATCTTGTATTATAGAATTATAAGTCCAAGATTTCTAATAAAAATTAAATGCAAATATATAATCCTCTTCAATTTCAAAAATATAAAGCCTAACCATATGATAGTTTGGGATGCTTACTAGTTTTCCTAGTATCATGAGCATCCCCTACTCATCTCCCTTTGGTTTGAATAATAACCCTCCTCTTGCTCAATCCCACTTGATTTTCTAAAAATAACTAATTGATTGATAGTCTTATCTTTAAAATCTTTGGAAATAATGATCGTTTACCTTGATAGAGAGTATTCCTATGGAATCTCATTCCTTAGAATGTAATTAACTATGGGGACTTGCCTCCATAGAGAACTTAACAAACCTGGTTTAAAATAAACCCTACTTTACTTTTCCATGTAAAGTAGGGGAAAGATCTCTGGTACATTTGAAGACCCATTGTCCTTAGAAGTCCTTATTAGGTGATTAGGTCCATTGTAGTATGGTGACTTATGTCTCTCAAGATATTACATCATTCCTCAATGTGACACCGATCACTCTAATGAGTACATCTGCAGATCTACGTGGTGTCCCATAACATTTTCAATTCAAACGAAAATAAAACGCCACAGATTTTTTTGGTGACTCTGGGAAGGTTCTTCTCTCCATCTTTGGTAAAAGATCATTGTCTCCAAGTATCGATAGTGGATTTGTATTTCATTTGAACCTGAGACTATCCTTCTTTTTTGTTGGCACTTAGCATATTTCATTCTTAAGCTAAGCTAGCCAACATCTTTTAGATTTTAAGATCTCACCCCATGTTGGTCTTAAAACTCCTACTGGGTCCCCCTTAACCAAAATAAAGGACTAAAAACCTTGTTTAACCTCCTTAGCATTTCTATGGTAAGGTTGGTTCATTTTAAAAATAAGAAAAATAAATCCCTAATAAAAATATCACTTTTCAAAAGCACTTTTCCAAAATTCACATAATAAAATATTTGCATAAAAATTTTCACAAAATATATACAACTCAACCCCATCTAACAATCCTCAGGATTGTTATATATAGGTTCTTCTCAAAACTAAAATCAAAATCATCTTTCAAAAAGTACATATGAACATCCTCATTCAATATACACAAATTTATTGAATGAAGATTTCATTTCCAAAACCAAAATAAATAAGTAAAATCATCTTTCAAAACACATATGAACATCCTCATTCAATATACCTAAATTTATTGAATGAAGATTTCATTTCCAAATAAAATCAAAATCATCTTTCAAAAAGCATAACTTTAAAATAAACATCCTCATTCAATATACCCAAATTTATTGAATGAAGATTTCATTTCCAAATAAAATCAAAATCATTTTTCAAAAAGTACAAATTTAAAATGAACACCCTCATTAAATATACCCAAATTTATTGGATGAAGATTTCGTTTCCAAATAAAATTAAAATCATCTTTGAAAAGCACATATTTGAAAATGAGCATCCTCATTCAATATACCCAATTTATTTTCCAAATAAAATCATATCATAAAATTGAAATTCCATTTCAATATATCTTACATATGTTGAAGTTGGAATTTCTTTCTTTTCAAAAAGTAAAAATTTGAATGTAAGCCTCTTCATTCAATATATCCAAATGTGTTGATGGAGGTTTCATTTTCAAACAAAATCACACCATTTGAACTTCCACTCAACACATTCCATATGTGTTAAGTTGGAATTCACTTCTTTAAAAAGTAATAACTACACACAAAAATTTCATCTTTGAAAAATAAAACATGATTGACTTTCATTTTACATACCCAAATTTGTTAAATGAAAATCTCCTTTGTAAAAATCATAAAAATCAAAATACATTGGAATTCCATTTGACATACCCAAATTTGTCAAATGAGTGTTTCATTTTTCAAAAAGAAAATTGAAAATAAATTGGATTCTATTTAACACACTATTTTGTTAAATAGAAACCCCCCTTTTTCAAAATAAATTTGGATTTTTTTTTATATTTAGCATAGATAAATTTTCTAAGTAAATATCCCATTTTTAAAATCAAAAATCAAACACATTTGGATTTTTATTTAGCATACACAAATTTGTTAAGTAAAGATCTCATTTTCAAAATCAAAACACAAAAAAATACAAAAATCAAACATGTTTGGACTTTATATAGACCCAAATTTGCTAAGTAAAGATCCCCTTTTCAAAAAAAAAAAATCAAAACACAAAAATCAAATATATTTGGGCTTTATTTAGCATACAAAAATTTTAAGTAAAGATTCTATTTCTAAATTCTCACATGATTCACATCATGGGCAAACAAGCAAAAGAAGAAAATTATTTTCAAACAACTCATTTAGCATACCCAAATTTGCTAAATGAGTAATCCCAAACAAAATCAATTGACCCTCTATTTAACATACTCAAATTTATTAAATAAAGGGTCCTCAAACATAAAAATCAAATTCAAATATGAACCAATGGAAGCATAAAAAATCTCTTCAAAATATTTGAACCCATTTTCAACATACACAATTTGTTGAAAGTGGATTCTAAACTCAAAATCTCTTCTCCAATTCATTCAAAATCTCTCTCCTAAATTCAATGAGCTCCAATTAACATATTCAAATTATTGAGTGTGGGTTCAAATTCTAAAACAAATTTAAAAAGTCAGCATAATATCAAGACAAAAAAAATCTGATTTGAGTTTATTTTCCAACAATTACAGAGTTCCAGTTCAGTCTCAGTTAGCTTTTTCTCAAGTTCAGTATAGTGCAAATGGATGCTTAGAAGTATGAGTTCACCTTTCCCTTTGGGATGGACTTGGCCTTAGATCAGCCAACCTCCCCCAAACTGATTTCACTCATCTGATACAATTTGGCCAAGGATTCGAGGGGGCTCAGATCACTTGTGAGGGGGCAACCCTCACAACTGTCAGCAGAAATGTGGTGATTGGGCAGAAGTCAGTCATTCATATTGAGATGCTTTCATATTTTGAATTTCCCTCACTGAAGAGGAAGGTGGTAGAGGTTCCCATAGTAGCCACAGCTCCAGTGTCCGTACATTCACTACCCTAGTACGGGCTAGTACCCACTAGCTTCCTCTAAGGAGAAGGCTACCCCGCTTTGGGGAGTCTCCACCTTGATATAGGGTCTGTGCATCGCTCCACCTAGAACATAATGCCTCAATAAGAGCTATAAGATCAAGCAGCATCATGTGTGCATCACCAAGGAGATGAAGACATTGTCTCACATTGCAGTAGAGAAGTCACCCAAGGTAGTTTCTCCTTTGCTCACCCAGAACAAGTTCATCCTCTTTCCGGTTCTGAAGGAGTGGAAGATGTCAGGTGGCTCACAGTATCACCCCCCACCTCCCATTCATTATGAGGCACCTATCAGAGATAGGAGGAGGTTGTATGCTAGCCTAAGGACAATTCTACACCAAGTTGGCAGGGCCTATGGACGTTCAGAGTCCAAGACACAATTTGATCTACGATCAGTTATTCCTCATAGTGTAGTAGTGACCGTGAGAGGGCTAGAGAGGCCCAGTATCGGCACATTACTAAGTGAGAGGCTAAGATATGCTATGTAGAGCCTCCTCCTCATAGATTTCCCCACGATGTTACCCATTGCCACACTAATAGTATTTTATTGACTGATACCACCCATCATAGGAGGGGAGTCCCCGCACAGAGGGATTCAGTATTGTCTCCATCACACAGCTCTACTCTATGTCTTCCATCGCCACTGCAGGTTCCATCTTCTACAGTTTCATCTAAAGCCATAAAGGCAGCATCAGGGGAAAAGAAAGCCCCACTAGTGATCCATCTACGGCCAAGGGATCCCATTTGATCTACACCGCCGACTGAGGCGAGGGCAAACTCTCCTACTTCAGTTGTGGTGAAGAGGGAGTGCCGACCTCATAGTATCATAATCATGCCATCACCACCACCACCTCAGTATATCATGGATATAACAGTAGCAGAAGGAGAAGGGGATAGTTCTGTTGTCCCTATGGTGATAGATCCCCTCAGGGGAAGTACTTCATCCATAGCAGTTGACTGCCATGAGAATGTGTCCTCCATTGAGCATAGCCCTCATAGGGTTAGCTCTCCAGTAGCGAGGGAGGTCAGGTGTATCTCTGTTCATGAACATGATCCCACCACTGGTCAACCGCGAACATTTGTGCCTGCACAATTAGACCGCTCCTTGGATGATACCATAGCATAGTATCTCACTGAGAAGAAGGAAATCCTATGGTATGATTAGTCTGACCTCGAGGAGGAGAAGGTTAGCTTTGACCCCAACAAAGATGATTTATTGGAAGACTCAGTAGAGGTGCATATGATAGATACTGAGGTTCTCTCCTTTGGGATCAAAGTTCGGAAGGTGTTGCGGTCGAACAGGATGATACAACCTATTTGACCCAACACCTCCTTCAACAACTCAAACAAAAAAGATGAGCAAATTGATAAGATGGGAAAGAGGGTTGAAGATTTGCTAGCGGTAGTTCTAGCACTATAGAATCAAGCTCCAGTGGCACATCCTACCATTATGGAGACTAGTCAACCTGAATTGTTGCATGTCCTGGATCAAGCCAAGAGTTCACCTCCAGTAGAGCAGGGCAGTACTAGCTTGTATAGGAAGGTAATAGTACCTTCATACAAGAAAAAGATATCAAACTCATGGTTGAATAATGTTGACCTCATTTTTAGAATGAGCTCTCAACCCCTCCATCTTAGACTTAGGACTTCTCTTAGACTTTAAGAGTTCCTTAGTCTTAAGACACATCTAGTGATTAGGTGGACACTCAACCTAGCTCTAGAAACTTAGAAGAGTTAGCCATAGGAATAGGTCACGCCTTAGGGGTGTTAGAAAATTTGCATACCCTTAGCTTGAACCATTCCTCATCCTTCCTTCAAGTCAAACATCAAATCAATCTTACTTGATTTTTCTCCAATCTCAAATCAACTCTATGTGATTGAAATCCATGATTGAAACTCATGAATGAAATTCCTAAGTCTAAATCTCTCTTAAGTCCTTAATCTTCTTTTAAGGACTTAGACAAAACCATGATTTAAAACAATTCAAACTCATGAGATTTTCTCATAATCTATTTATGTTCTCATTTATATTCACAAATATAAATGAGATATATATTAAAATCAATCAAACTAAACTCAAAATTCAAAGTCAATTCATAAAATTTCCTAAGTCCTGTAAATTTTCTTAAAAGACTTAGCCTAAATCATGATTAAACCAATTCAAATTTATGGGATTTTCTCATAACTTATTTATATTCTCATTTATATCCACATATATAAATGAAATATAAATATAAATCAATCAAACCAAATTTAAAAAAAATTCAAGCTCCAAACTCTAAAAATTTCCTAAGTCCTTCAAATTTCCTTTTAATAGACTTAGCCTAAATCATGATCAAATCACTTCAAATCCATGAAATTTTCTCATGACCCATTTATATTCTCATTTATATTCACATGTAATCAAACTCAAATCCACTCAAAATTCAGCCTAAGCCTTTCAAGTCAAAATCTTGAACTTAGCCAAATCAACTTCAAATCAAGCCAAACTCTTGATTTTCTTTCATGATTCAATAAACCCTACAATCATGAATTCATATATAAACACAAACTTCAATCACTTAATCAAAATCCAATTCAAAAACAAAACCCCAAATCCATTCATATTCTTCCTTAGAATATGAAATTGTCAAATGGATCAAAACCCATTTGACTTCAAATCACTTGCAAATGGATTTTCAATCATAAGTTCATATGTAAGTTCAATCAAACTCAAATCAAGCTTTGACCAAGCCATTTGACCCACTTAGGCTCACTTGACCCAAAGTGACCTAAAGTACCCTTATGAGCCAAATTATAATCCTAACCAAATTGGATTGAATCAAACTCACCTATGCCTCTCATCATGATTAACAATCATCATGGGATGATCAATCAATCAAATTGGGTCAAACCAGGTAAACACTTAGCCAAAAATGAAAACAAACATAACTAAAATCCACCATAGGCCAAATTGATTGAAACCATTGATTTAAGTTCACTCATGAACTATGTTTGAACTTGACCAAGTCAACATTTGAGCCTAACCTAGCCTAATTGGTCACTTGACCTAAGTTGACCCAACTTGACCTAAAGGGTCAAAATGTGCCAAAACTTGATCTAAGCCAAATTAATTAAAACCAATGGGTCAAGTTCATTCTAAATCACTTGTTGAAATTGACCAAAGCCTCAATTAGCCAACTAGACCCAACCTAGTCCAATTGACCTTGAACCCAAGTTGACCTAAAAGGGTCATGTCGAGCCAAATTCAAACCTAACCAAAATAGATTAGAAACAAAGATACCAATCCATCTCATATGACTAACCTAACCTAAACCTACCCTTGACCTAACTCAAATAGGTCAAATGGGTCAAATTGGTCAACTTGACCCGTTTGACCTAAATGAAGCCATATGAGCCAAATTCAAAACCGACCAAATTGAATCAAACTAAAGCCACCAAAATATTTTAAATGGTCATATGAACTTAACCCAACCTTTAGTTTGACCCAATTTGACCAATTGGTCAACTTGATTCAAGTTGACCAATTTTGACCTAAATGGTCAACATGAGCCAAACCATATCAAATGAACTCCAAATCTCATGAAACTTGGCCAAACCTATTTTCTCCACATACCTAACCTATCCAAATTCAAAAATCAACAAAATGATCATTATACCCCTAGGCCATAGAACAAATTTTGGTCAAATCTATGGAAAATTTGGTCAAGCCCTCTTCATATCAACTTGATACCTTCCTAATAGGTCAAGTGAACCCTATGGAGGGTGGTGCACCCAACTCAATGGGTTTGCTAGCTAAATGGCCAAACCCCAGCTCAAATTGGCCAATTTGAAAACCTCCCTCCGCTCAATTTGAAGCAAATGGGTGGTTACTAATCCACTCATAAGCTCAAATGGACCATGTGACAACTCCAAATAGATCAAATAACCCTTTTCATATGGTCAATTGGATCAAAATGGAAAGGTAGCTTCGGCCATCCTATTACGATAGGGAGAGATGTACTCCCTCTACTTCCATTTGAATTCAACATCCTCATTGTCGATTAAGTAAGGGAGAGTGTTAGGAGCCATCAGAGAGTGTTCCTAAGCTTCTTAAGAGGTATTTGAATCGAGCTTGGATCTTCCCTTAGATCATGGACGGTCTCCATTGATCCTCAGGGAAGAATAGAGTAATCTTGGCCATCCATCCATGCATTTTGGATGGATGGCCAAGATTAAGCGCATGTTTATAAATCGATTTATCCTTTTAGAAACCACGGGGTGATCCCTAGTCATTCGATCCTTGATCGAACGGTGGGGATCAAATCGCATCCCACCATCACGCCTCTGCCTTGATGCGATGTTTAAGTGATGGCTCATAGCGAACATGTGTAAAGTGCATTGACCGCCGCCGTCACGTGTCGAGCTGTGGGCTAAGGAATTTAATTAGGGATTTAATTAATTCTAATTAATACCCTAAGCTTCAAAAATTCATATCTCCCTAAATAAAAATTAGAAAAGTATGAGATAAATTTTTACTAAAAGATAATTCAATCTAGAATATTTTAAAATTGATTTTAATAAATTTTGAGTTATACTTTTCTGAGGTTTTAATGTAAATATTATTTTGTTAATTACCCCTTAATTAATCCTCTAATTAATCCCAAACTTCTTGGGTATGTTTTGGGGGATGACTTCTACCTTCTCTAATTTTCTTAAAATTTATTGAAGGCTTAATTGGGTGAATTGCAAATGCAATTCCTAATTACTCCCTTAATAAAATTAAGGATAATTAAGGGTTTGATTAATGTTTTAATCCCTCGTTAGAGTTGATTAAGGTTATATACAGTGAATAGGAGGCTAAGGAAATAATTTTGGGATATTTTCTTAAGGTATTTTTTAAACATTCCTTTTCTTTTCTTAATCCTCTCTTAATTAAGGGTTAATTCATTAATTACTCTTAAATTAATTTCTAAAAATTCTAAAACTTTTCAGAACTTAATTAATCTACTTTGGGTAGATTCTTGGTGTTCAAGAACCTAAGTTGAATTGGCCAACTCCACATGTGAGCAATACGTAACCGAATTACTTAAGTTAAACCCCTTAGCTTAATTAACCATTAATCATAAACCAAATTGCATTAGGCCCTTTTCTTCCTAGGTGCATTGCAAATTTAAATTCCTTGTGAGATTTTATGTCATTTTATTAGATCATAATTTTTTGGTTAACTATGCTAAGGTGGTCTAGATAAGGGTTAATTAACTTGCTTAATTCATGCCTTAACCTAATCAAAATCTAAAATGAATCTAATCATCTAAAAATTAAACAAAAATATCAAACACATGTGGGAATGGGTTTGGAACAGTAAACTTAACTCGTATTTTCAAAATTAAATCAAATTCAAAATCAAACAAAAATCATATTAAATAAACTTTGATTTATTTTAAGCTTTCTTATTTCATAAAATTGTCTTTAGGATTTAATTAAAGTGAATGTATTTATATACTTTCATTGCTTTAGTTCTTTCCACAACATGTTAAATATGTGTGTCATGTGGCATCATGCATTCATACTTTTCAAAATTCAAATTTAAAATGAAAATATTTACTTTATGTCAAATTTGCATGTGTTGACTAAAGTAGAAATATGAGTGGCTATTATCACTATTAAATTCAAATTATTTTCAAACTATATGAATTAATTATCAAAACTAAAAGTGTGCTACTTATATTTTAATTATAAGCTTGCATGTGAGTAAGATATAAGGATGTGCTTAGTATAGGTTTTTCTTCTCTTCTCTTTTAGTATAGTTTTGAATATGATTTGGTAAAATGTATGGTTCATTTGAAAAGAACCTAACACTTGCCTAATTTTATATCCTATTCATTCCTATACTATTACTTAAGAAGGATACCTATGCTTGCACATATAAATTATATAAATAAAATAAATCAACTAATACAATTTTTGCATTCTTTCTTTTCCATTCATTTCTTTTGTACACATGTTTTAAGGAAAGTGGTATATTAGTCTGGACAACTCTGAGGTTGTGAGGCTTTAAGTAGCCCAAAGTAGGTCTTGTACCTCTGGTTAATAATGATTCTGTACTCATTTATGTTTTTCTTACTGTCATGTGTGCATGTGAAAAATTGGATAAGAAATCCCCTTTCTACTTAATGAAAATCATGCATCATAAACTTCCAAATTTTCTTAAATGAATTACTTAGCATGCATTATAAAGTGTGTTAAATATTCTCATTTGTGTGCATAGATATGATTAGGACTCATTCATATGCATGTTATACATGTTGGGAAAGAAATGAAGTGATGTATATTTTGTAAATTTAGTTCATTTTATTTAATCTTAAAATGCCTTTCTTTTGAATGGGTTTGTTTAGAGTTATTCTAAACTTAGGATTAATTAAAATACCTAATCAAAACATTCACTAAATAAAACTAAAATATGAATCCACTTTAGAAATTACTTATAAGGAAAGAGAAGTTCTCTTCTCTCTTTATAACAAGTAATTAATTATAGAATTCACTTGAACCTAATCAAAACATGAAATAAAATCAACCCAAATCAATTAAATCACTTAAATAAAACCCTCCTCTAAGTTGAACATGCTTCACACTTAGAAAATTCTAACTTAAAGCCATAGCTAAGCATACCACAAACCTAAAAAACACACACAAAGTCATCACTTCTAGATTTAGGGTGCATGGTTTGATTGCTTTACTTTATGATATATATGTTTTAGTCTTGTTAGAATTTATAGAATGAATGGTAGGAAATTTTAGTCTAACCATTATTTTCTACAGTGCTTAAGGGGCATTGTAATAAATAAAAATATAAATGCTTTTGCTATGGAAGTGCTTATACCCCTAAGCATAATCCAATAAGCCAGGTGGACTTAGTCACCCATGTGTGGGGTTATAAGTCCAATATACATGCTTGGAATTTGTATGGTTTGCTTTAGCTAATCTTTATTTTGCAGGCATTAGTTAGATTTCCACTTTTACTTTTCATGTAAATTTATGCAATTAGGATTTTAGAAGGATTGTTATGGGGATTAGGATGAGCATTGGTCATAAGATCCCATCTTATGCACCATGTGAAGCCTTGGAGCATCCACTTTCCAACCATCCAAAAGAAAGAAGAACCAAAGAAGAAAAAAGAAAAGAAGAAGAAAGAAAAAAACATGAATGAAGAAATGAAGTTTGAAGACCCCCATAATAATGAATTCCTTGCTTAATTGTATTTAATTCATTTATAATCTGGGTTGTATAAGGGTACAGCTCAGCTACCCAATTTTTTTTTGGGTTTGTGCAGTAGTGCCCGACCACAATGGCCTATTATTCTTTTAGCGATTATTTTTATAAATTGATTGATGATTTATTTAGCTTGTGCATTAAGTGGCATCATTTTCCTAGTTTCTTCCTTGTTTTATGTATGGCATGGATGTGGATTAGGCTCTAATGAAAAAGTAAATCTTTTGCGAAATCTAATAACTCAAAACTAAAAATAAAGAATTCATAACCTCACCTAAAGCTTAGGTTTAAAATCAAGATAAAAGAATTAGCAACCCCTTAGTTGGATGAGTATTTCTTTTATAACAGCATGCACAAATGCATCTTATTTCACTCTTGATTGGAGGGCTTCCATCTTTACTAGAGAAATTTGGCTTGACCTTTGAGAGCCATGGTGGAAATACACCTCCTCCCTTCTCATTGATTTTGGCCAATAACTTTATTTCTCATGCATTGGGCATATGAATCCTATTAGCATGAGTCAAAATATTGTTCAAAAATGAAAATAAAATGAAATTTGAATTACATTAGATTTAGGTCATTTGAAGCATGTCCTTACATGATCTAGTCTCTTTAGGGAGTAAGTTTAAGGATTTAGTCTCTTTCTAAATAAATAACAGCCTAGCTATCTTGCATAAAGAATAAGACTTGCCTACATATATTTAAAATTATAGGAGGAGTTGGCGACCATCCCCACACGGTTGTAAGTCCAAGCAGTCGGGTGCTTTGTCCTCCCTTGTGGAGGCAAACCAAATACCCAATTTTGCCTTAAATTTAGGTCATGCTTTTGCACTCGCCAAAACTCCCTAGATTTAGTTCTGAGGTTGCTTCTCCCTTTTGTGGGCCATAAGTTTAAATCCTCACCCCTTAGGCATTTCCTTAATCTTATGTTATGGAATCATAAGTCCTAAATTTCTAATAAAAAATTCATCTCAAACAAATTAAATTAATTTCAAAAATGTAAAGCCCAATCATAGGATAGTTTGAGATGCTTGCTCGATTTCCTAGCATCGTGAGCATCTTCTACTTATCTTTCTTTTGGCTTCGATAATAACTCTCTCTTTGATCAATCTCATTTGATCTTCAAAAAATAAATCAATTGATTAATAGTCCTTTCCTATTAAAATCTTTGAAGATAATGATCATTTACCTTAATCGAGAGTATTCCTAAGGGATCCATCCCTTAGGATGTAATTAACTATGGGCTTGCCCCTGTAGGTAACTTAACAAACTTGATTTAAAATAATTCCTGCTTTACTTTTCCATGTAAAGTAGGGGAAGAATCTTTGGTACATATGTAGACCCATTCTCCTTAGGAGTCCTTAGTAAGGTGATTAGGTCCATTAAAGGGTAGTGACTTCTATCTTTCAAGTTAATATACTATTCATTGATAACATACCCGATCACCTGAATAAGCACATATACGGATCTACATGGCATCCTAAAAGGATTAATTTTTATATCCTTGTCTTTTTCACCCACACATGGAAGGCGACCGTATAGAAATTTAATCTCCACAAATTTTTCTGGCGACTCCATTGGGGATGGTTCCTCTCTCCATCTTTGGTAAATGATCATTGTATTCAAGTATCGATAGTAGGTTTGTACTTTGGTATGAATCCAAGACTATCTTTTCTTCCATTGGCACTTAGATTATTTCACTCTTAAGTTGAGTTAGTCAACATCTTTAGGTTTTAGGACCTCACTCCGTATTGGTCTTAAAACTCCCGTTGGGTTCTCCAATGGGTAAAAATAAAAAAAAGTATAAAAAGAAAACATTTAAAGACTTCCTCCTTATCATTTTTATGTTAAGGAAAGGGTCATTCTAAAATAATAAAGACAAAATAAATTTTTCATAAAAATCTTGCTTTTCGAAAAGCACACTTTCAAAAATGCACATAATAAAATATTTTCCACAAAATCTTATCACCTTCATTTAACAGTTCTCATAATTATTACATGTAAGAATTTTCAGAAATAAGACTAACAAAATTTTCCAAAAGTACAAATGAATATCTTCCTTCAATTCATTTTGATGAAGATTTCATTTTCAAAATAAAATGAACAATCATCTTTCCAAAAATCAAAATCAAAATTAAAAATAAAATTTTCAAAAAGCACATATGAACATCTTCATTTAATATACTCAAATTTATTGAATGAAGATTTCATTCCCAACTAAAAATAACATCATTTGAAAATCCCACTTGAATATATCCCACATATGATTAAGTTGGAATTCCCTTTGTTTTCAAAAAGCAATAATCACACACAAAATAAAATTTCCACATTTGCAAAAATAAGATTGACCTCCATTCCTACATACCCAAATTTGTTGAATGGAAGTCCTTTTTCAAAATTGAAACTTAACAATCATATTTTCAAAATTCAAAACACATTTGGAACTTCATTTAGCATACTAAAATTTGCTGAGTGAAGTACCCAAATCTAAAAAAATAAAAAATTTAAAACACATTTGAAACTTCATTTAGCATACTCAAATTTGCTAAGTGAAGTCTCCAAATCCAAAATCAAAAAAATTTTAAAACATAACTTCATTTAGCATCAAATTTGCTATGAAGTCTCCAAATCAAAACAAAAAAATTTTCAAAATACATTTAGAACTTCATTTAGCATACTAAATATATGAAGTCTCCAAATCCAAAATCAAAAAATTTCAAACACATTTTGGAACTTCATTTAGCATACTCAAATTTGCTAAGTAAAGTTTCCAAATCCAAAAACTAAAAATTTTCAAACACATTTTGAACTTCATTTAGCATACTCAAATTTTCTAAGTAAAGTTTTCAAATCAAAATTTTTCAAACACATTTTAGAACTTATTTAGCATACTCAAATTTGCTAAGTGAAGTCTCCAAATTTAAAATAAAAAATTTTCAAACATATTTTGGAACTTCATTTAACATACTCAAATTTGCTAAGTAAAGTTTTCAAATCCAAAATAAAAAATTTCAAACACATTTTGGAATTTCATTTAGCATACTCAAATTTGCTAAGTAAAGTTTCCAAATTCAAATCCAAAATTTTTCAAACATTTTAGAACTTCATTTAGCATACTCAAATTTGCTAAGTGAAGTCTCCAAATCCAAAATAAAAAATTTTCAAACACATTTTGAACTTCAGTTAGCATACTCAAATTTGCTAAGTAAAGTTTCCAAATCCAAAATAAAAAATTTTCAAACACATTTTGGAACTTCATTTAGCATACTCAAATTTGCTAAGTAAAGTTTCCAAATTCAAATCCAAAATTTTTCAAACACATTTGGAACCTTATTTAACATACTCAAATTTGCTAAGTGAAGTCTCCAAATTCAAAATAAAAAAATTTCAAACATATTTTAGAAATTCATTTAGCATACTCAAATTTACTATGTGAAGTCTCCAAATTCAAAACCAAAAATTTTCAAAGCACTTTTGGAACTTCATTCTTTAGCATATCAAATTTGCTAAAGAGAAGTTTCCATTTTCAAAACAATACCAAAACATAAAATTTTGAACATCGCTTGAATTTCATTTAGCATACTTAAATTTGTTTTAAATTCCACAAAAAAACTAAGTGGGACTTCATCTTCAGCATACCATATTTATTAAAGTAAAGTCTCCACTTTCAATCAAATCAAAACAAAAAATGAAACACTTAGGTTCTTCTTAGCATACCCAAATTTGCTAAGAATCCTATTTTCAAAAATCAAACAAAACACACTTGGGTTCTTCACTTAGCTTACCTAAATTTGCTAAGTAGAAATTCCAATCTTCAAAAATCAAACAAAACACACTTGAGTTCTTCACCTAGCATATCTAAATTTGCTAAGTGGGAATTCCAATTTTCAAAATCAAACAACAATCAACAAAAAGAAATAATCAGTTTTAAATACTTCACTTATCATACCCAAATTTGCTAAGTAAAATTCCAAAATCACCAAACAAAAACAAAATCAATTGACCCTTACTTTAATATACCCAAATTTGTTAAAGGAAAGGGTCTCCAAATCAAACATCTAACTTCAAAACAAACATGAACCTTGGAAGCATCCTTCTCAAATATTTTGAATCCATCTTTCAACATACCCAAATTTGTTGAAGTTGTATTCATATTCAAAAAAGTTCCTCTTTCAATCAAATTTCTAAATCTTTTCAAATCCATTTGAACCCCACTTATCACTTTCAAGTTGTTGGATGTGGGTTCAAATTTTTAATTCAAATTCAAAAAATTAACAAAGACAAAAATTTGATACAAACTAGTTTCCGATTGTAGATTCATACCATGATAAATAATAGCCTTTATAGTTGATTTGAGATAAATTCAGAAGTTTGTTTTCACCTTCCCTCATGGCATGGATTTGGCTTTGTACTAAGCCAACTTCCCCTGATTGGATCATATGCATCTTATCCACTTCGGTGATTGGATTTAGGATTACATGTGAGGTACCCCTCACGACAATCATAGGACCATGGTGACCGAAGGGATCATCCGATTCATCTACCCTATTTTGACATCTCCTCATGAAGAGAAAAGGGCATCCCACGCTTCAGCGAACAAAGTGTCATGATTTTAGTGTGCCCCATGGTTTCTGTGGCTCCTGAGGGCTAGCACCCTCATCTCTAAGGGTAAGGCTACCCCTGATGTCAAGGATTGCCTCCCCTACTTTTGAGTATGGGTCTAGCTCTCATTCCTCCCATCCTACCAGGACACAACATAGGAACAAAAACCACATGATCAAGTGGTATCACACCAATTGCAAGGAGATGGATACCATTCTGAGGACTTCTCGACTCACCACCGGTTACAAGAAACTGCCCATCCTCTCTAGGCCATACAGAGAATATTAGGATTCACACATCCGCCACTACAAGACGAATAGCATTGAGGTCGCTTGATCTTGACCCTTGTGCCAAGTAAGCGGAGCTTACGAATGTTAAGAGTTCAGAGCTCAATTTGATATGAGATTCATCATCCCCTGTAGTGTGGAAAAACATATACATCAAGAGATGACCAGAGAGGCCCATACAGCTCACATTACCAGTAGGGAGAGGTGGAGGTTGGTCCGACTTTTCGCACTATTGATTTTCACTCAATGCGCTACACCGAATCATACTAACAACATCTTACATCACCATCATGGAGGCTCTGCGGATAGAGATGGTGTCTCCACCACACCGCTCTACCTCCCATCTATCATGTCACACCCTGATGACTTATGCTGTGGTCAATCAAGTGTTGTAATAGATGACTGATTGGACAGATTCCACCACACGCTCCAACCTCGCAGCTAAAACGAAAGCAAGTGAAAGGTGTATCTAATCAAATCATCACTAAACTATTTGAATTCATATACTACTTAACTTAATTCATATCACAAATATGGAAGCATGAAATCTTTAAGTTTGTAAATAAATATGAGCAACTAAAGACATTTAATTTTATGTACCCAAATAGCCTTTAAGCTTCCCAAAACTATAATTCAACAAAACACAAATTTTACCCATCATCTTTTCCTTATCAATGGTAGCATCATAAGCTAAAACCTTAGTGAGACAAGAATGCTAAAGTAAGCTCAGTACAAGACAATAGAAACAAGCGTGCATGTACATGTAAATTTACAAAAATGGTAAACTATGTTGCAGTAATGTAACAATTTACTGAACAATATGCTGTAGGTGCTGTAAAAATATAACAATATAATAATATGTCTGTAATAAGCTATGTTCATACCAGATTCAGGATCAATAATTTTCATTAAATCATTTCAGCTTCTTCATATCAAATCATTTTCTAGAAATGTCATTTATAATTGCATAGTTTTGACTTCATAGGGTCACACGCCGCCTAAAGTCTGTGCGGTGGAACCATACTCTACATACCTAACAACCCCCTGACACCAGTTGGATAGCCTAACGACTCCAACCTCAAAATGCTAGAGTCGGGGATACTAAGATCCCCTAATCACGGCTCATCTCGTCAGAACTTTTGCCTATCTGCACAGATTCCTGTAACATAGCCTTCCTATCACAATTTTCCTGACATTTCCCTGTTTATCACATTACTGCATTTAACATGTTTTCAAACATTTCTATATGCCCAATGAAATCAATGAACTAGTCAATTGTAATCATTGTAAATCAACTATGCAAGGTCAAGTAATAAACATTTATATTTGCATTCAATATGACAAAATATCTACATGTCATTCATACTGTTTATACGAAGTCGTAGAAATAGTGGCATACATAGTCGTAGAAATAGTGGCATACATAAGAATAGAAATTGAATTTAAATTAGCAATTATGTCTCACCTCAGTGTCTAAGTCAGTGTCATGATGTGCTCCTCGATTCCTCCTCGAGTACACAACCTATAATGAAATAACTCTTCTAAATACTTAATACATACTCATAAATGAAACTCATAATTAACACCCATCTTACTAATTGATATCTCCTCATAAGCTTAATGAGTACTTAATCTCTAACGCCAATATTAATTATCTACTTCAATCAACAAATTAAACACTCAATCCTAAATTCCCATTTTAATACACAATAATTCTACAACTCACTAGCAAGATCGATTGAACTTCCCAATCAAGATTTCAATGATTTCACACAAGGAAGGCTACTGAAAGAAAAAGGGATAGGAAAGAAATTAGAACTTACAAAATTCCCTAAGTTTCCGATTGGCCGAGAAATCCCTACCGAGCCGACGGTTCACGGAGCCGAGATCGGTTCACGGATTTCCAAACCGAGCTCAATTTTCCAACCCATCGGTTCATGGACATCGCGGGTTTCCAAGCTACGTGAAGCGGCGATCCAAATGCAAGATGCGGCGGTTCCAAAGATCGCGAATCAGTCAGCTGGTGGTCACGGGAGCGGCATGTCGCGACCGACGCCAAAGGAAGGAAGTTCCTCGTCGGTCACGGAGCGTCCGTTCGCCGGTGGGGAAGGGAAAGGAAGAAAGGAACTCGATGGAAATGAACTGGTAGCGCGGTATGGAATGAAATAGTTGAACCAGTATTACCTTCGATCGATCCAGCCATACGCGTCGAGGCTTAATCCATGCTTAAGACCTAGATGCTAGTAGTGCTACAAGAATAGTTAATTAGCTTAAACAAAATTAATTAGAATTAAATTAATGGATATTACAATTTCTCCCTCTTAAAAAAAAAATTGTCCTCAAATTTCTTCAATCATTCAAACATGAAGGAAACTTCATCTCTTGTTCAACCTCCCAAGTAGCTTCTTTGATTGGTCTATTTTCATTTAATTTTAACATAGAAATTTGTCTATTTAATCTCTTCACATCAAATTCTAAAATCTTTTAGCTCAATGCATAAGTCAAATCTTGTATTTCAAACTTGTATATGGAATCTTCTCTCAGACTGATCCATTTTCTCAACATTGAAATGTGAAAGACGCTAGAATGTCTCACCAAGTCAATGGGTGCAAGTCTGTAGTTTCATTATCGATCCTTTCTGATTTCAAAAGGTCCTATCTAGGCTCAATTTATCTCCGTGACCAAATCTACTAATTCCTTTCATAGTTTGACTTTCAAAAATACAAATTCTCCAACTTGAAATTCTACAGCTCGATGTTTTAAGTCGTAATACTTCACGATCCCGAAAATTTTCAATCTATCTCGACACCGATTTTCTCAGAGCTTGATCAACCAACTCTGGCCTAACATTGTCTTTTCTCCCACTTCACCCAACTTAATGGAGTTCTACACTTTCACCATACAATGCTTCATACTGAGCCATCAATACTACAGGTATTATTGAAGCAAACTCGATCATAGGAATATGATCTTCCCATACCTCCAAAATCTAAAACACATAGTCTCAACAAATCTTCTGACTTGAATTGTTCTTTTCTCGATTGTCCATCTCAGGATGAAAAGTTGTACTTAAGTGTAATCGGTGCCCAAGCCTCTCTCAATTTTCCATAACTGAAGTAAATCTACCATCTCGAGACGATCACTTTGGTACACCATGAAGTCTTACAATTTCTTTTAACATATAACTGACAATTTATCAACCAATCACTTCATGGTAAGAAATGAGCCGACTTGGTCAATATATCCACAACAACCTATACTATCAATGACCTTGCCTAGATCTAGAAATCCCATAACAAAATCCATTGTAATTTCTTCCCACTTCCACTCCAGATAGGTAATGACCGTAATCCACGGGTCTTTGATGTCGCCTTTAACACCGACATTGACACTTAAACATATATTGTATGTCTTTCTTGACCCACCACCAAAATATTGTTTTTAAATCTTTATACATTTTTGAACTACCTGGATGAATAGTATATCCTCCTGTAAAATTTCTTGTCTCAACACCGCATCACCAGGTACCCATAATTGTGAATGCTTAATAATACCCTCTGATCTACAAAAAAATTTGCTTCCTAAGGATTTGTTCAAATTGATATCCATATCCGCCGGCAGTTTGATTCTATCAAATAAAGTTGATTGCACCAATTGAGAGATAAATGCCCAAGATCAATTTTCTAACTTCTAGTTGTAGAGCTCTACCTTGATCAACTCGACTTTGAGTAATAATAACCGGCATTTCCCATGGATTTAATGACTTAATGCATCACCACCACATTAGCTTTGCCGACAATCAATATCTAAATCATAATCTTTAATAAACTCAAGCCATCTTCTTTGTCAGATTCAATTCTTGTGTAAAGATATATTTAAGACTCGATGATCAAGAAAAATTTCGCATTTCACCCATATAAGTAATGTCTCCAAATTTTAAGAGTAAAACCATGCTAACTCTAGATCATGCACGGATAATTTTTTCAGGTTTTAATTGTCTCAAGCATAAGCAATTACTCTTCGCTCGCATTAAGACACACCCAAACCTTTTAAAGATGCATCACTAAATATTTGGAATCCCTCGCCTAATGGAATAGCTAAACCTAAAGGGTCAAATGCTTTTTCAATTCTTGAAAACTCGCCACATTCATTGTCCATTGAATTTGATATCCTTTCTCAATAAATTAGATAGGGGCATTGCAATATACAAAAAATCTCTTGACAAACTTCCTGTAATAACCTGCTAAGCCCAGAAAATTGCGAACTTCTGTAACATTCTTTGGTGCGGACCATTCTAAAATTGCTTTTACTTTTTGAGGATCAACAGAAACTCCTTCGCCACTTATAATGTGACCTAGAAATGCGACGCTATGCATCCAAAATTCACATTTTGAAAATTTGGCATATAATTGATTTTGTCTTAACAATTCTAAAACAATCCTCAGATGATTTGCATGTTCTTCATCAGTTTTAGAATAAATCAAAATATCATCAATAAAGATGATAACAAACTGGTCCACCAAGGGCTTGAAAACACGATTCATTAAGTCCATAAAGATTGCAGGAGCATTAGTTAAACCAAATGGCATAACAAGAAATTCATAATGTCCATACCTGGTTCCAAAAGTCGCTTTTAAAAATATCGCGATCTTTAACTCTAACCTGATGATATCCGATCTCAAATCACTCGAAAATACAAGGCTCCTCCAATTGATCAAATAAATCATCAATCCTAGTGATACTTGTTTTGATTGTCACTTTATTTAACTCTCGTAATCAACACATAATCGATAGACCCATCCTTTTTCTTAACAAATAATACTGCACTCCAATGAGTCCTAATAAATCCTTTGTCTCAATTCTTGCAATTGCACTTCAATTCCTCGCAATTCTTTAGAGCCATCCTAAGGAGATTTATGTGTGAGAAGTTGTACCTGTTGTATATCAATCCCAAACTCTACTTCGTGTTGGTGGCAACCCGTAATTCCTCCTAAACACATCGTGAAATTCAAACAACTAATGTTTTTCACCAAACACCTCCTTATTCAACACATCTAATTTGGGAAATATAATTTCACCGCTTCTAAATATTTACTCAACTTCACGCACTAATCAAAGAAGACACGGCATTCTTATCACAAGAAAAAAAAATGATTTTTCACCGTGCATGCAAAATTTCACTCTCCTCTTCCAAAGATTCAATTGTTGCAAAATATTTGATCAACCAATCCATACCTAAGATAACGCCAAAATGTCCGATTGGTAATAATTAGTTCAGAAAGTGTTTATCTTGAATGTTAATGTCAACAACACATTTCCTATTTGTATTCAAACTATCACCGTAAGGCATTACACATTCAATATGTGAAATAAATAGTATCAACCGTAAACCGTGGAAAAGGAATCGAAATGAACGTAATGCGGCACCTAATCAAATAATCGAACCCAAATGATCAAATTTTAAGCATACCGACACCACTTCATTTGATTCCTTTGTTCTTGTGGAGTGATAGAAAAACTCGCTTTTATGGAGGGTTTTTTCGCTCAAGTTTCTCCTTTTCTTGAATTGAAGGTTTCCCAAAATTGTGTGTTTACCCGGCTTCCTTCCAAAAATTTTCTTTGTTGACCCCCCCTGATAATTGTATTTTATGTCCTTCTTCTTCTCCATTAAGGCCTAGTGCACGATGTCCAACCTGACCACATCTATAGCATCTCCCTGATCCAGCCATACATTGACCAAAATGTCGCTTTCCACACTTATCACAAATAGGTTTCTCCAACTGAATTTGTTTCTGTCTATCATCAAACTTAAATTTCTTGCTAGAAAAATCTGGCCTTCTTTCAAAGCTTTTGCTTGCTCAGAATCCCAATCGCTGTTTTTGAAAAATTCAACTCATTTTCAATTCTTCTAGCCCTTTCAACTAATCCGAGAACTCATCGATATCAAAGGGTGCTAATGCCAATCTTAATTGATCTCTGAGGCCTCGCAGAAATCTATGACATTTCTCTTCCGATATAATGTGGAGCATATCTAGAAAGAAGTGAACTCGCTTCATATTGCATTATAGTTTTAGCCTTGAGTTAGATTGAAAATTTTGTCTGGAAGCCCGTCATGGAGGAATAACCAATCTTTGAATACTTTGACAAACTCATCCCATTTGATCAGTAATGGGTATCATTTCAAATCTTTCCCTATGTTGAGCTCGCCACCTTTTCGCCTCCCCTTCTAATACAAAAGTAGTAACTCTTTCTTTTCGTGGCAAATCATCCATCCAAAATTTTTCCAATTTTAAGCAATCTTCCGCCACTATAGGATCACCGCTCCCTTGAATGTCGGTGGTTTGAACGCTTGAAATATCCTCAAATGTTGGTCCACTTCAACCATACTCGATCTGCGGGCCAGCAGATTTTTCCATGCTAGCTTATCAACAACCTGAAATCAACCGAACTACCCCTTGTAATTCATCGATCTACCTTCACCTTTGTCAGATTTCACTCTGAATTATCTTCACAGAGTCAGTGATTTAGTCTGAGGACCACCATCTAACCTTTCTGGCATTTCTTCAGGCAAATTAATCTAAAATTATAAAAAGTATTTATATGATACCTATTTATTAAATATCATACATGCATGAAATTATTAAGAACATATAGATTCCTAACCCAAAATTAATCATCCTATAGCTCAGACAGATCAATTCAACACTTATCCCTAAATCCAAATCATGCTTCCATTCCTATCAATCTTTTTGCTCTATTCTCAACCTTATTGCTCTGATACACTTTCACACCCCTGATGACCCCTTATGCTAGGTCAATCCAAGTGTAATGTAATAGATGACTCGACACTGATTCCACCAACACGTTCCAACCTGTGCTACTGTGGAACGAGCAAGTGAAAGGTGTATCTAATCAAATCATCACTAAATTATTTGCAATTCATATACTACTTAACTTAATTCATATCACAAATACTGGAAGCATGAAATCTTTAAGTTTGTAAATAAATACAGAGCAACTAAAGACATTTAATTTGCTCCAAAAAAGCCTTTAAGCTTCCCAAAACTATACAATTCAACAAAATAGACTAGTCTACCCTACTGCCTCTTTCCCAAATTATCAATCATCATAAGCTAAAAGTTTAGTGAGACAAGAATGCTAAAGTAAGCTCAAGACAAGAAACAATCGCATGTACATGTAAATTTGCAAAACAAGAACTGTAAGAAGAATGTAACAATGTAAACAAAATGTCATGTCAGAGAAATGTAACAATATAATAATATGGTGTAATCAATCATATCAGATCAAAGGATCAAGAATTTTATTAAATCAGCCTTATATCAAATCATTTTCTAAATGTCATTTATAATCATGGACTTTATATGGTCACACCGCCTCGGCCTAAAAGTCAAGGTAAGGGAGCAATACGTAACTGAACCCATACCTAATACCTCGACACGCTTGGACAAACTCCAACCTCAAAATGCCAGAGTTGGGGATACTAAGATCCCCTAATCACGGCTCATCTCGTCAGAACTTTTGCCTATTTGCGCAGATTCCTATAACATAGCCTTCCTATCATAATTTTTCTGACATTTCCCTGTTTATCACATTACTGCATTTAACATGTTTTCAAACATTTCCATATGCCTAATGAAATCAATGCTGAACTAGCTAGCGTGTAATCATTGTAAATCATTACTCTATGCAAGGTCAAGTAATAAACATTTATATTTGCATTCAATATGATAGAATATCTACATGTCATTCATACTATTTATACGTCAAACAAGTATACATACAGAAACAAGTCATACATAAGAATAGAAACCGAATTTTAAATTAGCAATTATGTCTCACCCAAGTTCTGTCATGTCGATGTGCTCCTCGATTCCTCCTCTACAACCTATAATGAAATAACTCTTCTAAATACTTCTAATACATGCAACTCATAAATGAAACTCATAATTAACACCCATCTTACCCGAAATTGATATCTCCTCATAAGCTTACTGGAGTAAGACTTCTAACGCCAATATTAATTACCCGCTTCAATCAACAACCGAAATTAACAAAGCATGTCAATCCTAAATCCCCATTTTAATACACAATAATTCAACTCACCGCTCACCTACAGACACTTTCAAAACTTCCCAATCACGCATTTCAACACCAAGGAAGGCTGAAAGAAAAAGGGAAAGAAAATTAGCAACTTACAAAATTCCCTAAGTTTCGATTGGCAGAAATCCCTAGAGGGACGGCTCACGGAGCGAGCGAGTTCATCGATTTCCCAAACCGAAGCGCTTATGGATTTTCCAACCCGTCGGTTCACGGACATACAGGGCTGCGGTGACGAAGGGCCCAGTGAAGGCGCTACGGATGTTCCATCATACGGTATGAATCCTGCAGTCGCCAGAAGCTGGCCACGGATGCCGCGCCGACGCCAAAGGAAGGAAGTTCCTGCGTACTGTGTCATGGGAGCGGTCCGTCAAAGCCAAAGCCGAGGGAAGGGAAAGGAAGAAAGGAACTCGATTAGTGGAAATGAACTGAGGCCGCGGCTATGGAAGGAATGAAATAGTTGAACGGGTATTACCTTTCGATCGATCCTAGCCATACGCGCGTCGAGAGCGTTAATCCAGCCGTTGTATGCTTACCCAGATGCTACAAGAAGTGTTACAAGAACCACAGTTAATTAGCTTAAACAAAATTAATTAGAATTAAATTAATGGATATTACATATCATCACCAATCCAAGCCACAGCATCTTGAGTTCCATCAAAGGCCATGAAGGCCATATCCACCCCGTTGGTGATCTGGCTACGACCGAGGGATCCTACCCCATCTACATCGCCTATTATGGCAAGGTCGAGCTCCCCTGCTTGACCTTTTGCCCCAGTGGTACTGCAGAAGGAGTGGAGACCCCAAATCATCGTGGTCATCCCTTCACCAACTCCGCCAGTTCAGCAGGACATGGAGATGGTGATAGTTATTTTAGAGGTGGCAGATAATAGTCCAGCTGCACTAGTGATAGTGGAACCTCCTAGGAAAGTCACCCCTATCATACCTAGTGACAGTCAAGAGTGTCTCTCATCAAGTGAGTACAATCCACATAGGATTGACTCTCCAGTGGTAGGCGAGGTCCGGTGCCTCTCAGTTCATGACAGTGATCACACCGATCAGCCTAGATCATTTGTTCCCATTCAGATTGATCATTCTCTTGAGGAGATAGTAGCACATTATCTTGTAAAGAAGAAGGAGGTTTTGGGTTATTATTGGCCTATTGAGGAGAAGGTCAGCTTCGATCCTAATGAAGATGACATGTTGGGAGACTCAGTCGGAGTCTGCATGGTAAATACTAGAGAATATCTTCTCAGGGAGCAACAAGCCATGGAAGGTGATGAGGTTGATCGAAGACACCGCCCAATCATCCCAACACCTCTGACATTAGTTGAGGTAGAAAGATGAGAAGATACATAGGATGACATGATAATTAGAGGACTTATTAGCAGTAGTTTTCATACTCCATAAAGAAGCCCCATCAGTTCATCCTACTACAATCGACATTACCATAGTTAGTGCATGTCTTGGACCCAGCCAAGACCTTACCTCCCATTAAGAAAGCTAGCACTAGCATGTAGTAAGGTAGTGGAAAGTACCTCCATATAAGAAAAAGACATAAAATCCATGGTTGAGCAGCAAGTGAAGGAAGCATTGGCTCAAGTACGGGGAGGATCATCGGTTCCAAAGGGTAAACCCTACCAGGAGGAATTCGATTTAATCCAATATCCCAAGGGTTTCGTGCCTCCTTCCTTCAAAAGCTTTGATGGTGGTGGAAACTTAAGGCAGCACATAGCATACTTCAGGGCCAGTTATTGCAACATCGGTCATTGTGACACTTTGCTCCTCTTCGTTAGTAGCCTAACAGGGATTGCTTTCGATTGGTATGTTGAACTACCCAACTGTTCAGTAAAGACATCTGTTGAGTTAGAGCAACTCTTCATCAAGAGGTTTGCTGAAGCTCAGCAAAGGGTTACTATATGTGATCTTGTTGTAGCATAACAGGACCCAGGTGAGTCCCTTATTGATTATATTCTCTGATGGAATAACCTGAGTATGAAATGTGAGCACCATTATCTGAGCAGCATGCCATTGAAATTCTTTTAAAGAATATCCATGGCCCAGTTGCCTTCATACATAAGGGCTTCACAATCAAAACATTTGAAAAGCTAATCAGTAAGACGGCTAGTCTACAAGGAGAGGCCAAATAGTTGCCTTTTCAAGATTAATTGCCTAAAGCAAAGCCACAAAATGTCTACGAGAAGAAGCCCGGGGAAGTGATAGTGGTAGATAAGGGGAAGCAGCTAGCTAGAGATTAGTTCGAGAGAACATGACCATAGCAGCCTCCACCTCCTTTGCCACCGCCTAGGCAGCCCTATCGGCTTCCACAGTAGCCCCCATGGCTAGCATCACCACCTCCTCAGCCATACCACCACCAGCAATGGCACACATACCTGCCGTCAGGTATCTATGGTCCACCTACTCTTTTAGATAAGCTTAACAAGCCTTATTCATTGAAGAGGGAGGTAATCAAGAAGATCTTTAAGAACCTCTTAAAGAAGCTTGATTTTTAGCTACCCGAGCTTAGGAGACCGAAAGAAGTAGGCAAAAGTCATGATACAAACTTTTGCCCCTACCACTGTATGCTAGGCCATATTTTAGAGGATTGCTTCACATTCAAGGACTGGCTTGAACATAGCTTCAAGATTGGTGTTGTAGTTATCCCAAAGGAATACCTTATGAAACAACCTTCCAGTTTCATTGGAGTAATCCTTGGGGATACTTGTGATCCTACTAAAACCAAAGAAGGTTAGGATATTTCTTTATCAAAAACCTTTAAAAAGATCATTCAGAAGATCAAAAAATTTTCCTTGCAGGTGCCTGAGTTAGCACATACCTCCAACATCAAGGAAGGTTTGCAAGTTGCCGCCAACCCTGGGAAAGAGGGAGCTCAAGAAAGATGTATCGCCCGATAGCCCATTAGTGTATAATCGATCGAGTCCGCCTCCTATATAGCTTCCACACCGACGACTTCTTCCACTTCAACTAGTTTTTCTTTTTCTTCTACTAGTATAACTCTTGTATCGATAGATAAGGACATCAAATCCCTCACCCCGCTCACTTTACTTAACTTCTACTTTGTACCTCCAAATAATTCCAAGAAATTGAAGAATAAAGCTAACTTATATTACATCTATGTCACTTCTGATGGGTTGTCTTCTTCTATTCCTAATGATAACTCTTCAAGTCAAAATAACTATAACAATTTTGATCTTTCTCTTTGATTTAGAGGTGGACTTCCAAGGAATACTGGTTCACCTCTTAAGATAGACTTGGAATCATCTCGATTTTGAGGGTCCCAGAGAAGCTAGTGAGCCCATGTGGGTAGAACCTTCCATTACCCTACCATAAGAGATCACTGAAGTCAACCTCTATAGTAGCAATGATCTACCTCCTAGGGCAGCACCTCAAGATAGAGGGAAATTAAGTCATTAGTACAGAGGATCAAGAAGCCCCTCCACAGGATGCTCCACCCTTGGATATGCTTGTGGCGGATCAGCCCAAGGTGGACTACAATATTCTTTCTCATCTAAGAAAGTTGTCATCTAAGCTAAGGATATATGATGCCCTAGTCTTATCCAAAGAGATGAGGGAATCATTAATCAAGGCTCTCCTTGAACTCAAGATATGCTTAGCTCAACTAACCACTATAGGTGAGGAGGTAAATTACACAAAAGAAGCTCAGGGGATCACCTTCACAAATGAAAACCTTCTTCTGGGGGACTTGGAGCACAACCGTCCCCTCTACATCACTGTTGACATAGACAGGTTCAAACTTGCTAGAGTTCTTATGGATCTAGGTGCATCAGAGAACATTATGAGTCTAAAGACCCTTGCCTCTACATCTCCACACTTCGAGGAGATCGAATGATGTCGAGAGGATCTAACAAGGTGAGTGGGCTTTAGGTTCTATAGTGTTACCTTTGGAGATAGGTGATTGGAAGGCTGAAGCCAAGTTTTACATCATTGATTTGAATACTTCATTCACTACTTTTGCTAGGCCTTGGATACATCGAACAAGATCATTCCATCCTCCTCCATTGGTGCATCAAGTTAAAAGATGGAATTGAATATGTGTCATGGAGATGAAAAAACAATTAGAGGTTGAGATTTATGAGGATGGACCTACTATCTTCCTCAAAACACCCTTTCGTGAACTTGGACAAAATTCAAATGCAAACACAAAAGAAAAGAAAATGAAGAAAAAAAGAAAAGAAAAGAAAAGAAAAATGAAAGTCCAAGTGAACAAGAAAGGGGAATTGAAGAAGAAAGATTATATCACATTCCATAATTCATTCCATCATATGGACATGTGGGTAGGATGACTCAACCTCCACCAGAAGGAAGTTTAGAGGTGGAAGACCACTGGTTGGCCATCCCAAGAGGTCATGTTCTAGTTCATGGGAGTACCCCTACATTCACATAGACTTGGAATCCTGGAGGATGAGTCTAATGTGATTAGTATAGCCAACCCCTCTGGGTTCCATTGGAGGTGACTTTGATCAGAGATGAAGATCAGAGCCTCCATAAAGCAAAGTATTGAATCGGTTTATGTGAGACTATTAGGTAGCGCGGTTGGGAACCTTAGCTCTAACCTCTTACATCTTAAAAGTTGAAGGTTTAGTAGTTAAGAAAGTCCCTTCTAGTGATGTGAAGCTGAAGAGATTCTTCTTGGGATCATCATCCTCAAGTCTTGAAGTTGATGTAGAACTTGAGGAGGATACATTTAAAGAATTTATGGAATTACCATTTGACTTTTACTCACCTTGTGTTATCTTATACTGAAAGGTTTAGTTCCTCATATATGAAAGCATAGGTCGAGTACTTTTAAAAGCTATGGAACAATACAGGAAGCACAAAGCGGGGTAGGATTTATGCAGTGGGTCCGATGATGTTGATGATTACTATTTTGTTACCAATCATTTAGTCTAATAGGTTCTTTTCATACACAACTCTTATGAGAATGTGTTTAGAAACCTCAGATGATCTCCAAATCAAAGAAGGCCAAAATTTGAAGAGGAGAATCCATTCAATTGACAAGCTTAAAGAAATCAATCGGATAGAAGAAAATCCACGCCATAGTTCATTGTTACTGAATGAAGAAGAAACCAATGACTTAGTTAGCTATTGATGAGTTTAAATATGCGAGTTATGAAGAAATGCAGATTATCTCGGCGTAGCAATCCACAAGCTAGCAATAGATCTCGCTACCCATTAGCAAGCTTCTAGGCGCGCAAATAAAAATAATAGGTCATTTTGAAGTCAAGAAATTATCATGGTTTCATCGGGAAGAAAAATATCCTACGGCTTTGTTATTAGTGATTAAGAAGAAGAATGGCCAAATTTGCATATGTCAATTTTAGGGACTTAAATAAGGCATGTCCTAAGGATGAGTTTTCTTCTTCATACGAATTAATGGTGGACATCACCTCATCTCATGTTCTCTTTCATGGATGGGTTATCGGCTATAACCAAATCAAGATGTCTCTAAAGATGAAAGAAACACTTTTGAACCCGATCAAAATCTTTATTATAGGTCATGCCTTTCCCTTAAAATGCGGTGCTACATACCAGCCATGACTCGGATCTTCAATGAACTCATCCATCATCGGGTTGAGTGCTATGTTGATGATCTAGTAGTCAAAAGAAAAGGAAGACCACCACTTTGACTTGAGTAGTTTTGAATGGTTAAGATAATATAACCTCAAAATGAATCCCTGAAGTGTGCATTTGGTAGCTTAGAAATTCCTTGGGTTTATTGTTTGACAGGAATAGAAATAGATCTAAAAGATTAAAGCTATCTTAGAAATGTCACCTCCTAGGAGTTTAACTCAACTCAAATCCTTTCAAGGATGGCTGGCATATCTAAGATGCTTTATCTCCAACCTATCAAGGTGATGCAAGCCATTTTCAGCACTTATCAAAAAGGATGCTAAGTTCAAGTGGAATGACAAGTGTCAGCATGCCTTCGAATACATCAAGCAATTTTTGGTGAAGCCACCAGTTCTAGCCCTATCGGCCACTCATTTTCTACCGTGCATTGGATAACTCTCTTTTGGCCCAAGCCAATGATGAAGAGGAAGGAGAGCGCTCTTTACTACCTCGGTCGTCATCGATTCCTATTAGTGACTATCCACCTATTGAAACATTGCCTTTGATCTTTGCTTCAAAACTACGACACTATATGCTTTCTCATAAGGTGAACTTGATCTCAGAATAAATCCTTGCATTCATGACGGCCAATGCTATGCATTTGGCATGTCCATGATACTTTCACAATTTGATATCACATTGTACCCCTCGTGCGGTAAAAGGGGCACTAGATTTCTTAGCGGCACACCCACTTCTATTGATTCTCCCTTGGATCTCTCGATGAACAAATCATGAACTTAGGGAGGCATGGGAGATGTATTTTGATGGTGCATCTTTTTTTCACAGGGAAGCACCAATCTACTCTTAGGAAAGCGGTAGGAATAGTTCTTCTAACTCCATAAGCGATGTGATGAGATTCTCATACTATCTTTCCAACCCACCAATAATGAAGGCGAGTATGAGGCTTTGATTGATAGTCAGTTAGCCATCATTATCAATGTCAAGCATCAACATCTTTGGGATTCTCGGTTGGTCATCAACGGTTGTGGGTCCTACAAGGTTCTCAAACCCAAGCTTTGTCATTCATTGAGTATACCATGAAGGTGGCCCAAATTCTTGAAGTCACCATCTACAAGGTTCCCGAGAGAGAACATAGTAGATGCTTTGGCCAAACTTGCCAAAGATTGGCATGTAGAAAATGAGTCCATTTCAATAAGGGTCCAAAATAGAAGTATCCCTTATTGATTCTGAACTCATCGATAGACTTTCTTATGAAAGGGAGGTTATCGTTACCAAAATGGACAAGGAGCTGGATTGGAGGCGATCGTTCATAGATTACTTGAACAGAAACTACCTCAAGAAAAGTCACAAGCCCATAGGTGAAATAGAGCTCTCTCCTAGCTCTTGTTGATGGCACCACTGCCGGTCCTTTGACCAAATGTGGTTATGTTTAGACAAACATGAAGCCGTGGCATTATAATTGAGGTACAGTTTATATGCACATCGGGTCAAGATGAAGATGAAGATCAAAGTAGGATACTACCCTTAATGATTACATATTGCATGGATGTAGCTAGAGATGCCATCGATGTCGGTACATGTGTGGTCCACCAACCAACATTCTACACCCTACATTGGCCTCATGGCCATTTGAGTGTTGGTGCCGACATTGTAGTCCGATCGATCCTCCTTCTTCTAGGGCATCGATTCATCTTAGCGCCTACTTTTCCAAGTGGGCATCCCACTCGAGAGGTCACGCATGTGCTTTTAGTTTTTTAGAACCATATCATATAGGTTTGGGGTGCCTTGATGAATTATATCGATAATGGTACTTCATTCAAAAGCATGAAGATCAACTTCTAAGACACGGTATAGATTGAGATACTCCACATCTACTACCCTAGAGCAAATGGCTTAGAAGCATTCAACAAAACTCTCATCCAAATGAAGAAGACTCTTGATGATAATAAATGAGTGGAAAGCGGTTGGTTGAAGCCTTGTGGGCATACTACATACCAACTCAACTCACCTACCATTTTCCTTAGTGTATGGGCTCTTTAGAAGTTCAACTCATCACTAAGGATAGCAGGTAACAAGATCACTATAGAGCGCAAAGTTGTGGTTAGAAGAGCTTAAAGGTTTGGAGGAGAGCTAGGCGTGCAGAACCTCGAGTTGTACAAGCCAAAATGATTCAAGCTCACAACAAGCTGGTCACTAGGTCTTTCGTAGGAGAACTTGTGTTAGTCTAAGGAGACCAATTGTTGCCCATCAAAGATGGGAGGCAAGTTTGAACCCACTTGGGAAGGCCTCATGAGAAGGCCTACCAAGGAGGATCTTATCAGCTTATTGATTGTAAAAGGGAACACCGACGCTTCCAATTAATGGGCTCTATCTAAAGAAATATTACCCATGAAATAAATCATGTTTAAAAATAATTATTAATAAAAAGAACAAAAAAATTTGATTCCATTCATCAAATCTTCTCTTCTTTCGAAGCATTATTTGCTTGTCTTGAATCCCGTGAGGGTAGGTGTAAGAGTCCCCAGTGGCATCCTATCCCTCTTTCACAACACAAACACAATCTCCCGATGCTATTATAATAGGTGTAAGAGAACCCGAGAGGCATCCTATTTCAATTAGCACAACTAAGTTAGGTGTGAGAGAACCCAAAAGGCATCCTTTCTTAGTGGGAATCCTATTTGCCATTCATGGCACCATTTCATCAAACCCCGTGTTTTAAGGTAGGTGTAAGAGTCCCCAGAGGCATCTATTCCTTTTAACACATGCACAACAACAAACAAAATCTTTTATCGAATATTTGATGTGGGAGCAAGTCCCGTGTGGCACTCACTCATTAGCTGCTCTAGGTCGGGTCTACATGCAAACCAATGAACGCCTTGTTAGTATGGTAGTCTTCACAGCCCAGCCAGTTTTCCTCATGTTGACTTTGCTTAAGAAGATGTGAGTCCCCATGCTTTCTTCTTGAACTAGCCATCATGCACTAACTAGGTTAGTATATTTGAGGTTTAGGATAAGTCCCCAGAGGCTCCTTTCTCTTGACTACTTTTGAGTTGATATAAGTCCCCTGGCATTCACTTAGTTATCTAGGTGGATAACCTTGTTGAAGAGAAAGACTATCCCAGCAATCGATTCTATAGAGGATGTGAGTCCGAGCTTTCTTCTAGTTGATTGTTACAAGGGCACCTTAGGTTGGTTGATGTTTCTATCTGTGACTCACCGGTGGATACACCACTCTTGGCGGATATGAGTCCCTTTCTCCTTGAGTTGGCCAGAATACTTATTGGATATATGACTAGCCATGTCATCTTCTCCAGAGTGTTGGATTAAGCCCTTAGCACCCCATCCCTGGGCACTCTATTTGGATCACATCCTTTCATGATTAGACACTACCTTACTTTTGGATTGGACATCCCAGTAGCCACCTTTGTGGTTGGAGAATTTGTTGATGCATGGATTCTCCCTTGGTTGATAAATTTGAGATAGGTCTAGGCGATATAAGCTCCTTCTCAGTTTGATCCCTCAAAACTAAGGGTCCATGATAAAATAAAAACAAAAAAAAAATTAATTCACTTGTGGATTAGAATTCAAGCCCCAAAGGGCCCCTTTTCCAAGCGCATCCTATCTTTAGGCGGTGTCTGAGAACTCCCTATAGGAATTGACTACGAGTTGAGATAAATCCCACGGGTCAATACTCACTCCTTCACCTTAGGTTAGGTTCAATCTATTTTTCCATAGGTTAGACAATCATTGCTTTGAAGATGTAAGACTATGATGCATTCTTTTAGTGATTCGTAATGAGAATTAGGTCGGTTGATTTGTTGCCCAAAAATCGATCACCCGTGGTCTTTTTTCTAGTGGAAGATGTGAGTCCGAGCTTTCTTCCTTCAAATTGATCATTGCAAAATGAAAGGCACTCCTTTTTGGATAGTTCTCTCCATCGGAAGCTACTCCCTTTGGTTCAGTAAATCTGAGATAGGTCTAGGCTGATATGAGCTCCTTCTCAATTTGATCCATCTGAAATCCATCATAATCAAAACAAATCTAAAAATGAAATTAATCTTGACTATCCTTGAGTTGATTTAAGTCCCCAGTGGCATTCACTCAATAGTGAGCCTTAGGTTGGGTTTGATTTGTCTTGCCAATAGATCACCCATGGTTCTATTTAGAAGATGTGAGTCCTCTTTCTTCTTAACACCATTGTAAAATAAGGCATCCCCTTGGATAGTCTACCTTATGGTTTAGACTACTCCCTTTTATTGGTAAATCGAGTTGGTCTAGGCTCCATGGCCCTTTCAATCATTCATACATGGGATCCATCAAATAAATCTAAAAAATGAAATCAATATTGACTATCTTTGAGTTGATCTAAGTCCCCGGCATTCACTCAATAGTCCTATGTTGGGTTCAATCTTTCTTGCCAATAGATTACCCCAGTCTCTATTTTGAAGGATGTAAGTCTACTTACTTTCTTCCTTACATGTGCATTAAAGGCATCCCTTTGGTTTAGTCCTACTATGTGTAGTAGACTACCCCTTTGGATTAGTAAATGAGTTGTTGGACTCCTACTGGTCGATCTATCATAAATAGGTCCATTTCAAAATCCAAATACAAAAGAATTGAAACGAATTCAACCCTCTTCCCTAGTAGAAATTTCTCCTTAATGAGACCCGAATCAAATCAAACCTCTCATCCCCTTATGGATGACTTGAACCTGCTTCCCTAGTGGAAGGGTCACACCTTATCCCTTAGTGGATTCTTCCCTCTTTCTTATGTCTTGGACATAAGTAGAATCACATTGCACTAAGCTCTAGATTCTTTCTACACCTTGGGTTAGGGGTAGATTTTTTTTGTTAGTGCTTGTGATCTTTCGGTGTTGTTGATTCTTGATCAACACCAATCTGTTCCTTGTCAATCACCACACTTATTTGGGGCCCTTTGTTGACCTCATTTTGAGCTCAATCCCTCCATCTTAGACAACTTCTCTTAGACTTTAAGAGTTTAGTCTTAAAACATATCTAGTGATTAGGTGGACACTCACCTTAGAGACTTAGAAGAGTTTGTCATAGGAATAGGTCATGCCATTGTTAAGAAAATTTCCTACCCTTAGCTTGAACCATTCCTCACCTTCCTTCCTTCAATCAAACTCCAAATCAATCTTACTTGATTTTCTCCAAACTCAAATCAACTCATGTGTGATTGAAACCCATGAATGAAATTCTAAGTCTCTCTTAAGTCCTTAATCTTCTTAAGGACTTAGCCAAAATCATGATCTAAACCAATTCAAACTCATGAGAATTTTCTCATAATCCATCTATATTCACATTTATATTCACACATATAAATGAGATATAAATTCAAACCAATCAAACTAAACTCAAAATTCAAAATCAATTCATAAAATTTCCTAAGTCCTTTAAATTTTCCTTAAAAGACTTTCATGATCAAAGCAATTCAAATTTATGATTTTTCATAATTTATTTATTATCATTTATATTCACATATATAAATGAAATATAAATATTAATCAATCAAACCAAATTCAAAAAAAATTTCAAACTCCAAAATTTCTAAGTCCTTTTTTCTTAATGGACTTAGCCTAAATCATGATTAAATCACTTCAAATCCATGAAATTTTCTCATGATTTATATTCTCATTTATATTCACATATATAAATGAAATATAAATTCAAACAATCAAAACCAATTCAAAATCAAACTCAAATCACTCAAAATTATAAGCCTTTCAAGTCAAAATCTTGAACTTAGCCAAATCAACTTCAAATCAAACTCTTGATTTTCCTTCATGATTCAATCAACCTATCATGAATCCATATATACAAACTTCAATCACTTAATCTCAATTCAAAAAATCAAACCCCAAATCCATTCATGTCAAAACCCATTTGACTTCAAATCACTTGCAAATGGATTTATATTTCAATCATAACTCCATATGTATCATTCAAACTCAAATCAAGCTTTGACCAAGCATTTGACCCACTTAGGCTCACTTGACCCAAAGTGACCTAAAGTACCCTTATGAGCCAAATTCTAATCCTAACCAAATTGGATTGAATCAAACTCACATATGCCTCTCATCATGATCAACAATCATCATGGGATGATCAATCAATCAAATTGGGTCAAACCAAGTCAAACTAAGGGTTGACCAAGTCAACACTTAGCCAAAATGAAAAACATAGCCAAAATCCACCATAGGCCAAATTGATTGAAACCATTGATCTAAGTTCATTACCATGAACTATGTTTGAACTTGACCAAGTCAACATTTGAGCCTAACCTAATTGGCCTTGACCCAAGTTGACTTGACCTAAAGTCAAAATATGTCAAAACTTGATCTAAGCCAAATTGATTGAAACCAATGGGTCAAGTTCATTCCAAATCACTTGTTGAACTTGACCAAAGCCTCAATTTCTTGCAACCTAGCCAATTGACCTTGAACTTGACTTAAAGGGGTCATGTTGAGCCAAATTCAAACTTAACCAAAATTGATTGGAAACAAAGATACCAATCCACTCATATGACTAACCAAACCTAAACCTACCCTTACCTAACTCAAATAGGTCAAATGGGTCAAATTGTCAACTTGACCCATTTGACCTAAATGAATCATATAAGCCAAATTCAAAACTAAACCAATTGAATCAAACCAAAGCCACCAAACATTTCAAATGGTCATATGAACTTGACCCAACCCTTGGTTTGACCCAATTTGACCAATTGGTCAACTTGACCCAAGTTGACCCATTTTGACCTAAATGGGTCAACATGAGCCAAACCATATCAAATGAACTCCAAATCTAATGAAACTTGGCCAAACCTATTTTCTCCACATACCAAACCTATCCAAATTCATAAATCAGCAAAATGACCATTCTACCTAGGCCATAGAACAAATTTTGGTCAAATCCATGGGGAATTTGGTCAAGCCTCTTCATATCAACTTGATACCTTCTAATAGGTCAAGTGAACCCTATGGAGGGTGGTGCACCCAACCCAATGGGTTTGGGTCACAAATGGACCCAGGCCAAAATGACACCCTAACTCAAATTGGCCAAAACTTCCCTCCACTCAATTTGAAGCACAAGAGGTTACATTCCACTCTAGCTCAAATGGACCAGCCAATTACAAATGATGAAACCTTTTCCATATGGTCAATTGGATCAAAATGGCAAGGTAGCTTTGTCATCCGATTGCCATAGGGAGATATACTCCCCTAATTCATTGAATTCAACATCCTCATTATCGATTGAGTAAGGAAGAGTGTTAGAGCCAGGAGAGAGTGTTCTAAGCTTCTAAGAGGATTTGAATCTTTCCATTCTTGATTTTCTTCCTTTGAAAATAGGGAGCTTGATTGAATCTCAACTTCACCACTACAATCCCTTCCTTTGCACTCCCCTCGGGATCAAGTCAGTGCACCCAAATTCACAAGTTCCCAAAGTAGGAGGTTGGCTTGATCAAATTCACAAGGAGAGGAGGGAGTGTTGGTCCATGAGCCATCCTCTCAAGGCTCCTACTCTTTACGGCTTTGTCTTGACGAGAATTCCTTGGTGAGGTATGGCATTTTTTGACCACTTGGAGGTGTTGGTCCTTATAAAAGAAATTTAGGCATGAATTCCCCATTGGATGTGTCTTTAGATGGTGTGGGTAAAATCTCAATCAAATCAATCAGCTTCGGATCTTCACCCAGGATGGGCGTCCATTGATCCTCGGAAGAACAAAGAATGGTCAGTCCATCCCATTTTGGATGGGCGTAAGATGCGCATATTTATATATTTATCCTTTTAAAACCAGGGTGATCTAGCCGTGGTTGATCCTTGATGGGGATCAAACTGTCTCGCCCGTGCAGATGCGATGTTTAAGTGATGGCTCATAATGTGATGCTGTAAGCGGCGACCTCATTTGCGTGTCAAGCTATGGGCTAAATTTAATTAAATTTAATTAATTAATTAATCCCCAAGCTTTAAAATTCATATCTCCTAAATAAAATTATTAAAATATAAAGTAAATTTCTACGAAAGATAATACAATCTAAATATTTTAAAATTTATTTTAATTGATTTTTTATTATACTTTCTCTGATTTTAGTTTTAATGGAAATATTATTTTGCTAATTACCCCAATTAATCTAAATAATCCCAAACTTGGATATGTTTTGGGGATGAATTACCTCCCTAATTTTCTTGGGATTTATTGAAATTAGGGGAATTACAAATGCATTTCTAATTACTCCTTAATATATTTAAGGAAAATTAGTTTGATTAGTGTTTTAATTTGAGTTGATTAAGGTTAGATATAGTGAATAGGAGGCTTAAGGAATAATTTTGGGGTATTTCCTAATGCCCTAAATTCTTTCCTTAATCCTCTCTTAATAAGGGTAAATTCATTAATTGCTCTCTTAATTAATTCTAACAATTCTAAAACATTCCAAACTTAATTAATCTACTTTGGATAGATGCTTGGGTGTTCAAGATCCTAAGTTCAATTAAAAAAAAATTAAACTCAACTTCATGTGTGAGGGTGTTTTGAAATTACTTAAGTTAAACCCCAGCTTAATTAACCATTAATCATGAGCTAAATTGCATCAGGCCCTTTTCTTCCTTGGTGCATTGCAAATTTAAATTCCTTGTGAGGTTTTATGTCATTTCATTAACTCATAAGAAGAAAAGAAGAAAGAATAAAAGAAGAAGAAAGAGAAAAGAAGAATGAAGAAATGAAGTTTGAAGACCCCCATAACAATGAATTCCTTGCTTAATTGTATTTAATTTATTTGTAATATGGGTTGTATAAGGGTAGAGATCGGCTACCCAATTTATTTTTGGGCTTGTGTGGTGGTGCCCGACCACAATGGCCTTTTTTTGCGATTAACTTTATAAATTGATTGATGATTTGTTTAGCTTGTGCATTAAGTGGCATATTTTTTCTATTTTCTTCTTTACTTTATGTATGGCCTGGATGTGGATTAGGCTCTTAGGGAAAAATAAATTTTTTATGAAATCTAATAACTTAAAACTAAAAATAAAGAATTCATAACCTCACATAAAGCTTAAGTTTAAAATCAAGATAAAAGAATTAACAATCCCTTAGCTGGATGAGTAATTCTTTTATAACATCATGCACAAATGCATCTTATTTCACTCTTGTTTAGATGGCTTCCATCTTTGCTAGAGAAACTTGGCTTGATTTTTGAGAATCATGGTGGAAATACACCTCCTCCCTTCTTGTTGATTTTGGCCAATAACTTTATTTTTCATGCATTATGCATATGAAACCTATTAGCCTAAGTCAAAATAATCGTCCAAAAATGAAAATAAAATGAAATTTGAATTGCATTAGATTTAGGTCATTTGAAGCATGTCTTTACATGATCTAGTCTCTTTAGAGAATGAGTTTAAGAATTTAGTCTCTTTCTAAATAAATAACAGCCCAACTATCTTGCATAAAGTATAAGACTTGCTTACATATATTTAAAATCATAAAAGGAGTTAGTTGGCGGCCACCCCCAGACGGTTGTAAGTCGAAGCAGTCGGGTGGTTTGTCCTCTCTTATGGAGGCAAACTAAATACCCATTTTAACCTTAGATTTAGGTCGTGCTTTTGGCACTCGCCAAAGCTCCATAGATTTAGGTTATAAGGTTGCTTCTCCCTTTTGTGGGCCATTAAGCTTAAATCCTCATCTCTTAGGCATTTTCTTAATCTTGTGTTATGGAATCATAAGTCCTAAATTTCTAATAAAAAATTCAACTCAAACAAATTAAATCAATTTCAAAAATGTAAAGCCAAACCATAGGATAGTTTGAGATGCTTAATTTCCTAGCATCATGGGCATCTTCTACTTATCTTTCTTTTGGCTTTGATAATAACTCCCTCTCTTTGATCAATCTCATTTGATCTTCAGAAAAATGAACCAATTGATTAATAGTCCTTTTCTATTGAAATCTTTGAAGATAATGATCATTTACCTTAATCGAGAGTATTCCAATGGGATCCCGTCCCATAGGATGTAATTAACTATGGGGGCTTGCTTCTGTTGGGAACTCAACAAACCCAATTTAAAATAAACTTTACTTTTTCATATAAAGTAGGGGAAGAATCTCTGATACATATGTAGACCCATTATCCTTAGGAGTCTTTATTGAGGTGATTAGGTCCATTAAAGGGTAGTGACTTCTATCTTTTGAGGTAATATACTATTCATTGATGATGTACCCGATCACCTGAATAAGCACATCTGCGGATCTACGTGGCATCCCAAAAAGATGAATTTTATATTTTTGCCTTTTTCACCCATAGATGGAAGGCGGCCATATAGAAATTTAATCTCCACAAACAACAAGTGAAAGAAGTGCTAGTGCAAGCTGAGGTGGTTCATCAATTCCAAAGGGTAGACCCTACCTAGAGGAATTTGATGCTATCCAATATCCTAAAGGTTTTGTGCCTCCTTCTTTCAAGAGTTTTGATGGCAGCGAGAACTCTTGCGCATATACATAACGACTTTGTTTACGCTAGTGGCACTATTGCTCCATCTTTTTGTCAGCAATTTAGTGGGCATAGCTTTTGATTGGTACGATGAACTTTCCAATGATTTAGTGAAGACTTTTGTTGAGTTGGAGAAACTCTTTGTTAAGAGATTTGTTAGCTCAACAAAGGATAATTATGGGTGATCTCGTTGTAGCACAACAACACCCCGTTCAGTCCCTCATTGATTATAATCTTATATGGTGCAAATTGAGCATGAAATGTGAACCACAACTGTTTGAACATCATGTTATTAAAATTCTACTAAAGAATATTCATGGCCATGGTCGCCTTCATGCTTAAAGGTCTCACCATCAAGATATTTGACATGATAATCAATAAGGCGACTAGTCTACAAGGAGAGGCCAAATAGTTGCCTTTTCAAGATTAGTCATGAAAGCCAAAGCCGTAGAAAGCCTATGAAAAGAAGCCGGGCGGTAGCAGCATTGGATAAGGGGAAGCAACCGGCTTGAGATCATTATGAGAGACCTCGAGCTTCATAGCCTTCGTTCCCACCTCCTTTATGACCACCTAGACCATCTTATAGGTCGACACAGCATCCTCCATGGCCTTCGTCGCCTCCTCCTCAACCATACTCTCATCAGCGGTATACATACTCACCCATAGGTAGCAATCATCCACCAACTCTTTTGGATAAATTAAACAAACCTTATTCATTTAAGAGGGAGGTAGCCAAGAAAATCTTTAAGAACCTCTTAAAGAAACCTGATTTTTTTAGCTGAGAATGAGGAAGTGGGCGGGAGTAATAATCTTAACTTTTTCCACTACTGCCGCATGTTATGCCATATTTTGGAGGATTATTTTGCATTTAAGGACTGACTTGAGGATAGTTATAAGTCAGAAACTATAGTTATCCCTAAGGAATACCTAGTGAATAACCATCTAGTTCTATTAGGGTAATCCTTGGGGATACTTGTGATCCTCTCAAAATAGAAGAAGGTTGGGATATCTCTTTATCCCGAACCTCTAAAAAGATTGTTTCTAAAATCAAGAAACTTTCCTTACAGGTGCTTCAGGTAGCTCGAACCTCCAACATCAAGGAGGGTTCACAAGTTTTCAACTTAAGAAAAGTGAGAGCTCAACAACAGCAGTAGCAACCCATACTTTCCCGGATAGCCAAGTAATGCAACCACAGACCAAGTCCAGTCTCCATCCCACCATTGCAGCAACTACTTCAGCTGGCATTCCTACGTCAGCTAGTTCTTCTTCTAGTAGACATCTTGTATCTGCGGATGAGGGCATCAAATCCCTCACCCCACTTACTTTACAAGATTTCTACTATGTACCTTCTTTTAAATCTAAGAAATCAAATAAAAAAGCTAGTTTGAATTACATATGTCCCACTTCTGATGGGTTATCTGATTCTACTCCTTTAGAAAACTCTTCAAGTCTTAATAATTATAACAACTCTGATCATCATCTTTCTGATTCAGAGATGGACTTTCCTTCTCTGAATAATACAGGTTCACCTCTTGAGATAAACTTGGAATCATCTGATTCTGAGGGTCTTATAGGATAAGTCGTAGGTATGCTTGATAAGTAGGTAGAATCTTCCACTAAACCACCATAAGAGGTCACTGAAGTTAACCTCTGCAGTGGCAAGGTTCTACCTTCTAGGGCAGCACCTCAAGATAAAGGAAAATAAATCATTGGTACTAATGAGAAAGAAGCCTCCCCATAGGATGCTCCACCCATGGATATGCTTGTTGAGGATCAGAAGTTATATAATTCCTCACTCACCTAAGAAAGTTGACAACTAAACTAAGCATATATGATGCCCTTGTCTTATCCAAAGAGATGAAGGAATCATTAATCAAAGCTCCTGATCCAGATATGCTTTAGCTTAATGACCATTGAGAAGAGGCACATTATTCAAGAGAAGCCTGGGAGTCACATTCTTTCATGAAGACCTTCTTTCTGGGGATGGAGCACAACCGCCCCTCTACATCACAGTGGATATGGACAGATTCAAACTTTCTAGGGTGTTAGTTGATCTAGGTGCATTAGTAAATATTATGAGTCTAAAGACCCTTGCCTATTTGAAGATTGACATCTCTAAACTCCGAGGAGATTGGATGATGTTGAGAGGATTCAATGAACATGGCAAGAGGGCTTTAGGCTCCATAGTGTTACCTTTGGAAATAGATGACTAGAAGACTGAAGCCAAGTTCTATATAATTGAAATACATCATTCACTACTTTGCGCAGTAGGCCTTGGATACACTAAAATAAGATGATTCCATCCTCTCTTCATCAGTGCATCAAGTTTAGAAAAGATGGAATTGAATATTATGTCAAAGGAGATGAAAATTCTCAATTAGAGAGGTTGAGATATGAGGATGCAACATATTATCTTCCTCAAAATCAAAACTTTTTTTCCTGAACATGGCCAAAGTTCAAATACAAAAGAAAAAAAATGAAAATGAAAATGAAAAAGAAAGTAGAAAAGAAAATTCAAGTGCGCAAGAAAAAGACACTGAGGAAGAGGTAGAGTCGCATGTTACATTCTACCCACAGTGCTCACCATACATATAGATGACTACCTCCACCGTGGAGGTGAGATATAGAGGTAGTGAGGTGGAAGACCTCTAGTTGGCCACCAATAGACATATATTCTAGTCAGAGTACTCTATTCACATAGACTTGGAATCTAGCTCTAGGATGAGTCTCATGTGATTACCAACCCCTCTAGTTTCATTGAGGTGATGGCGTGATGATGAATACTAGGCCTCCAAGAAAAGCATGAATATATTTGAATCAGGATTATGTAAAACTATTAGGCAACAGTTGGGAACTTTAGCTCAAACCCCACTTTCTTCTCAAAAAGTTAAGGGTTTAGTAGTTAAGGAAGCCCACAAATCTTCCATGGATGTCAAGCCGAAGAGATTTCTTTTGGGATCATCATCCTCAAGTTCAAAAGGAAATGTAGAACTTGAGAATAATTCATATAAAGATTTAATGGAATTGCCTTTTGATTTGTACTCGCCTTATGTTCATAATATTGCAAAGAGAGGTTTAATTCCTTATTCATGGTCCATGCATAAAGTATTTGAGAAGCTATGGAACAACAAAGGTGGATGCACAATCAAGACCGACTAGGATTGCACAATGGGTCCAGATGATGATGATTATAGCTTAGTCACCAATCATCCGAGTCCGATAGATCTTCTCAAACCACTAACTCTTATGAAGATGTGTGTTTAGAAACTTGATGATCATGATGATCTTCAAATCAATGATGAACCTAATTTGAAGATGAAATCCATTCAACTATTGATAAGCTAAAGAAATCAAACTTGGGATAGAAGAAAATCCACCTACATACATCATTATGTTAAATGAAGAAGAAACACTTAGGCTATTGACAAGTTTAAGGACTATTTTACATGGAGTTATGAAGAAATGCATGGATTATCTCCAAACGTAAGAGTCCACAAACTAGCAATAGACCCTAACGCTAACTCTATCAAGCAAGCTCCTAGACGCATACGATTAGAAATCGAACAACAGGTCATTTCTGAAGTCAAGAAACTGATCAGTACTGGTTTTATCAGAAAAGAAAATACCCTACTTGGTTAGCTAGGGTCATCCCAATTAAGAAGATGAATGGTCAAATTCACATAAGTGTCAATTTCAGAGACTTAAATAAAGCATGTCCTAAGGATGAATTTTCACTTCATATACTAGAATTAATGGTGGACATTGCCTCACCTCATGTAGTATTATCCTTTATAAATGGGTCATCTTACTATAACCAAGTCAAGATGGCCCCCGAGGATGAAAGAAACACTACTTTTCAAACCCCAAATAGAATCTATTGTTATAAAGTTATGTCTTTCGGCCTTAAAAATGTTGGTGCTACATACCAACGGGCCATGACTCAGATCTTCAACAAACTCATTCATCATCAAGTTGAATGCTATGTTGATGATTTAGTAGTCAAAAGCAAATAAAAGGAAGACCATCTCTTTAACTTGAGAGTAGTTTTTGAATAGTTAAGATAATTCAATCTCAAAATGAACCCCCTGAAGTGTGCATTTGGAGTAGCTTCAGGGAAGTTCCTTGAGTTTATTGTCCGACACTGGGAAATAGAGATAGTCCCAGAAAAGATCAAAGCTATCTTAGAAATGCCACCCCTTAAAAGTCTAACTCAGCTCAGATCATTCTAAGGGTGGTTGGCATATCAAGGCACTTTATCTCTAATCTATAGCATTTTCCAAAGGATGCTAAGTTCAAGTGGGACGGCAACTGCTAACATGCTTTTGAAGATATCAAATAATATTTGGTGAAGCCGCTAGTTCTAGTGCCCTATCTGCAAGTTTACTTATCTACACTGGTATTGATGACTCTTGGTGCTTTGTTGGACTAAACCAATGACGAAGGGAAGGAAAATGCTCTCTACTACCTCAATCGTCATCTGACCCTACTGAAGTAAACTACCCACCTACTGAGAAACATTGCTTAGCTCTCATCTTCACATCCCAAAGGCTATGACAATATATGCACTCTCATAAGGTAAACTTGATTTCAAGAATCAATCCACTGCAATATCTCATGACACAGTCAATGCTATCTAAACGGTTGGCATGTTGGTCCATGATTTTGGCTGATGACATCATCATACCCCTTCCGTGAAAGGACTAAGCGATTTCTTAGCACACACTTCCTGTTGATTCTCTTCTTAGTGATGACCTCCGATGAACAAATCATGAACTTAGGGGACACTAACATTCACCACTCAGAGATGTATTTTGATGGTGCGGCTTCCTTTCAAAAAGGAGAAGAACCATGATCTACTCTTCCAGGGAAGGCAAGGGTAGGAATTATTCTCTTAACTCCAAATCGCAATGTCATGAGATTCTCATACTATCTCTCCAATCCATGCATCAACAACAAAGTCAAATATGAGGCTCTAATTGTCGATCTGGAGTTAGCTATTACAATGTGTCAAAAGCATCACGGATTCTCAAGTTATCAACTAGATTATGATCGGTTCTAAAACGTAAGCTTCATCACTACCATGAGTACACCATGAATTGGCCCAAATCCTGAGGTCACCATCTACAAGTTCCTCAAGGAGAGAACGCAGAAGATGCTTTGGCCAAACTCTCCAAGAATTGGCATGTCCAAAGATGAGTCCATTCCAATAAGTATAAAATAGACAAGTCCTATTCCTTATTGATGTTGAACTCATCAAGAGATTCTCTCTTGAAGGGGAGGTTGTCATTGCCAATAAAGATGAGGAGCTAGATTGAGGTAACCATTCATAGATTACTTGAACACAAAACTACCTCGGAGAAATCACAAGCCTATCAGATGAAATAGAGAGCTCTCTCCCATGCTCTCATGGATGGCACTTTGTACCTACGGTCTTTTGATCAAATGTGGTTATGCTATTTAGATAAACAGAAAGCCCATAAGATCATGATTGAGGTACATTCGTGTCTATGCGAGCATCAATGCCAAGATGAAAACCAAGATCAAGCGACTAGGATACTACCGCCTTCGATGATTATAGACTGCATGGATGTAGCTAAGAGATGCCATCAATGTCAGGTACACGGTGTGGTTCTACATCAACCACCCAACATTCTACATCCTACATTGGCCTCATGGCCATTTGAGTGTTAGACATAGTCTAATTGATCCTCCTTCCAAGGGTCATTTCATCCTCCGCAACCGACTACTTTTCCAAGTGGCAAGGCAATCCAACTAGAGAGGTCAGCCAAGATGTGCTCCAATTCGTGAACTATATCATATATAGGTTCGGGGTGCCTCAATGAATTACATATGATAATGGTACTACATTCAAAAGCACCAAGATCAATAGCTTCGCTAAGAGACAAAGTATAGATTGGAGATACTCCACTATCTACTATCCTGGGTGAATGGCCTAGTAGAAGCATTCAACAAAACTCTCATCCATATACTAAAGAAGACACATGATGACAATAAGAGGCAATGGCATGAGCAGCTAGTTGAAGCCTTGTGGGCATACCACACCACATACAAAACTCCTACTCAATCTACCCCTTTCTCCTTAGTATATGGGTTCGAAGTTGTTCCACCATTAAAAGTTCAACTCCCATCACTAAGGATAGAAATGGGTAGTAAAATCACTATAGAACAAAATGTCAAGTTGTGGTTAGAAGAGCTTGGAAGGTTTGGAGCAATACGTAACCGAATGCCAACCTCAAATTGTACAAAGCTAAGATGATTCAAGCTCACAATTCGAGAGTTTGGAAGAGAAATGGGCATGCCAGAGCTGGTCCACCCTAGAGCTTTTCAAGTAGGAGAGCTTATTTTAGTTCTAAGGAGACCAATTATTTCGTTAAAAGATGGGAGGCAAGTTTGAACCCACTTGGGAAGGCCCTTTTGTCATAGAGAAGGCCTACCAAGGAGGATCTTATCAACTTATTGATTGTAAAGAGAACACTCGATGCTTCCAATTAATGGGCTCTATTTGAAAAAAAACTACTCATAAAATCATGTTTAAAAATATTTATCACCAAAATTCTATTCTAATTCATCAGAATAGTCTCTTTATTTGAAGCGTTTTTTTCTTATTTGCAAATCCACCACGACGTGTTTAGGGTAGGTGTAAGAGAATCCAAGAGGCATCATATCCTTCTTTCACAACATGAACACAAAGCAAACACAATTCCCTGATGCTAGTAGAGTAGGTGTAAGAGAACCCAATAGACATCCTATTTCGACTAGCACAACTAAGTTAGGTGTAAGAGAAGCTAAGCAGCATCCTTTCTTGGTGGAATCACAATTGCCATTCGTGGCACCATTTCATCAAATTTTAAGCATATTTTAGGATAGGTGTAAGAGAACCAAGGCATCTATTCCTCTTAAATACAAACACAAACACATATCTTTTATCTCGCTATTTTGATGTGGGAGCAAGTCCCCCTGTGGCACTCACTCATTAGCTACTCTAGGTCGTGACATACTACCTTGCTAGTGTGTCACCCCAGTGGTCATTTGTCTGGTGGATGTGAGTCACCTTGCTTTCTTCCTGACTTGACCATTACAAACCAATGAGCACCTTATTAATTTAGTAGGCCTCACTGCATAGCCAGTAAGCTACCTCACATTGACTTCATTTAAGAGTATGTAAGCTGGCACGCTTTCTTCTTGCACTAGCCATCATGCATTGACTAAGTCAAGTATATAGGTCTAAACTAAGTCCCCCAGCGGCTCCTTTCCTCTTGACTACTCTTGAGTTAATATAAGTCCCCCAGTGGTATTCACTTAATAGTCTCCCTAGGTCAGATAGCACCTATCAAGCCAAAGACAGATTATCCCAATAATCAGTTCTGTTGTAGGAAGATGTGAGTCCTTAATGCTTTCTTCCTATGATGATTGTTGCAAACCGATGGGCACTTTAGGTTGGTTGATGATCGCTATGCTGACAGTGACTCATCTAATGGATACGCCACTCTTGACAGATATGAGTCCCTGCACTTTCTCTTTGAATTGGCTACTGAATACCTATAGATATTATCTTCTTCATGGTTTTGGATAAAGCCTTAGTGGCCCCTCCCCTGTGAGCACTCTACTTGGATCACATCCTTTGCAACCCCATTTAGACACTACTCGGGTTACTCTTAGATTGAATAGTCCCCCTTACCTAGTAGCCACCCTTATGGTTGGAGAATTTGTTCAGCGGATGCAAAGATTCTCCCTTGGACTAATAAATCTGAGATATGTCTAAGCTGATATAAGCTCCTTCTCAGTGTTATCCCTCGTAAACCAGAAGGTCCATGTTAAACAAATAAATAAATAAACAAATTTATTCGCCAGGATTAGAATTCAAGCCCCCGCCCCATTCCCAAGCTGCATCATATCTTTATGGCAATGTCAGCAAAACTCCCTATAGGAATTGTCTGACTACTCTTGAGTTAAGATAAGTCCCCGGGTCGGCACTCTCTCAATAGTCACCCTAGGGTGGGTTTAATCTATTTTGCCACAAACAGGTTGCCCCCGCAGTCATTTCGCTCTAAAATATGTAAGTCTATTATGCATTCTTTCTAGCATGACTATCACAAACTGATAGGCAGCCCTAGGTTGACATGTTACCTTGCTTACACACGTGGTCTCTTTATAGTGGAAGATGTGAGTCCCCATGCTTTCTTCCAAATACTAAAATTGAAAGGGACCCCTTTAGTTGGATAGTTCTCCCCTTCGGCTGGGAAGCTACTCCCTTTGGATAGATAAATCTAAAGTAGGTCAAGGTTAACATGGCCCCTACTCAGTGCAGTCCAACGTAAACCGAAGGGATCCACCAAATATAATTAAAATGAAATAATTTTGACTATCTTTGAGCTGATTTAAGTCCCCCATCGACATTCACTAAGTAGCCAACCTAAGATCGCCAACGGATCATCCCAATGATTGATCCCTACTTTGGAGAATATAATTCTACTATGCTTTCTTCCTAGCACAATCGTTGCACAGCAAAAGGCAACCCCTCCGGTTGGATGGCATTACCATGTGGTTGGTAGACTACCCTTTGGATTGGTAAATCTGAAGTAGGCCAAGGCCAACATGGCCCCTACATAGTGTAGTCCATCGCAAATCGACAGGGTCCATCTCAAAACTCAAAATTTAAAATCTAAAATAAAACCAACCAACCTCCCCAGTTAGGTCAATTTAAACAATCAAATCAATCGACTCTCCTTAGTGAGATGCAAATCTTCTATCCCCATTGGATTCCAAACCCCCATGGATTTCACAACCTCTTATCCCGGATAACTTGAACCTTTTCCCTAGTGGAGGTTCACACTTATCCCTAGTGGATTCCTCCTTCACTCTCTCTTATGTCTTTAACATAAATAGAGTTGCATTGCATTAAGCTCTTGATTCCTTCTACACCTCGTTTAGGAGTAGATCATTATAGTGTTTATGATCGCTCAACATTATTGATCTTCAACACTACGCGGTATGCCTTATCAATCACACCACACCTCATCCTTGTTGACCTCACTTTTGGAGTGACCTCTCAACTTCTCCATCTTAGACATAGGACTCGACACTAAGAGTTCCTTAGTCTTAAGACACTTCTAAATTAGGTGAACATCCTAACCCTAGAGACTTAGAAGAATGAATAGTTATGCCTTGGGTATTGGGAGTTTGCCTACCCTATAGCTTAAACCCAATCCTTGCTTCCATCCTTCAAACCAATCCAAATCAATCCTAAATCAATTCCAACCTAATTGATTTTCTCAAATCAAAAATCAATTTCAAATCAAATCTTAAATCAATTCCAACTCAATTGATTTTCTCAAATCATAAACCAATCCAAATCAAATCCTAAATCAATTCCAACTCAATTGATTTTCTCAAATCATAAATCAATTTCATCAAATCTTAAATCAATTCCAACTTAATTAATTTTCAAATCATAAATCAATTCCAACTTAATTGATTTTCAAATCATAAATCAATTCCAACTCAATTGATTTTCAAATCTAATCAATTGAAAATCCAAATCATGAATCACTTCAAATCAAATTCAAATCAAAATCTTTCCTAAGCCCATTGATTTCATCTTATGGACTTAGCTCAAATTAAATCAAATCTCCAAACTCAAAAGATTTTCATAACCCATTTATATTCTTATTTATATTCACAAATATAAATATAATATAAATTCAAATAACCAAAACTAAATTCAAAACTCAAATCCAAATCCAACTTAAATCCAACTTATACTCTTCAAGTCAAATCTTTGAACTTAGCCAAATCATTCTCAAATCAATCCAAACCCTTGCATTTTCTCTTCAAATAATCACTTCTTCAATCGCATGCCCAAATATAAACATAAAGTATATTCATCAAACCAAAATCAAACTAACCCAAATCAAACTATATATTCTTCCTTTTGACTTGAAATTGTCATATGAACCAAAACCCATTTGACTCCAAATCACTTGCAATTGGATTTATATTTCCATCATAGGTCCATATATGAGTTCAACCAAACATTGAATCAAGCCTTGATCAAGCCAATTAACCCATTTAGGCTCACTTGACCCAAAGTAACATAAAGAACCTTTTTGAGCCAAATTCTAATCCAACCCAAATTAGATTTAACTAAGCCCATCTAAGCCTTACATTGTGGGCAATGATTATCCTAGGATGATCAATCACTCAAATTAGGTCAAACCAAGTCAAACCACCTTTGACCAAGTCAACATTTAGCCCAAAATGAAACCCAAACAAAAAATTCACTATTGGCCAAATTAATTGAAACTAAACCAATCCATAATCAATGACAACATGATCAAGCCATCAATTGAGACAAACCAAGCCTAAATTGGCCACTCACTTGAGACCCAAATTGACCTAAAAAAAAATGGGTCAAATCTTGATCTAATCCAAATTGATTGCAACCAATGGATCAAATCCATTCCAAATCACTTATTGAACTTGATCAAAGCTTCAATTGCCCAATTAGACCGAACCTAGTCCAATTGACCATGAACCCAACTTGACCTAAAAGGTCAAATCAACTTAAAATCAAACCAAATCTAATTGAAACAAAGCTTGTAATACATTTCAAATGATCAACCAAGCCTAAACCAACCCATGACCTAACCCAATTAATCAAATGGGTCAAATTGGTCAACTTGACCCATTTGACCTAAATGAACCTAAATGAACCAAACTAAATTTAAAACCAAATTGAACCAAACCAATGACACCCATAGGCTCCAAATGATCATTTGAACTTGACCTAACCCATGGTTTGACCTAATTTGACCAATTGGTCAACCTAACCCAATTTGACCCAACTTGATCAAAATAGGTCAAATTGAACCAATTCAAATCAAATGAACTCCAAATCACTTGAAATTTGGCTAATTTATTTTTGAATCATTTCAAATCTACCCAAATCAAAATCATGGCTAAATGACCACTTTGCCCATAGGTCAAAGGGTATCCTATGACCAAATTCACTTGGAATTTGGTCATTTTTCTCAAGGCTTGGCATCCTTCCATTGGTCCACATGGGCACCAAGGGAGGTGATGAACATTACCCAATGAGCTTGAGTTGGCCATGACCCAAGCTAGGGCCAAACTAACCCCTCCAATGAAAATTGGACACTTTGATCACCAAATGCACTCACCTAGCACATGGGCACTCACTCTCCTTCCCTCCACTACTCAAAATTACCCACATGGGGTGTCTGGCAGCTCAAATAGTGAACCCAATCCTAACCATTAATCCAAAATGGTAATTCAGCTCCTCACTATCCGATCCAAGGAGGGGAGATATACCTCCCCATTCTCACTCACCACAAGCATTCATTTCGACAGAGCCAATGAGGTTGAAATGAAGCTTCTCCAAACCATTCAAGCTCCATTTCTCCTTCTCTATTTTTCAAAAGCCAAAAATAGGTCAATCCAATCCCAACTCACTCAATTTTCCATCAAAACTAAATTAACCTTGCACACTATCACTTACGTGAAGTTCAACCAAGTCATTTCCCAAGCCTCCAAGCCATGGGAAGTACTACTTCGATCAAGCCTGATCACCATTGAAGGGGAGCTTGATCAACCAAACCATCCACTTCAAATCAAGACCTAATACCTTCAACAAGGATTTGTCCATATTACAAGCTACCTCCATTGGAAGCATTGATGATAGCCTCCGGTGAGGTAATTGCTTGAAATCGTAGCCTTAGGAAAATTTGCTTTGGTCCTTTTTGAAGAAAAGTGTCACCCATTGGATCTTGGATGTGCATCCCCTCCATTCAAGGTGTGGGTAATTTTTGATCCCAATCCGAAGCTCGTGAGCTTGAATTGAGGGGAGAGATGAACGGCCATCGCTTCATGAAGGAGAAGATCCGCCATCCATTTCACATGATTGGAATGGATGGCTATGATTAGATCATGATAGATCCCCTTTGACTTAAGCCTAAACTGTGGGATTAATCTCGATTGTCTGATCTTAATCGGTCGGCCCATGGAGAAAGTGCATCTGTCACCGGCTGACTTAGCAGACGGATGTGACAACTTAAATAACATATCCCGTTATGCCAATGTAGAAAAGCATCGCCGCGTTTAGAATTGGGGTTAATTAATTCTAATTAATCCAATTTTAATGAAACTTCCAAAATTCATAACTAATGGTAAAAAAAATCCAAAAAATACAAACTCGTTTATTTTAAAGATAATTCAGAGAAGAATTAATAGAAAATTAAAATTAATTAATTTTGAATAGTGATTTTAACTCAATTTAAGTTTTATTGGAAATATATAATTAAGCTAATTTTAATTAATCAAGCAATTAACCCAAACTTTGAGATTAATTAGTGGGATGGCCTCTGCCTCCCATGATTTTCTTGAAATTTATTGTTTGATTAATTAAGAGAATTGCTTGTTTCATCCCTAATCACTTTCTTAATTTATTAAATGATGAATTAACATGTTAAAAAGTGATAAATTCATTAATTAAGCTTGCTAACTATCATTAAATAGTGAATGGACTTAGGGAAGGAGATTAAGACTTCTTTTCCAATCTTTTCCCCTAGGTTCATTTCATTTGGAAAACACTTAATTAAGTTATAATTAATTAATGGTTTAATCACTTTATTAATTAATTCAATTAATCAAACTCCTAACCAAATCATTCCTAACTTAATCATTTAATTCTTGGGTAGATTCTTAGGTGTTCAATAACCTAAGAGGATTCAAAAGGAAATTATAATCAAACTACATGTGTATGAGGGTTATAAAAGTACTTAATTAAACTCTTTAGCTTAATTAATCAATAATTATTAGCCAATTGCATTAGGCCACTTTATTTCTTAGGTGCATTGTTGATTTAATTTTCATGTGGTTGCATATCATATGTTGGCTTATAATTGTTTGGATAATTATGTTAAAGTTGTATATGTAGGGCATAATTAATAGATTTAATTCATATATTAACCTAATCAAAATATAAAATCAACTTAATTGTTCCAAATTAAACTAAATCAATTCACATGGGGATTAGGTTAGATTAGAAAATCTTTCTCACATTTCCTAAGTCAAATCAAATTCAAAAAATAAAAAAATCTCCTTAAAGAATTTGATTCATTTTAAATGATCTTATTTCATAGATTGTCCTTAAGAATTAATTAGGATGAATGAAGCCATATGCTTACATTCCTTTATTTCTTTCCAATCATGTTATATATTATTTTCCATATGAAATCATGCATTCATTTCTTTAAAAATTAATTAAAGAAAATGTTTCCTTTATGTCAAATTGTATGTGTTAGCTAAAAATAAGAATATGAGTGGCTATTATCATTATTAAACCAAAAATTACTTTTCAAAACTTATAAATCAAAAATTATAAATGAGTGATTCTAATTCTAAATATTTACAAGCTTGCATGTGATGACAGCATAAAATGGGTATTATGAATTTCTCTTTCTTTCTCTTAATATGGATTTACATAGGATTTGCAAGTGTATAATTCATTTGAAAAAAATACAACACTTGCCTAAATCTATTCCCATGTATCTCTATATTAACACTTAGAAAGGACTTTTATATTATACATATAAATCTTACAATCAAATCAAACATAAATCTTTTGCATGATTCTTCATCCATTTGGTTCTTTTTGTACATATGCATGTATCTAAGAAAAGTGGTATATCAGTCTGGATATCCTAGGGTTGTGAGGTTTTAAATAGCCCCAAGAAGGTCTTATACCTTATGCCCCTAGTGTAGAAAAAATAATGACATTGTACTCACTTATAACTTTTACACATGTGGATGTGCATTTAGCTAATAGATTAAAGAGTCTCTCTTTTTTACATAATAAAGACATGCATTCATGGAATATCCAAATTTTCAAACCATATCTCTTTGCATTAATCATCAAGGTGAGTTAAGATTTGCATTGCATGTATGATTAAGATTATTCATATGTATGGTATACATGTTGGAAATAAATGAATGGGTTTATGTTTATGTGATAGTAATCCACCTTAACTAATCCTAAGAGGCATTTTATTTAATAGACTATTTAGAAATAATATATAAACTTAGGGTTAATTAAAATACATACTAAATCATTCCCAAAGAAATTCATTAATGAATCTACCTTAAAAATGCTTTAAGGTAGGGATGAAAGAGTGTTCTCCTCTCTTTCTTCTCTCTTCATAACATTTAACCACTAATAGGTTCATTCAAACTAAATCAAATCATCAACTAAAATTGACAAATCAATTAAATCACTTAAACTAAAATCACCATCTAAATTAAACTTCTCACACTTAGAAAATTTCAACCTTAAAGCCTAGCTAAGATATTCCACACAATCCTTAAATGGCACACACATTAGGCTAAGTCACCATTTCTAGCTCTATAGGTATGGTTTGATGTTGATTTTATTTTATTATGTATAATATTTTTAGACTAGATGTTAGGGTGTACATGCAGACTAGATGATAGGATGATCTTAGTCTAATCATGTCTTGGGATTGTTAAAGGGGTGCTTGTAATAAAAATATAAAATGCTTTATTGTGCGTTGCTTATACCCTAAGCATAATCTAAACTAGACAAGTGGGCTTGGTTACCCATGTGTAAGTCTAAATTATTCATATAATTGCTTGAGTTATGTGCTATGTTTAGCTAATCTCTATTTTGATGGTTTAGTTAACTTTGTCTTTCCCATTTTGATGTAAATTTTGTAATTAAGATTTGTAATAAGTGTTATGGGATTAGGATGAACATTGGTCATAAGATTATATCTTATGTATCATGTGAGGCCTTGGAGCAAGCTACATCCCATGATAAACCAAAAGAAAGAAATGATGCAAATCAAGATGAAGAATGAAGGACAATAAAATGAATAATGGAGGATGAAGAATGAACCCTAACACTTGTCATTTCAATTATAATTATTCATTTATAATCAGGTTGTATAATGGTAGAGCTCTACCTATTTTTCTTTTGGGTTATGTGGTGTAACCCGACCACATCGGTCTCTTATTCTTTTGTGCTAATTTTATAAATTGATTGATATTTTATTTATGATTGTGTATTTAGGATGGCATGATTTTTCCTAGTTTCTTAATTGCTTGATGGTTATTGAATGGCCTGGATACGATTAGGCTCTTAGAAAAAAATAAATTTTCTATCAAATTAATCAACTCAAAATTAAATTAAATAACTCATAACCTCACCTAAAGCCTAGGACATAAATCAAGATAATAAAAGATTTAGTAACCTATTAGCTAGATGTTGTGTTTATCACATCATGCATAAATCATATTGCTTCACTCTTGGTCATGGAGGGCTTCCACCTTTGCCAGAGAAAATGGCTTGACCTTTGAGAGCCATGGTGGAAATACATCTTCTTCTTTCTAATTTTGGCCCATAACTAATTTACTCATGCATTAGGCATATAAAAAATCCCATAGTGTCAAATAAAAATATCCAAAATTAAAAAAATAAAACTTAACAAAATTTGCATTAGATTTAAATCATTATTCATGCCCTTCATGATCTAGTCTCTTAGGGAGTGTATTTAAGGACTTAGTCTCCTTTCTAAACAAATAACAGCTTAGCCATCTTGCAAAGCATAAGACTTGCCTACATGTATTTAAAATCGTAGGAGGAGTTAGTTGGCTGCCACTCCCCCAGGCAGTTGTAAGCCCAACAGTCAGGTGGTTTACTCTCTCTTATGGAGGTAAACCATATGCCCATTTCTATCTTAGATTTAGGTCATGTTTTGCCCCTCGACAAAGCTCCCTAGATTTAGGATCTGAGGTTGATGTTACCCTTTATGGGCTACAAGCATAAATCCTCACCTCTTAGGCATTTCTATAATCTTGTATTGTAAAATTGTAAGCCCTTGATTTCTAATAAAAATTCAACACAAATATATAATCCTCTTCAATTTCAAAAATATAAAGCTTAACCATAGGATAGTTTAGGATGCTCACTAAGTTTACTAGTATCATGAGCATCCCCTAGTCATCTCCCTTTAGTTTGGATAATAACTCCCTCCTCTTGCTCAATCCCACTTGATTTTCTAAAAATAACTAATTGATTGATAGTCCTATCTTTGAAATCATTGGAGACAATGATCATTTACCTTAATCAAGAGTATTCCTAAGTAATCTCATTTCTTAGGATGTAATTAACTATGGGGACTTACCTCCATAGGAAACTTAACGAACCTGGTTTAAAATAAACCCTACTTTACTTTTCCATGTAAAGTAGGAGAAAGATCTGGTACATTCAAGACCCATTGTCCTTAGAGTCCTTAGTGATTAGATTAATAGAATGGTGACTTCGTCTCTCGAGATAGTACAACATTCCTCAATGTCGCATTCGATCACCCTAATAAGTACATTTATGGATCTACGTGGTGTCCCAATAATATTTTCAATTCAAACGAAAATAAAACACCACAGCCGTCCGACCAACCTTTAATCCCCCTACCTCTTTAGTAGGGTTGAATCAACCCCATTTTATTGAAATAACCCATGAAACTATTAGAAATGAGTTACGACGTCTTGTCCAAAAAGAATTTTCTTAAAGAGAGACAATTCATTCCTCATGAGCATTCAAGAATCTTCTCCTTTGTATGATATAGTTCTTCAACAACCCATCTTGGTGGGTTTAAACTACAACATGGAGCCTTACCATGGATTATGATCCTTATGAATATGATCATTACATAACTATTCTACACATTCAACAAGCCTCATGCTTTATTCAAATTTTTTAGTTACTCTCAAAGGACAAGCTCGATGTGGTTCTATTCTCTCTCTGGGAGAATTCTCAACTTGTCTCATTTGGCCAAACTCTTTGTCAACAATTCATCTCAAATTGACAAACCATTGGATCCATCTCACCTTTTGGAATATGTCAGAATGAAGGAGAAACACTAAAATAGTATTTTTTTCAAAGATTTTTGAGTGAAGCTTGACAAATTCTAGGGGTAGATCCTGAATTATTACAAGGTGTTTTTCTAGGAGACTTAAGGCCTGGACCATTCTACTCATCATTGATGAGAGAAACAATTCATTCTTATGGAGACCTTGTACGGGGAGTAGAGGCACAGATCATGGTGGATGATGCCATCAATGTCTATAAGAAACAATTTGAATATTCTTTTAAGAAGCATAAAGGAGACATAAATGATAGTCTTCATGCATCTCAACCAAAAAAGCATGATGAAAAGTTTGAACATACCCCCAAGTCCCAATCATCACATGAGTCTTGCGCAAAAGAATATAAAACCCTTAAATGCCTCTCGATGAACATTTTAATGGCTATTCAAAATGAAAATAATATAAAATGGCTAATTGAGACCAAACACCAAAAACTAGATCATTTATTACTTTTATCGAGGATAGACATAATACATACATCTAAAGGAAGAAATCAAAAGATTGTTACAACATGAATACCTCCAACAAGTTTCAATCAAAATAATAATAATCTTGTCTGAGGGCAAACCAATCACCAAGACAACAACCAAGAAAATAAGAAAATTGATAAATAGTTGAAGAAATCAAAACTATCTCTGGACCATATTTTTATCAAATTCTCTCACTACACCGAAAAGGCCTAGAATGAAGAGGTCACAAATTGATCATCTGATTTGATGATTCTCGACTTTGAAGGGATACAAACTCCACATCAAGATGCCTTAGTTATCAATGCAAGAATTGGAGATCCTTATTATAATGTTAAGAGAATTTTGGTTGACAATGGTAGTAGATGTATTATTCTACTAGATATTCTTAAATCTAGGCTTGTAAGAAAATTTCCAACCAACTACAAAGGCCATTATATGGTTTTGACAATTGGCAGTAAGGGTAGAAGGAACACCCTAGTTACTCTTAGAGAATTCAAACAAGCACACATTTGATTCAATTTATGGAAGTTAAAGAATCAACCTATAATGCTATCTTTGGACCTGCAATCAATTTTGGTGCTATCCATACCTCATCTAAAAATAAAATTTCCAACCTCTAATGGAATTTGTGAGGTTCGTGGAAACTAGCAAATAGCACAAACATGTTACTTGAGGCAGGCCCGACCACAACCCTCAATAACATTAAGCATAAAAATTTTGATTTAAGAGATGAAGAAATACTCCAGAGAGCATCACCAGTCGAAGAGTTGATCAGCATCCCATTATTAGAAGAATATCCCTCAAAATAGTACAAGTATTGCTCCTCGAATGAATGAAATGAGCACATCAACTTTTTGTGTCAAAATCAGGATATTTTTGCTTGGAGTATAACAGATATGCCAGAAATTTATCTTGGGGTCATATCTCATTCCCTCAAAATCAATCGCCTTTCAAGGCCATCATTCAAAAGAAAAGAAACTTTCCTAGATCATCACAGTAATTGAGCGTGAAGTTGATAAGCTTTTGGATGTAAGATTTATAATGAGAAGTGCATTATCTATGTGGTTGGCAAACATTGTCTGAAGAAATCTAATATGGAGAATGTTAACTAAACTAAACTTAATAAATTTTGCCTAAAAGATAGTTTTTTCTCTCCCACGCATAAACCAATTGGTCGACGCCACTTCAAGTTATCAAATGCTTAGTTTTATGGATGCTTACTCTAGATATAATCAAATAAAGATGAATCCACATGATGAAGAATCGCTAGACAAGGGTTGTATTATCAAGTAATGCCATTTAGATTGAAAAATGCAAGAGCTGCGTATCAACGCCTAATGAATAAAGTTTTCAAAACTCTTCTTGGTCGTTCATGGAAGTATATGTGAATGATATGTTGCTGACCTCATTTTTAGAATGAGCTCTCAACCTCCATATTATAGGACCCTCTTAGACATTAAGAGTTCTTTAGTCTTAAAATACTTCAGTGATTAAGTGAACATTTAACCTAACTCTAAAGACTTAGAAGAGTTAATAGGAGAATAGTTTATGCCTAAGGGGTGTAGAAAATTTGCCTACCCTATAGCTTGAACCAAATACTCACTTCTTTCAAGTCAAACTCAAATTCAAACCAACCACAAACTCAAATCAACTTCAATTCAAAACCAAACCTTAAATCAATTCCAATGGATTTTCTCAAATCATGAATCAATTCCAAATGATTGAAGCCCATGATTTAATTCCAAATTCTAAAATCTTTCCTAAGTCCCTTTGATTCCATCTTATGGTCTTCGCTCAAATCAAATTCAAATCACTTCAAATTCAAGAAATTTTCTCATAACCCATTTATATTCACAAATATAAATGAAATATAAATTCAAATAATCAAAACTAAATTCAAAATTCAAATCCAAATTCAACCAAAATCCAACCTAAGCCTTTCAAGTCAAATTCTTGAACTTAGCCAAATCAAACTCAAGTGAATTAAACCATTGATTTTTCTTCATGATTCAATCAATCCTTCTTCATGAAACCAAATATAAACACAAACTTCAATCTTCAAACCAAAACTAAATTCGAAACTCAAATCCAAATTCAACCAAAATTCAACCTAAGCCTTTCAAGCAAATTCTTGAACTTAGCCAAATCAAACTCAAATCAAGCCAAACTCTTGATTTCTCTTCATGATTCAATCAATCCTTCAATCATGGAATCAAGTATAAATATAAACTTCAATCATCAATCCAAAACTAAATTCAAAAAATCAAACCCAAGTCAAACTCATGTTCACCCTTTGAACTTGAAATTGTCAAATGAATCAAAACCCATTTGACTCCAAATCACTTGCCATTGGATTTATATTTCAATCATAAGTCCATATGTGAGTTCAACCAAACTTGAATCAAGCTTTGATCAAGTCAATTGACCCACTTAGGCTCACTTGACCCAAAGTGACCTAAAGTACCCCATTTGATCCAAATTCTAATCATACCCAATTTGGATTGAACTAAGTCCACCTAAGCCTCACATTGTGAGAAACAATCATCATAAGATGATTAATCACTCAAATTGGGTCAAACCAAGGCAAACCTAAGGGTTGACCAAGTCAACACTTAGCCAAAATGAAACTTAAACTAGCCAAAATCCACCATAGGCCAAATTGATTGAAACAATTAATCAAAATAAATTCATGATCAATATTTGAACTTGACCATGTCATCATTTGAGCCTAACCTATCCCAATTGGCTACTTGATCCAAGTTGACCCAACTTGACCTAAAAAGTCAAAATATGTCAAATCTTGATCTAAGCCAAATTGATTGCAACCAATGGGTCAAATTCATTCTAAACCACTTGTTGAACTTGACCAAAGCCTCAATTGGCTAACTAGACCCAAACTAGCCCAATTGACCATGAACCCAACTTGACCTAAAGGGTCAAATTGAGCCAAAATCAAACCAAACTAAAATTGATTGAAACCAAAGCTTACAAAATATTTCAAATGACTAACCAAACCTAAACTAACCCATGACCTAACCCAATTCGGTCAAATGGGTCAAATTGGTTAACTTGACCCATTTGACCTAAATAAAATCAAATGAACTAAAACCAAATATAAACCAAATTGAACCAAACTAATGATGACAACACATTTCAAATGGCCATATATGAACTTGACCAACCCTTGGTTTGACCTAAATTGACAAATTGGTCAACTTGACCCAAGTTGATTCATTTTGACCAAATGGGTCAACATGAGTCAAATGACATCAAATAAACTCCAAATTCTTTAAAATTTGGCTCAATATAATTTCAAACAATTCTAAATCTACCCAAAATAAAAATCAAAGCCAAATGACCATTTTACCCCTAGGTTAAGGGTAACGGCCCAATTCCACTTGGAATTTAATCATATCCTCTTCATGGCCACTTGGCACTCTCTTAGTGGACCAAGTGGACACTAGTGGATGTGGTGCACATGACTCAATGAGTTTAGGCCAGCCAAACCCAGCCCAAGGCCAAAATTGATCACCGCACTCAAAATGAGCACATGAGAATCACTCCTCCACCTTATTTAGCACATGAAAACTTCTCCACTACCTCCCTCTGGCCAAACTAAACCACATGGCATCCAAAATGGCCTAACCAACTCAACCCTTGGGATCAATTTTATCAAAATGGCAAAGCCATGCTCGGTCGTACGATCCTTCTAAGGGGAGATATACTCTCCCTAATTTCATTTCATTTGCACATTCAATTGAGGAACTCAGGAAGCACCAAGCTCCAAGGTCTTCTAAGCTACTTTGATTTCTCCATTTTTTATTTTCTTCAAGCCAAAAATAGGGGAACTCAAAGGATTTTCCAACTCATTCACCCAGCTCAATTCCTCCTTCAAGCACCTTAAGGGGATCCAAGCTCACCCAAGTCTTCATCCAAGTTCAAGCCACGGGAAGAGGGGCTAGACCAAAGCCGCAAGCAATTGAAGCCCACTTTGGTCAATAAGAAAATCCACTCAACCTCAAGCCTCACTTCAACAGCTTTCTCTCACTGAGAAGCTACCTCAATGATTGGGAGCCGGTGATAGCTCACAAGTTATAGATCAAAATCAGCTTAGGAGAATTTTGGTCCTTTAAAGGGAATTATAATCCCATTGCATTTTACCATTAGATCTTCATCTCCTTGCATGATGCTGGTGTGGGTTAAATTTTAGCTCAATTTGAGCTTAATCGAGCTTAGATCAAGCCCTAAGAGATGGATGGTTGCCCTTTCCCGCATGCGAGCTCAAGGATGAATCATAGACCATCCATCTCATGTGTTTTGGATGGACGGTCCTGATTAATCCATGTTAGATCCGCATTTTAATCCCTTTAATATAACGAGCTTAATCTTGATGATCCAACGAAAAGTGTAAGCATCACCGATGCGATGTGATAACTTAAATAACCAATCCCATCATGCTACGAGGAAAGCGCGTGCCGCGTCAGTAGTCCACATGGCACCGACGGGATTAGTTATATAATTAGGCTATTTAATTAAGTTTTAATCACATAATCTTCAAAAATACCAAACTAAATGTAGAAAAATCAGAAAAATACAAACTTAAATGCATATTGAAGTTATTTCAAAGGGAAATAATATAAAATTAAGTTTAATTGATTTTAAATACTAAATTTTATGTAATTTGGGTTTTATTGGGAATGTAATTATGTTAATTACTCTATACTTATTCCACTGATTAATTCCAAACTTCTCATGTATATTTAGTGGGATGACCTCTGTCTCCCATGATTTTCTTGAAATTTATTAATGATTTAATTAGGATAATTGCTTGATTCACTCCTAATTACTCTCTTAATTAATTAAATGAATTAACCTATTAAATAATGATAAATATTAATTAAGTTTGTTAATTACCTTAGTGGATGAGTTAGAGAATGAGATTAGAGTCTTCTCCCAAATCATTTCCCCTAAGTTCATTTCATTTGGATAAAAAATCTAATTAAGGTGCAAATTAATTAAATAGTTTAATCACTTAATTAAATGGCTTAATTAATCAAAATTTTAAATTCAAATCAATTAATCATCAATTCCTTCTTGGGTAGATTGTTTAGGTGTTCAACAACCTAAGTAACTTAAGGAAATCATACCTAACCCATATGTATGGGAAGGGTTATGAAAGTACTTAAAATTAAACCCTTTAGCTTAATTAATCATTAATTATGAGCCAAAATGCATTAGGCCCCTTTTTTTCTTAGATGAATTACTGATTTAAATTTCTTGTGATTTTATGTCATACATTGGCTCATAATTATTTAGTTAAATATGTTAAAGTGGTGTGTAAGGTAATTAATGGACTTAATGTACACCTTAACCTAAATAAAAAAATATAAAATCAATCTAATTATTCTAAAATTAAACTAAAATATACACATGTGGAAATGGGTTAGGACCAACAAACTTTCTCACATTTCCTAAATTCAAATCAAACTAAAAACAAAATCAAAATTTCCTTAAACCAATTTTGATTCACTTTAAATAAATCTTATTCCATAGATTGTCTTTATAATTAATTAGAGTGAAGTTTACATGCTTTCATCACTTTATTTCTTTTCTAGCATGCTAAATGTGTATGTCATATGAAAATCATGCATTCCCTTTTGAAAATCAAATTAAAATGAAATGTTTCCTTTATGTCAAATTGCATGTTTTGGCTAAAGTAAGAATATGAATGTCTATTATCATTACTAAATCTAAAATTATTTTTTAAAACTTATAAATCATACATTACAACTGAATGGTACACTACTTATAATTATTTATAAGCTTGCATGTGAGTATAATATAAAGATGTGCATTATGTGACTTTCCCTCTCTTCTCTTTTAACATAGTTTTGAATAGGATTTGCAAAGTGTATAGTTCATTTGAAAGAATAAAACACTTATTTAAATTCATTTCTATTCACCCTATGTCATCAATTAAGAAGGATATTCATACTTGCCCACATAAATTAAACAAACATAAACTTTTTGCATGATACCTTTTCTATTCATTTGCTTTTGTACATGCACATATATTTAAGGAAAGTGGTATATAAATATGGACATCCTGGGGTTGTGAGGCTTTAAGTAGCCTCAAGTAGGTCTTGTACCTTACATTCTAATGTAGAAAATAATGGCGCCATACTTATGTCTTTCATACATGTAAATATGCATATGAATAATGGATAAAAGAATCTCATTTTCTACTTAACAAAATCATGCATCATAAAAACATCCAGATTTCTTAAACATCTCTTAGCATTCATCATCAAGGTGTGCTAAGCATCTCCATTTGCATGTATAGATATGCTTTGGATCCATCCATATGCATGTTACACATGCTGGAAAGAAATAAAGTGTTGTGTGTTTTGTGATAGTAATTCATTTTACTTAATCTAAAAATGTCTTTCTTTTTGAATAGGTTTGTTTAGAAAAAATCTTAACTTAGGATTAATTAAAACACATAATAAGACATTCACTAAATAAAAATCAATAATGAATCTATCTTAAAAATTACTTTAAGGTGGGGAGGAAAGAGAAGTTTTCTTTTCTTTTTCTCTCTTTATAACACTTAGTAATTAATTGTAGGTTCATTCAAACCTAATCATACCAAAAATAAACACTTAGCAATACGTAACTGAACGAAGTACAACAGAAGTTGAACTCTTTCACACTTAGAAAAGTTCAACAAAGCTAAACCTACCACACAAACCTTAAATAGCACACACATTAAGCTAAGTCACCACTTCTAGATTTAGGTTAGGGCGGTGTATGGTTTGATATTTTCTTTTATTTTGTGATGAAATATTTTAGTTTGGATGTTAGGGTGTATATGCATAGACTGAATGGTAGGGCAATCTTAGTGTAATCATTATCTTTTGCAGGGGATTGTGCTTAAGGGGCGCTGTAATAAAAATATAAATAATTTTTGTGTAGATTGCTTATACCCTTAAATATAATCAAAAATAGGCTAGTGGACTTGGTTACCCATGTGTGGGGTGCTATGTCCAATTTATTCATATGTATGCTTGGGATTGTGTGGTTTGTTTAGTCAATCTCTTTTTTGTAGGTTTTAGTTAGATTTCTTTTTTTTCTCATTTTCATATAATTTTGAAATTAGGATTTAGAATGATTATTATGAGGGGTTAGGATGAACATTTATCATAAGATCATATCTTATGTACCATGTGAAGCCTTGGAGCAAACCACATTCCAACCAGGTCAAAAGGAAGAAAGAACCAAATGAAAAAAGAAGAATGAAGAATGAAGACCCCCATAACATGAATTCCTTTTTATTGTAATTAATTCATTTTATAATTCGGGTTATATAAGGTAGAGTTGGCTACCCAATTTATTTTTAGGTTTGTACAGTGGAGCCTAACCACAAATAGCCTCTTATTCTTTTACGCTAGCTTTATAAATTATTTGATGTTTGTTAGCTTGTGCATTAAGATGGCATCTTTTCATATTTTCTTCTTTGTTGTGGTGTTTGGCCTGGATGACGATTAGGCTCTTAGGAAAAATAAAATTTTTATCCAACTAATTAATTCAAATAAAAAATAAATAACTCATAATCTCACCTAAAGCTTAGGTTATAAAATCAAGATAAAAGAATTAGCAACTCCTTATTGGATGTTGTATTTTTTTCTCACATCATGCATAAAAAAGTATATTGTTTCACTCTCTTAATTTGGAGGGCTTCCACCCATGCCGGGAACTTGGCTTGACCTTTGAGAGCCATGGTGGAAATACACCTCCTTTTGTTCTTGATTTTGGCCCATAATCTAATTTTTCATGCATTAGGCATATAAATCCCAAAGCTTGTGTTAAATTGATTATCCAAAATGAAAATAAAATGTAATAAAATTTGCATTAGATTTAAGTCATTAAATCATGCCTGACATAATCTAGTCTCTTTGAGAGTTTGTTTAAGGACTTAGTCTCTTTCTAAATAAATAACAGCTTAGCTATCTTGCAAAACATATGACTTGCCTACATGTATTTAAAACCATAGGAGGAGTTAGTTGGCCTAGGGTTGTAAGTCCAAATAGTCAGTGGTTTAACCTCTTATGGAGGTAAACCAAAATACCTATTTTGTCTTAGATTTAGGTCATGCTTTGGCCCAAGGCTTCAGATTCAGGTTCTAAGGTTGCTCCTCCCTTTGCTACAAGCATAAATCCTCACCTCTTAGGCATTTTCATCATAACCTTGTATCATGAAATTTAACTTTCTAATAAAAAAAATTTAGCTCAAATAAATAAATCAATTCAATTTTAAAAATGTAAAGCTCAACTATAGGATAGTTTGGGATGCTTACTAGGCTTCCTAGTATTCTAAGCATCCACTACTTATCTTCATTTAGCTTCGATAATAACTCTCTCCTCTTGATCAATCTCATTTGATCTCTAAAATAAACCAATTAATTGATAGTCCTTCAAAATCTTTAGACAATGATCATTTATCTTAATCGAGTATTCTTAAGGAATCTTGTTCTTTAGGATGTAATTAAATATATGGGCTTGCCTCCATAGAGAACTTAATGAACCCAGTTTAAAATAAATATTGTTTTACTTTTTCAATATAAAGTAGGGGAAGAATCTCTCAAATATTCCGAAGACCCATAGTCCTTAGGAGTCCTTATTTAGGTGATTAGGTCCATTATAGGGTGGTGACTTCTATCTTTCGAGATAATACACATCTCCTCAATGTCATACCCGATCACCCTAATAAAAATATTTGCGGATCTACGTGGTGTCCCAACAAGGCATATATATATTTTTATTTTCATTTGTTCTTTCCAAAAGGATAGATGAAGGCAAGAATATAAAAAATTTCACCACAAGTTAAAAGTGAAAGAAAAGAACAAAACATCTAAATGAGCAATGCTTCTTCTTTTGATAATATAAGCTTAAACCCCTAAATGTACTTTTGGAGTTACATCTAAAAAATTTTAAGGTTTATGGTCACTCATTGAGGGATCAAGGCCAATCCAGAAAAGATAAAGGCTATATAAGATATGACGCCCCCAAAGAGCATAAAAGAGGAATAGCGCCTGAGCGGGAGGATGGTGGTCCTATCCTAATTTCTTCCTCGAATGGGAGACAAATATTTACCATTCTTTAGAATACTCAAGAGTGCTCGAAATAATGGCTTTAAATAATAAATGTTAAACTACATTCAAGCCAAAATTATTTGACCCCACCATTATTATCAAATCCAGAGAAATGTTTTCTTTGTATCTCACTATCTCACCTTATTCGGTGTTGGTCCGTGAAGAGGCTGGGGGGCAATGACCAATTTATTACATTAGTAAAATTCTATCTAACGCAAAAGGACGTTATCCTTTGGCAAATAAAACTACCTTAGCATTTGTGTTCTCGGCAAGAAAGCTACGTCTATACTTTCAAGCTCATTCTATCGGTGTTTATACACAACTTCCACTCAAAACTATCCTCCAAAAACTAGAAGCTTGTGGTAGATTAGTTAAATGGTCAATTGAATTATAAGAATTTGATATTCACTTTTTTCCCTGGCCACATATCAAATCTCAAATATTAGCATATTTTATTGTTGAATGCACCATCCCAAATTCTATAGAAAGATATTTTTCTCATTCAATATCACAACATTGGATTTTATTTATTGATGGAGCATCTGGAAACTCTAGTGCAGGAGTAGGAATTATAGTCATTTCTCCTCAACAGGATATCTTTGAATATGGACTATGTTTAAAGTTTTCAGCTACTAATAATGTTATAGAATACGAAGCCTTAGCAGCAAGGTTAAAATTGGCTATTGATTATGAAGTTCAAAATCTTATAATTTAGACTGATTTGCAACTTGTGGATTCTCAAGTTGTAGGATATTTCAACACTCACAATCATCATCTAACATAATACCTTCATATAGTAAAATCTCTTCTCCCTCGAATAAGTAAATATCAAATCATTCAAATTCTAAAAAAAAATCAAAATGTTAGAGCTGATACTCTTTTGAAACTCATCACTTCAACATCCTCTAACATTTACAAGAGAAAGTATATACAAGACATTCATTTTCCCAACATACAAGGACAATGGGAAATATAATCTATTGATGAATCAGAGCAAGTTTCTTAGATATATCTGATATTTGCCTTTTTATGTGATGGAGCTCTACCAGAAGATATAATTGTCACCATCCGTATTCGACGATAAGTCACAAACATCAACATTATTGGCGATTATATAAAAGATCATTCACATGACCATATCTTAAATGTCTTCCACCATCTAAAGCGAGTATGCACGAGAAGCTCATTCGGGTATTTATGGAGAACACTTAGGGCAAAGTACTTTCCTACAAAGTCCTTAGACAAGGGTTTTACTAACCTACAATAAAATGATGCATTAGATTTTGTAAAAAGAGTAACAATTATCGAGATGCATTCTAATCTCACCACATTCCGTCGACTAACCGAACTTTCATCTTTTCAGAGCCTTTGGCCTTTTGCTCAATGGGGAATAGATATTATGGGACAATTCCCTATTGCAACTGGACAACAAAAATTTATCATTATGGCAATAGATTATTCCACTAAATGGGTTGAGGCAGAACTATTAGCAAAAGTCATAGAAGTCATTGCTAAACAATTTATTTAAAAAATATTATTTGTCAATTTAGAATTCCTACTAAAATCATAATAGATAATAGGACTCAATTCACAGGAAAACAATTCACTTCCTTCTGCAAAGATTTACACATTAAATTGATTCATACATCTATAGCACACCCTAAAGCAAATGGTCAAATTGAGGTTACGAATCAAACAATTCTAAAAGGCTTGAAGACACGTTTGGATAAGGCTGGGGGGCACCCAACTTGTGGATTCTCAAGTTGTAGGATATTTCAACACTCACAATCATCATCTAACATAATACCTTCATATAGTAAAATCTCTTCTCCCTCGAATAAGTAAATATCAAATCATTCAAATTCTAAAAAAAATCAAAATGTTAGAGTCTCTAAACTCATCACTTCAACATCCTCTAACATTTACAAGAGAAACTATATGACATTCATTTTCCCAACATACAAGGACATTGGAAATATAATCTAATGATGAATGCAAGTTTCTTAGATATATCGATATTTGCCTTTTTGATGGAGCTCTACCGAAGATATAATTGTCACCATCCGTATTGGACGATAAGTCACAAACATCAACATTATTGGCGATGAATTATATAAAAGATCATTCACATGACCATATCTTAAATGTCTTCCACCATCTAAAGCAGAGTATGCACTTGAGAAGCTCATTCGTATTTATGGAGAACTTAGGGCAAAGTACTTTCCTACAAGTCCTTGAAAGGGTTTTACTAACCTACAATAAAAATGATGCATTAGATTTTGTAAAAAAAGTATAATTATATGCATTCATCTACCATTCCATCTAACTATCATCTGAGCTTTGGCCTTTGCTCAATGGGAATAGATATTATGGGACCATTCCCTATTGCTGGACAAAAAAAATTTATCATTATGGCAATAGATTATTCCACTAAATGGGTTGAAAGTACTATTAGCAAAAGTCATAGAAGTCATTGCTAAATAATTTATTTGAAAAATATTATTTGTCAATTTAGAATTCTACTAAAATCATAATAGATAGGACTCAATTCACGGAAAACAATTCACTTCGCAAAGATTTACACATTAAATTGATTCATACATCTATAGCACACCCTAAAAAATGGTCAAATTGAGGTTACGAATCAACAATTCTAAAGGCTTGAAGACGTTTGGATAGAAAGGGGCAATGGGTGGATGAACTCCCAATGTATTATGGGCTTCAGACAACTACAAGAACACTAAGGTGAGACACCATATAATTTATGTTATTGGGATGGAGGGTCATTCTAATTGACATCAATATCCCAGGTCTAAGGTCTAGATTTTTGATGCAACAATGAAGAAAGACTCAGATATCATCTAGATTTATTAAAGGGAAGTAACTTTAATCAAAAATGTTGCCTATCATCAATGGATCATGCGTCACTTCAATAGAAAGGACTATCAATGTTGGAGATCTAGTTCTATGAAGTTTAGTATCTACGGGAAAAGAACCACAACGTAACAAACTTTCACTCCTTTGGGAAGGACCTTATGTGATGGTTGCTATAGTTAAACCAGGAACTTTCAAGCTCAAAGATTCAAAAGAAAAAATTCTTCCACTTTTTGGAATACCAAGATATTATCAATGAATGATGTAATGATTGAATTAAACTCTATATTTTGATGTTTCATATTTTTGTTTGAAAAGATGATAAATCAAATCAATAATAATGAGAAGAAGAAAAATCGATCTCAAGTGGTTTGATTAGACATACATAGGTTAACATCATTGAGCAAAATTTTGATAAACAACCTTGAATAGGTCAAAACATTTACTCTACACGGTTAACATCATCGAAAATTTAACGACATTGGATAGGTCAAAGCACTTTATGGGTTAACGTCATCATGAAACGACAAATAAACTCGGATATGTCAAAATTCACACCAACTTGTTAACATCAAGAGAGAAAACTTCGACAAAACTTGAGATGTCAAAATTTTGCATCTACTCCACACAGGTTAACGTCATAAAGCAAGACTCTGATAAACAATCTCGGATGGGTTAGAAATCCTTGATGGATTTTTTCTTAAAATATACAGGTTAATATCACCAAATAACTTTCTCACATACAACCTAAATCAGTAATAAATCATTTTAAACATCAACCATTTTATTTTAAAATGAAAATTCAAAGCACTATGATACATACATAAACATGATCATATGTCATCTATTAAGAAGATCTCAAATTATAAGAACTAATATAAAAATATAATCAAACAACATCCACATCTTCACTATTATCACCAGAAAAAGCGAAAGAAGTGCTCTCGCATCATCCCAGAGATCTTTAGAAACCGACTTCGGTGTCTTCAATATCTGTCTTATGATGAACTAGATGGGTCCCTTTCAGAAAACCATGAATAAAACCATCTTCAAGAAGCTGACGTTCCAGATCCTTCACCTTAATATCGTAGATGATGTTTCAACTTGATCACGAATTGTACTCTTAAAGGTGGATTTTTTGAAGTTCTCTATAATCTTCAAGTTGGTGTCAACTATATTATCTCTTTTGAGATCCGTGTTAGTAATGCCTTGTTCTCTACCTCAGGTCTGATCTTAGCATTCTTTGTATTTGTAGTCGATTTATTTCAACTTATGCATCCTAGCTCATCTCGAGTTCTATCAACCTCTTGATCGAAATGAAAGGAAAGTCACCACGTTGACAATTCGGTCCCTCTTCGACCAAGATCCTCTAAGGCTATAACTTTTAGCCTTAGACCTTATCATCACTTATATTCACCATGAAGATATTTGATCTTCCAAATTCCATATTCCAGGTATCATATAATTGAGATTGATACTATCTTCAATATCTAAAGAAGAAGAAGAAGAAGAAGAAGAAGAAGAAGAAGAAGAAGAAGAAGATGAAGAAGAAGAAGAAGAAGAAGAGTAAAAGGGAGATGAGGAGAAAAGAAAGAAAGATAAAAGTTATAAACAAATGAAAAAAATTTCTTACCAACTCATTCGACATGGTATTGCATAAATGATTTAACACTTCTTCCGGAATAGAAATTTTTTACGGGATCATTTCACAGTCATTATCAAAGGATCTGATCTATGGGTCGTCCGACTTTTTCCTCTTGGAAAGAATTGGTATACGTTTTCCAACTGGTCATTTGGAGGCTATTATGGGAATAGGATCAGATCTTTCCTTACTCATATCAGACTTCTTCAGCATTTGCATGGGATCTCTCAATTTGAATTGAAAGACCAACTTTGAATAAGAATTCTTCCTTTATTGATTTATATAGTGGGTCTCATTGAAGATCTTCACTTTCACAATGTTAAGAGCCTTCAATATATCCTCTTCGAACTTGAGAAGGATATCTCTTTTTTTCCCACTTTTCAAGAAGGCCCCATTCATTTTTTTTATAAAGAAAAATCGATTGACAAAATTTCTTGAAGGATCTTTTGTGTGAAAATCCAACAATTTACTCCTACAAGATATTTGACCATGCACATCACAAGTGAATTTATACATCTTCACTAAAACCTCTAGAGTAAGCGTTGCACCACGTTATAAAAAATAATAATTATAATGATTGTCATAGCTCAAGAAGAAAATTGAGATAAATAAATCTCAAATGATAATAAAATTATGATCATCTCGGAGCTAAAGAAAATCGAAGACCCATAGTAAGCTCATCTCATGAATAGTAAGATACCCAATGGGAATAAGCTTTGTGATCTTTAGGAGGAGTAGCCACTAAATCATTTGGAAAATAAAACTTCTTTATGAAGATTATCAAAGTATCACTCTTGATAGTTGGCATTACATCATCGAATCTCATCGTCGCCTGATGCTTCTACAACCCGTCATCTTGTGCAAGATTTGCTTGGGAATCTTTTGACATTGTGATATTTGTGGGAGGATGCTCACCCATAAAAATATTATCTATTTTTCAGGATTGGAAGCCAATGAGCCACGAATTGAATGTCTTGGTTGGAAATCGAGATCGGGAGAGCTGGAGCCTGAGGGGTTAGCACCATTATCTGTCAATGGAGACTACTAAAGAAAAGAAAGCGAAACACTAGCTAAAATTGGGATCATCTTAACGGTTGGAAAAAGATAGAGCTAGTGAGAGAGGGTGACATTATCTTTAGTGGAGGTTTGAAGAAGAAAAATGTGCAAATTTTTTCCTTACCCTTTGGAGGTATTTATACTAAAAAATGACTTTAAAATTCCAAAAAATTAAAATGGGGACGCCCTTCTCCAGCCATTTAATTAAAAAAAAATCTATCTTCTCTCTCTCTCTCTCTCTCTCTCTATCTTCTCTCTTCTTTATTCTTCTCTATCCCTCTCTTTCTTTCATGATAAATAATTAATTATAATTCTATAAGTTATTATATATATATATATATATATATATATATATATATATATATATATATATATATATATATATATATATATATATATATATATATAATATTAATAAATTAGTAAATAAATTGATACACGTATATATATAATTACAAATTGTAAGGATTTTTAGCTAAAATTATTACTTTTTTTAAAGATAATTTATTAATATATTTTGAATGAAATAAGTTTATCATCCAAAAAAGAGTGTAAATAATATATCATGAAATTTTAAAATTGTTTTTTTAATTTGAATGAGATAGAGTAAAAATAAAAAATATAGTGGACCTAAATAACTAAATAGACATATCATAAAAATATTAATTAAATGTATATTATTTAAATCTTATGAATTAATATACTTAGTAAAATATATCTAAAATTTATTTCAAAATAAAATAGACTTTGATTATAGGTACTTATTTAAATTTTATTTTGATATTTGTTCAAACAATATTTAAATAATATTCTAATATGATTGTATTCATGTTCAAATATTATTCAAATCAGATAATAATAATTTTTGAAGATAGCTCAAACATAAACCCTAAACAAAATTCAAATATTATTCAAATATGATTTGAACATATTTATTTATTGGTCATTAGTTAGCACCAAAATTTTCCCTTATTAAAACAAAATTGATATATATATATATATATATATATATATATATATATATATATATATATATATATATATATATATATATATATATATATATAAATAAAAGAGAGAGAGAGAGAGTTAGAAGAACATTAAACTTTACAACTAATGAAGTAAAAAAAATTTCACCTTACTATCTAACTATATTGTTAGAACATTTAATCGTTAGAATCTTGATAAGCTTCACTATACTCCTATCTCCTTCTCCTTGAACTTATTAAACAATTTTAAAATCTAATGCTTGAAAGAGTATAATTACTTTCCATCAATTGAGTGAAGCGGTTCAATGTATGAATCCATAGCTTATTCTTCTTTAGTGGATCCATTGAATCCTTAGTGAATTTTTATTTAATTTTCTACTTTCTTTTAAACTAACTTTATATTACTCTTTATATATAATTACAAGAGATAGAGTGACATCACATGATTTCTTGACCTCTTGTTATATATATAACACTTAGTCTCTTATGTCCTCATATTTCTTTTCATTTCTCTTAGAGATTTCTCCCATGCAACCTATCCAATGGGTATCCAAGAAATACCTTAACTTCATCTTCAACTAAGTCATGTATATTAGTTGAAGAAGAAATTATTCATAAGAAAAATATAACCTAAACTTTCATGCATCATCTCTTTCAATGCATTATAAGAAAGGTAGACTTATGAAATTTGCTAATGTTGTTCAGCTACCATAATAAGAAAACTTATGGATTGTGTGTTGGAATTCAATATATATATATTGGTTGTTGTTTCACTTCAACTAAAACAAGCTTTCTTTTTATATAGCGAGAGATTACATATCATAATTATATAGAGGATGAATGGAATAAAATAGAAAAGGCTTGTGATATTCTAGATTTTTTTAATGAAATTCTACTAATATCATTTGAATGAATATCCAACATCCAATCTATTTCTCTCACAAATTTGTATTATAAAAAAAATATTGAATGATAGTGTACTATCTTTTGATGACTTCATCAAAGATATGACTAGCAAAATAAAAAGAAATTGAAAAATATTAGGGCGAATGTAATCTTCTGATATCATTTGGTGCTGCCATGGACCCAAGGATGAAATTTGTTGTCATTGAGTTTGCATACCCTATGATCTATGAAGGAGATGAAATCATTTGAAATATTTCATATGTTCGTAGTTTACTATTTGAGTTATATGAAGAGTATGTTGAATGCTTTGAACCAGAAGTTGAAGCTACAAGTGGTGGGATATTTAGAGGTGAAAGTAGCAGCAACATTAGCAAGTCAACTCAAGATACTCTCAGAAAATATAGTAGTTGGCATGATTTTCTTGCTTATGTATTAGAGAAATCAAGTAGAAGGCCTACCATTAGATATGGATAACTATCTTGAAGATGTGTTGAGATATTTCTAGAAGGTCATAATTTTGATGTAATTGCTTGGTGGAAAAGAAACAATCTTAAATATCATATACTCTCAAGAATAACAGTTGATATTTTATCTATTCTAATTAGCACAATAGCTTTTGAGTCGGCCATCAGTGCAGGAGAGAGAGTTGTTGACACTTATCGTTCAAAGTTTAGAGTGGAAATTGTTCAAGCTCTTATATGTGGCTCTTGGGTTTACTCATTATGACTTGAAAGGGAGAATCAATGTATTTATTTATCACCTTAATATTTTTGAATTAGTTTCATATTTATTTTAATGCTAATAATATTACTACATTGTATGTTTATTATGAAGAAGAGATGAAGAGATTGAGATTCTAGATTCTTAATGGAGAAATGAGGAATTAAGGATGGTTACTCTTCAACAACAAAAAGACTTGACATTACTTGCTTTCTTTAGTAGACTTTATATTTATTGTTTATGGCTTATGTAGTTCTTATTTGAAGGTTAAGCTTTTTATGAATTTCAATTCTTGGTTTAGTAGACTATATTTTATTTTTCAATTGCTAATTACTTTTAATATGCTATAGCAAGAAGAAAGCCCACCAATGAGTCAATGATCAATCTCATGGATGTTGGTAGTAGTTGTGATAGTTGTCCATCTTTTGGATATTTTGATGGTAGTTATCTTTAAATATTTGCCAATATTTGGAAATATTAGAGGACGATTGATGACGATAGTTATGATATAAAAAGATAGTTAATTAAATTGTTACAAGTGCTCATGATTTTATAATCTAAAATTTAGATAGTTGCTTTCATGTATACCTTTATTATAGTTACCCATCTCTTGGATGTGTGGTAGCTACCTAAGTATTTTCACTCCCTTGGTACTCATTCAATCACATGAATTTTGAGCTTGAATCAAAGCCCTCTCATATGTTGTAATGATGCTTTGCTTATATATGTTGTTGTTTTTATGGGTGGTTGTCTATTATGTGTTGTGGTGGTCTTGTGCTTGTTCTTTGCTCCTATGATCCCTTCGTTCTTTGTCTAAGGTTTTGGAGTCGGTGTAAATCTTGGAGCATGGTTGGATATTCAATGTTTGTTTCAATTTTGGGTTATGTTATTCGATTCCTATATGTTACGGTTTTTTCTTTGTTGGGTGGCCTCTGGATGTTACTTGCCTACTTGGTTGTTTGATGGTTTTTGGTGTCTGGTTTAGCTAGTCCTTTTGGCTTCTCTAATATCTATTGGGTGGTTCTAGTGGTTGTTTGTTGTTTTATCAGCATTGAAGGCTTGGAGCTCTAATTGGTGTTTTTAGGGAGGTGATTGTATTTGGTATCTTGCCTCATTTTGGGCTTTGGTCTTCTCTAATGTTGATGAGGGCTTTACTGCTAGTCCTATTATTTCTATTACTGTCTTGGACTTATTTTGATCAGTCTGTTTTTTGGATTTTGGTTTGTTGGGCTGCTAACTCTGTTATTGTTTTGGGAGTGGCTGTTTGGTTTTTTTGGTGTATGGGTTAGTTGGTCCTTTTGCTATTTGATGGCTTTCGGCTTCTCTACCTGTGTGGACTTGGTGGCTTATTGTGATTGGTCTATTTTTTTTGGATTTTGATTTATTTGGTGGCTGCACTGGCCGGCTGTTTCCCTTTCTGTTGGTGCAGGACCTGCAGGTCTTGGATGTTGGAACACTAATGGTTGTTTGACTTGGTTGATTGGTTTAAATTAGGTATGTTGGCTGTGATGGCTATAATGTTTCTCATTTTTTCCACTTTGGTTGGTAGCATTATATGTGATTGTAACCCTTCTTAATGAAGTTTGGATGCTCATATATATTGTTGCTCCATGAGATGATTTGACTGAGCCAGAGCATTTCTCTTTCTCTATCCCTTATATTTGTTTTTTATCTTTATTCTATTTATCTATGATTATTTTTTCTTTAGTATCTTGCAAAAATTTTGTTTAGGTAGTTGGATACTTGGAGTTGGAGTCTTGGATCACTACAACTGGAGTGATATTTCCTCAATCGGATGACTCAGATTAAGTGTTGTTGGCATGTTGCTCTAGCTTTTTCTTTTCTCAAAGGGATCAAGAGATGTTGTTGATTTCAGTTTTATTTTATGTTTTTCTTTTTATAAATAGATGGGGGATTGGAGGTTTAATTTTGTAACTTTCATGTAGCTCTTTGAGCATTAAATCTTTTGTTTCAATATTTTGTATTTTTTATTGCTCTTTAATTGAGCTCGATTTGAATATCTTTATAATATAATATCTTAAATTAATTCAGTAAATATTTTGTAATTTTTTTTAATTGCTCTTTAATTTTTTGTTGCTCTTTCTAATTGAGCTAAGAGCCTTACATAGCTAAGCTTTCGAGCTGGTAAAAGCAGTCGAGCTCTAGTTGATTCATTGTTCACAGGCAAGTTGAGCTTGCTACGTAAGCTAGCTATAGTCTATATTATGTCAAGCTGTGATGTGGCTTGAGCTCGACTCGACTTGTTTGCACCCCTAATAAGATCAATATAATTTGATCAAATAAATTTGAATGTATATAATATAAATAAATAACTGAATCAATAATCAAATTTATTTATATATGTCAAAAAAATTATGACTTCTTCAACTTTATTTAATTACTGATAAAATTAAATATAAATAAACTTTTAATTCAGTGTTTTGGTTTTATTACGAGTGCCACGGTACTCAATCGTCATTATAAAGTTTTGAGTGTGTTTTGCAAAATGTAGGATTTCCAGAACACCAAAATTTTTCCTTATTAAAACAAAAATTGATATATATATATATATATATATATATATAGAGAGAGAGAGAGAGAGAGAGAGAGAGAGATAGTTAAAGAACATTCAATACTAATGAAGTAAATAATTTCATCACTATCATTATGCTAGAAAATTTCTTGGTAGAGTGAAAGTTCTACTCTTTGTGTGTGAAATCAAGACAGATTTAAAAGTGAACACTACCACATGTGGAAAAAAAAACCACGGAAACCAAATTAAAAGCTTTCACTATGTATCTGCTTTTTCAAAATCTTCTAAACGGGGTTAGAATTGTATATGAGAAAGGAACAATTTAGTTCGTTTGGTATAAATCTAGTGTTGATGATGGAACAACGACAAAGTTGCGATAAAGAATGATGAGGTTAAGACAAGTGATCGAATGGCGGTGGACAAAAAGTGGTGGCACGATTGTCTTTGGAGGATTTTAAGCTTTAGAGCTCATCTTACTTGGTCTCCCCTTATGAAATGATTATGAGAGTGGCGTCTACAGAAATACATGCAATACCATACATTAGATGATGATTCTTGATCATTTGATGTATTTTGTGTATTTGAATGCTCAAATGGAGTATTATGAGATCTTGGGCTTGTTAGATTTCAGGCCTTCGATTTGACGTAAACACTCCATATTTCGAGCTATTTAGGGATTTTGATATCCCAAAGTTTCCAACGATATCTTAAGTGCTTGATCTCGTTTCTGAGGATCAACTTGACATCAAGATTCGTCTTTAGAATTTTTTCATATCACTATCTAACTATATTGTTAGAGCATTTAATCAGAATCTTGATAAGCTTCACTAACTACTCCTATCTCCTTCTCCTTGAACTTATTAAACAATTTTTAAAATCTAATGCTTGAAAGAGTATAATTACTTTCCATCAATTGAGTGAAGTAGTTCAACGATGTATGAATCCATAGCTTGTGTCTGTTCTTTAGTGGATCCATTGAATCCTTAGTGAATTTTTATTAAATTTTTCTACTTTCTTTTAAACCTGACTAACTTTATATTACTCTTTTATATAATTACAAGAGAAGGAGACTAACAGAGTAACTATAAATACAAAATAGAATAAGAATAACTATCTTATTTCATCAAAGAAAAGATAAAACAAGCTAATAAAGAATAATACTTCATTCAAAATAATTCATTCAATAACTAAAATTATATGCATTTTTATATATATATAGTCCTTACAAGGCTTTAGGAATACAACTTTCAAAGAGAAAAAAATAGATCAGAGAAAAATAGGATTGGTGTTCATTTATAAAGGAGAGGCTCCACCACTCATTTTTAATGCTTCAATTATATCATGGCTAGCTATATAAGTTTCTAAATGACAAATGAAAATATTAAAAAAAAAAAATGTAAAACATACAATGCATTGAAATGTTCTAGATCATGGCTAGCTATATATATATATAATAGAGTAAATAAGGACAACTCCTAAATCTTTTGCTGATCAGAACAGAGATACTAAAGATGAAAACAAGTCACAAATCCTTTCAGCAAAGCAATAGTTCACATATAAATAAAACTGTAATTATCCAAATACAAATAGTATATTACAAGAATTAAGTAACCCAAAAAAACACAACTGAAACAATTTACTAAAATGACATTTTTTTCTGCTAAAAACATTATTACTCAAGATTTATAGCCCTTAAAATCACAACACACAGAACCCCAAATTTGGCAAAATTATAATCACAAAACAGGCATTTCTAGTGCTCTTAGCACATCATTGAACTCAAACTCATGAGTTTCTTTGTTGAACCTCTCCACAAGCTTGTACTTCACATCATTGAGGTAGAAGGTTTGAGAAGTTTCTAGAAGCCATCTAGCCTCAGTCGCTGAGCTTGCTTGGAAGCACGTCCCCTCGAAGGAGCACTACCCTTGCTTTCTGCAAATTCTGTGTAATGGGTGACAGTTAAGTAAGGGCTTGCTTGAGTTCCCCTTCTCTTGTAATCCTCAAGTCCAGTGAAGAGCATGTTGGGCATCTGTACTGGAGAGAGGGAAAACATTCTGGTAAGAAACAGCTTATAAGCCTCAAATATATATCACTGCATAGAATATAAATAGTTGGCAATAACAGTATGGTTTGATAAATTAGGCTAATGTGTATTGCAAATCAGTTCAATTATGACAAGAAATTAAGTAACTAAAGTTCATATATAAATGATCATAAAATAACACAAGTAAAAAAATAAAAATAAAAATATTTTCATATATACCACACAATTTCTATGTATTTAAATATATAATATCAAAAGTTTAATATTTACATACATTTCTAACGCTTTACCTATGGATGAAAAGGTATATTCACTTTTAAAAAAATAATAATAGTGATATTTTTGATGTGATATTAAAATTTTGAGTGCTGTGTATATGAATATCTTAAGTTCAAATGTTAAATGTGTAAATATATAAGAATTATGTGATATGCATGTAAATGCCCTGTCTAAAAATAATCATCCATTTAGAATAGCTCTAATCCAGCTCGAACATGAACGTCCCATGTTCATGGACATTACAGCTGCTCATCTATTAACAACTAGATGGAGGCATCTCATATCAACATGATGGTACTACCACTCACAAAACCAAAGCATGAATGCAAAAATTAAATTTGCATGTGAAGAAAAGCACTATGAAACTTAAAAAAAAAAAAAGTATAAAAAGTTGATCCAATTTTTAAAAGAACAATAAGATGACTTCTAGGAAGCTTTTTCAGTAATAACTGGCTCAACCTTGAATGAACATATTCGTATAGCCACTTCCCCTCCACAATGGAATAACAAAATGCCGGCTACAAACCATCACCATCCAGTAAAGTCAAAGTAAGATAGATCAAATGATAGAAAATTAAACCAAATCTAACATATAAAAGAGCAAGAAGAGAAATATATATATATATACCAAGATATAGATCTTTGCTCCAAGGCATGGTGCAATTGCGCTTTGATGGCTGTACCTATATGACCTCTTCCCAGATGATACTGGTTATTAAAACAAAGTAACAAATTAGAAATTCTGATTACTCTTGCCTGGAAAGTAGCTAAAGTAAAATTAGTGATAATGGGCTCTAAAAATAAAAACAAAATGCATCACCTAATAGTGTGATGATCAAGAATAAATCTTACATCTTCCCATGCAGAAATAAGGTCCTCCGGTGATTGGAGTTTGGCCCTCTCAATGTCAATTATGGAATCAAGAGGCTTCCCCTGCAATGGTGTGAATCCAGTAGCAAATCTGGACCCTCGGCTGAATCCCAAAGCTGCCCATTTCAAGAAATGGCCTGGGACTGAATCCAGTCCTCTACTCTCCAAAGTGGACAGGTTGTTATTCAAATAAAATTGGAGTCTATTAATAGATCTAGAAAAAGGAAATATTGAAGGAGGGTAAGAATGGTATCCCAAGGGATATGAATGGACCAGTGTCTTCTTAGAGATACGCGAGATTATACTTGGTAGGTTTTGCATTGTAGGAAAAGATCAATATAACAAGCTCGTAGAAACTCCTTTGCGTCTTCCACAAAAGACCTTTTCTTTCGTTACAATTAAGTGGCTCATATAGCTTGCAGCTCTAAAATGTCATAGTTGATTCCACCATGATTAAGGAAGGTTCAAAACTAGATCACTCTTCCTGAACATACCATGTTAAATACAATTATTGATATACATCTACAATTAGTTGAATCATTAAAATTACATGAAAGTAGAGTCTAGAGAATTTTAGAAAAATCTATAAAATATTAGGTGATTTAAAAACCTTAATTCCTAAAGAGAATCTAGATTATATTAAGGATCAAAATTCTGACATTTTAAAACAAATAAAAGAACCTCAGAATTTAATAGAAAAAACTAATAAAAAATTATTAGAAGTGGAAGCCCTAATATTAGAAATCAAGGAGATTCTTCTAGCATGAGTAAGTTTGAAGAATTACAGATATATAAAGAAGCTTTATTAGAAAAACTCTTCCAATTAGCTGAAGAAATTCAGATTATCGAGAAAACTTCTGACATTGGGATAAAATCAGGCCTAATATTCCTATTATCAATAAGGACCCATGCAGAATCCACACCTTTTGATACATAAAATTTGATAATATTAAAGAGCTTATGTATGAGGAGAGTAAAAGTTGATGTGGAGGCTTCTTATACTGGCAATAATATTTCACCAAAAAAAATATATCACTACTGAGAAAGTGTCACCTCCCTATTGTTCCATTGAAACTAACATCTACAATAAAGTTTATTCTTGCATGTTATAGTGATGAATACTTTTAAAAAAATGTAATGCATCCCTTCCTCATTTTTTCTTCTATCTCCTCCTCATTCTTCTCAACAAAAAAGAAAGGCTTTCAATAAGAAGTTTTAATGAGAACTGACAGAAAGGATAAAAAAAGGTCCGATGTAAGAAAGATCAGTCTAAGGTAAAAAAAGGAAATAGGAGAAGAAAATAAAAAATAAAACTCAGTTGACAATGTCTCTTTAACTCATGAATCATCCAAAATCCCTTAAAAGAACCCTAATTAGAATATTTATAGAGATGGGCTTGAGATATAGACAAATAAATTATCATCAAAATGAAATAAAATGACTAAATGAGACAAATATTGATAATTACACAAAGGACATAAAAAAATTAACAAAATAATCTATACATTCTAGTGACAGATATAATCACATATATAAAATAAAATTAGTGCCACTAAACATTGAAATAAATGACATCATACTAACAAAAAGCCATCAAATAGATGAACTCAAAATTATGTTCTTAGTGAAAGATTGGTCGATGTTGGCCTCTCTATATGTCTTAAATTAAATAAATATGGAAATTAACACTAATCGTCGAGATCGATTAAATTCATTTACTTGAAAATTCGAAATGTCGAAAATATTAAAATTAATTAAATGGGAAAGTATCAAATCATTAATTAATCGATCGAATAATTAAAATCAATTTTAATGAAATTGTGCCGTCGAAGTCGGAAGAAGCGGCAACGAGACCTCCGTTCGCGATTGATCCGTCTTTATCGGCCGCCGAACCTATCGAGCGGCTTTCGTCGATTGCAAAATGTAAATATCGATCGGTCGAATGCGATCACATACTATTGTAAAAAAATTTTATCTCGATCGTCATTCGACGTTGTCAACGATATCGTCAATCGATCCCCGTTCGGTTGTTGACGGAAACATCTAAGATTGATACTCATATTATTAAGATTTATTGTATAAATTAATATCACATAAAATAATATTAAATTATGATTAAAGAGATTAACATGTGATTAATCTTTTTAATCCTATAGGGGATTATCCCTCGTTGACTCTCATTCGACCATTCCCTCTCTCGGCTGAAGCTCACGGCATTTTCCCCCTCTCGCGATCCCTCCCTCTGGTTCTCTGCGGCTCTCGGCTGAAGCTCTCGTGCGAATCGGCTTCCTCTCTCGTTCCTGTTTGTTGGACGCACGATCCTCCCTCTCACGCAAAGCTCCTTCTTGTTCCTGAAGCTCTCGGCCGAAGTCTCCTGTTACTCTGTCGGCTGAAACGCTCCTCCTCGCACGGCGCTCTCTCCTTCGACTCTCCCTTCTCTCGTTCCTGAAGCTCTCGGTCGAAGACTCCTCGTGCGATTTTCTCCCTCTCGTGCGACTCCCGTCCGTCCTTCGTGAGCCCTAGCCGAGCCTGAGTGTGGATCGACCAAGCTGAGCCAACCGAACTCTTCCTCTTCCTTTCCCTGTGCAATCGGAGTTTCAGGTTGTTTCTATTCAACCTCCTCCTTTTCTTGCTTTGCGGGTTATCTAAGTTTTACCTAAAGGAAGTGATGAGTATATAACGATTTCATGCTGATTTCGAATTGCTTTTGGATTGCTGAAATCTATTGCTTTGGTTGTATGCTTTGAAGATCTCTTTGTTGCCCATCTGTAAAGCTGGTCTTTTGAGAAGGAATGCAGTTATACTTGGCTGTTGTACTGCTATAGCTATTTTCTTCCTAACTTCTGGTTTGCACGCTGACATTGAGCTGGACGGAGATGTGAAAATGGCTCTACTTGTTGATGACATAAACACAAATCCCTTTCTGTTTCCATTTGTATTCTATGAATTTTGCTGTTTTCTCCTCCTAAGGTTGAGCCGAGGAGCTCATTCTCTTTGCTTCGGTTCCTCCTTTCCTCTCGTCCGTCCATTCCGCCTTGTTAGATGCACGAACCGAGGGATAGAGATGTGATGCTTGCTGAAAATTTCTTTTATTTGAGCCGGAAGTTTGAAAATCTGATAAGGAAGAAGGTTGATTGACTTTGTTAGCATTGTGCTTGTTTTCCTCTCTTTTGTGATCACTAAGTCATAAGCCTTTGAAGTGCAATCTGAAATGTGGCTTTGTTCAAGTTTAAAGCTTTCATTTTTGATGCTTAGTTTCATTAAAGTTGCATCTTGCCTAGTGCTTGTTCATACTTTACTCAAAAGCAATTGTCATGTCTCTATCTTGCATTAAAACAATTATATGTTTGTTGTCCATGAGTATTTGGAGGTTGGAATCATGCAAGATACATTGTTCTATGCCTTTTTCTTGCTCTTGAATTATGAGAGTAAGTTGTGATAATGAAATCCTAGTTTCATTAGCTTACATGACTTCATCTTTGAAAGCTCACTTTGGTCATTAATATCGATGTATGTTTCTTTCTCTTGATTTGAGGAAGAATGAAAAAAGCAAGTTTATTTTAGGAAGTATGATTTATATTGATTTCCTTTCTATTGCATCTTTTATCTTTACATATGAAAATGTTGAGAATTGAAGATATAGGATATGCAAAGTTTTCTTTATGATTATCACATAAGATGAAATATATATATCTCTTGATCTTTAATTGCTATGTTACTTGTGGGCTTTAAGAAAGATATGTCCTCTTTTATATTCAAAATGAGAAGAATGGAAGTGTCTTTACATGTGATTAAAAACTTATATTCGACTTCTTATTTGAATATTTCAAATGCAAAATTCAGTGAAATAGTGATGAAAATGCAATCTGAGCAAATCTTTGTCTTGTTTAAGTATATATAAACATGTTAAGTATGTAAATCTTGAAATTTGTGATATAAGTCTTTCTTATGTTCTCCGACATGGTAGGGAAATCTTTATGTTATCAAAATTTCTACAGTGGTGTCTCAGGCATCATGCATATCTTGGGTGGGCGGATAGGTCTCAGCGTGTGTGGGAGGCGGGAGGAATTGTAAATTTGATTATTATCTCTGTCAAATATATGCGGTGACTTTCTTTTTTATTTATGCGAGCTTGAAATTTGTGATATAAGTCTCTGTTCTCCAACATGGCGGTAGGAAATCTTATCTTATCAAAATTTGATTAGTGGTGTCTCGACATACACTCTCTTTCTTGGCATGGTGGTAGTGATCTCTATGGCAATGTGGAGGGAGGTTGTTGTAAATTTTGATTATTATGCAATATATAAATATTACGACTTCTTTTTATTTATATCTGATCGAATCTTAAAATTTGTGATATAAGTATCTACTGTGTTGGGCCGACATAGGGAAATCTTATCTTGTCAAAATTTTGGTAGTGGTGTCTCGCGACATACCATGCATCACGTCTTCTTGGCGTGGTGTATTATTCTCTCGTGTGACTCACATGTGGGGAGAGTCGGGAGTTGTAAATTTGATTATTTTCTCTTAATTAAATGTCTGACAAAACTTGTTTATATATATCTAATCTGAAACTTAAATTTATTCTTATAGAATTCATTTTCTCGATATGGTAGGGAAACTTGTTGTATCTTATCTTAACCAACGCCTTTCTTGGCGTGGTGGTGAAATAAATTCGGTCCGTCTCAAAACCTATACCGCCTTTCTTGGTGGTGGGAAGACTAGTCACATATTATCTTGGGATGGAGGGAGGTTCTTGAAAATTTTGATAAATAAAAATGTGAAATGTTTAGTGTTTGAAGAAGGAATGTACATGCGTATGATTATTCATCTTGCTAAATTCGTCATCTTATATACAATTTTGTATCTTTATATCTTAGAACAGTGGTTCTTACGTAGTATATGATATGATAATTCTTATTTAAAGTTCAAATTCATTTTGCATAAGTGGTGATATGCCATATCGATGGGTGAGAAATGAAAATGTGACACTCATTGGAAAGATCTGAGTCATGTCGTATAATTTAGGAAACAAAAATGAGAACTTGCTTAAAATCTTAAGTGAAATGATTGATTGAAGTATTAGTGTTATCTTATTACGTTGATTTGAATGTCTTTAATATCTGAGTTAAATGAAATATATGACTTTGTATGAATGATATTCTTTTTTGCTTAGATTTGATTTAAATACTTGAAAGAATCAATTCTCTATAAAATATTACTTGATTTTGTTAAAAAACTGCATCTTGATCATGATAAGTGGTTTAAATAACCGATCGTATATCATTTAAAACATCTGATCGAGCAGTTTTGCGATGTGCATTCGGCATTCTTATAAGAACAAAGCTCTCAGGCGTCTGAAATAAAGATTGATCACGCACTTTATAGGCGAAATCACTAATATGCTTTGACAAAGTCACATAATTCTTATAGAGGGCTTACAACGATGCTGATAATAACATTATCAGTCGTATTCATTGAAAATGACATCTTCGGTTTTAGTGATTGCAGGCAGGGTTATAGCTTTAAAAATCTAATGATGTTATTTAAATCAAGTTAATTACGTGCGAAATACTAAGATAAATTCGGCATCCATTGTTAATGCATTAACTGCGAGTTCCAAGATCACCGAGAAGAAATCTGAGCAGCCTAATTATGCAGAGTGGGCGAGGTTTGGAAACGATAATCTTAGATAATCCTGCGAAGATAAGAGTTGTGAGATTATCTTGCACACTTGGTTTGGTCTTGGTAGAGCTTATGCAAAACTCAAAATAATGAAATCTAAAACTGCAAATTGTACATTTATTGAGCGTTTAATGTACAACATTTTAAAAACAGATATCATTATGTGTATTTGAAGTGTTAACAATAGGGACGTGTGTAAGTTAGATATAAAAAAATAAAGAGAATCTTTATCTTGGTTTGTCTTGGTGGGTGGATGTAATAACAAAATCAAAAACATATAAACTCGACTTAGAGCATTAATGCAGTACAATTCTAAATAGAGATATCATGCTATGTTGAAGTAATTACCAGAAATTAATCTGAAAAGAGCAGATCTTTCCATAATCGGTTTGGTCTTGGTTGGATTAAGTTAACAAAACCCAAAATATGTAAAAGCGCAAAACTTGCAGAGTGAACTACGTTTATTTAGGCGTTTTTAATGTATCAGCGTTAGAAGAGCGTATACTATGTATGTATGTTGAAATGTCCAGCAATGGGAGATATGCAGTTAGATATAAAACTCAAAACAGTCTTCTTTCCGGTTTGGTGCTTGAGAAGGGTCAGTTAACAAAACCCAAAATGAGAAGCTTGTAAATTAAATCTACATTTCAGTACATTTTAATGTATAGCATTTTAAAGAGCAGAATCTTATGTATGTATGTTGAAATGTCAAACAATGGGGACGTGTCTGAGTTAGATATAAAAAAAACAAAGCAGTCACTATACTTCCCGATTTGGTCTTGGGAGTCAAAACTCAAAAATCAAAATTGACATATAACTCCTTAGACATTCTAATATTCTAATTCCAAGAAACGAATATCCAGTATGCGTATTTGGAGTAATTACTAAGTCAAATACAAATATATCTTTTCTTGGTTTGGTCTTGGTTGGGTGAAGTTAACCTAAAAATTTGATATTATAAATATGTCAAATTAATAATATCGAGAGTTTACATATAATACAGATATGACCAATACTTAAAATTCAAATTCTCGGAAGAAAAGTCCACGTCCATGTTCAGAGTGGACAAGGTTTTGAAGGATTATACTTCGAGATAATGAATTAGGCCATCCTCAGAAAATGGATGAGTAGGCTATCGATTGATAATTCGAGAAGGGTAATTATAATTAAGATTTCAATGATAAATGATCATATATATTAATCTAAAATCAATCATAAAATGATCAAAATTCAAAGAAAATACAAAAATATAAATAAAAACGAAATGAATTATTTAAATTAAAACTTAAAAATAAAAAAAATAAAAATAAAAATCAATCCACCCCTCCCCAATTGTTTGTCTTCGGGTGGCAAATTAAGAAAATTTTTGCTCACAGAGCGATGTCAAATTAAATACATAACTTCACTCAAATATTCCTAAAGTGGGGCGTGGCGGTGTCCTCTGTCCGCGTGGTTTTCTTGCGATATACCACATAAATGGCGGTTCTGACGCGAGCCCTCGGCCGGGTGGTTAGCGATATGGCCACTAAATTACGGTCACAGGCAACCCAGTATGTTCCGGCTTTCTTTCTTTGTGAAATGTAGAATATTTGGTTGGGCAAATCTATGTTAAGCTAAGGTTGACTTATATTTGTCCCCTCTCAGTCTACACCTTGACGGCGTAACCCATGTTTTCTTGACAGGATCCTTGGTCGGTTGGGTCGACTACTCCTCTGACTAAGCGGACCAAGGACCACGACGACCTGGAACCATGGGATCTAGATCAGGCGTCGTTCCCCAACAAAAGTTTTAAGTTAAAATAATAAATTTCATAAGTTAAACTCCTTTGTAATTATATACTGGTTCTTTAATGATTCATTTATTTAATCGAAAGTGCTCTCTCGATTGGGAGGGGTAATTAACTATGAAACTGCCTATACCCAACCAGATATAAAAGTTCTCACCAAATGAGAGCAATCTCTGGAGTGTCTTTATCTACTATTAAATCAAAAATTATCATTTCTTTCTTTTCTTTTCTAAGAACATAATTTTGAGTTCATCTATTTGATGGCTTTTTGTTAGTATGATGTCATTTATTTCAATGTTTAGTGGCACTAATTTTATTTTATATATGTGATTATATCTGTCACTAGAATGTATAGATTATTTTGTTAATTTTTTTATGTCCTTTGTGTAATTATCAATATTTGTCTCATTTAGTCATTTTATTTCATTTTGATGATAATTTATTTGTCTATATCTCAAGCCCATCTCTATAAATATTCTAATTAGGGTTCTTTTAAGGGATTTTGGATGATTCATGAGTTAAAGAGACATTGTCAACTGAGTTTTATTTTTATTTTCTTCTCCTATTTCCTTTTTTTACCTTAGACTGATCTTTCTTACATCGGACCTTTTTTTATCCTTTCTGTCTGTTCTCATTAAAACTTCTTATTGAAAGCCTTTCTTTTTTGTTGAGAAGAATGAGGAGGAGATAGAAGAAAAAATGAGGAAGGGATGCATTACAATTTTTTAAAAGTATTCATCACTATAACATGCAAGCATAAACTTTATTGTAGATGTTAGTTTCAATGGAATAATAGGGAGGTGACACTTTCTCAGTAGTGATATATTTTTTTTGGTGAAATATTATTGCTAAATGTAGATAGATGGGAGGTGTATTTTTATAATTCACAGTAATTTTGGAAGTAATGGCAAAATAGAGATGAGTCCTTATGTCCTTCAGTCGATTCTAATGAATATTTTGAGAGTTAGTAAATAATGACTAATGAAGTTAAAGCTGAAGGTTTTCATGGAATTTTTTTTAGTACAATTAAAAACACCGTTTCATATGGGCCCAAAAATATTTATCTTTGCCTAATTTCAGTGAGCTTTTCCGTCCCAAATTTAAGATTATGGAATTTGACAAATATGATGGAAGGTATAAAAGCTTTCTAATCATATATTTTTAAAGATAGTTGCATATACAAATGATGAAAAGTTTCTTTGTCACTCTTAGCATGGTAGCCTTAATAGGGCTGCCACTGGCTGATGACTTTTGAGCTTTACACTAGATTTTGCATGGTGGACATGATCAAATGAGTGTGTTGCAGGCCAACTTAGCGTAAATTATGATTTGTTTGGTGGCATTAAAACTTAATAAAAGGGAACATCGTGCAAGTGGATGCCCAAGTTATGGGTTCATGGTGCAATTAACCCTATGATTTTTTTTTCTAATAAATTGATTCCTCTTTCAAGAATATTTTAATGATGGTACTGGTAATTACAAACAACTTAAAGAGAGTGAGAGGAAGAGGGCAAGTGGTCTTAAGTAGGCCATGAAGCAGTAGTACTTATCGAAGGCTTGTGTCAGATACATGTCAAATGCATTCTTCAAGGCGTCATTACGAATTTGTTTCCTCTCATTTTACTTGGAAGATTCAGACACTTCTTTGTACATCTCTTGGACATTGTGGCCAATTGTTAACATGCATTGGAAATATTTTACAAAAAATATGTCACTTCAATTATAACAGTTGTGATTTCAATTTTGAAGGGAGTAATTATAATGTCATTTTTGATTTAGTGCATCCTATGACATGTTGAGAACTGTGATTTTGATTGTGTTATTTATCATCTTTAATCTAAAAATTTTTATAGTTGTGAAGGAATTAATTTTAGTTTCAATAGTTTTTTTTATTGTCTTGCTTAACATGCATCCGTGTGCTATATCTTTTAAGAGTTATCATGTTTCATTTTCATGACATGTCATGCCAATGTTTTGCATCATACGAACCAAATAATTGTTGGGGGTTGGATCAAGGCCAATACATTTTGGTTATCTATCTTTAAATATTTCAGGTGCTCCTTGTCTTTTTTTTTCTCTCTCTTCTTGTTTTCTTAAGATGGTGGAACACCGTAGGCCTAAAGTTTAAACAAGATAAACTACTAGATTGTCATTGATCAACCCAAAAGCTTAACCTAATGGGTAAAGGTAAAATCGACTATATTAGGAAGTAGGAACTCTACATTTATTTTTTTTACTTTTGATGCAAGACTATTTTTTCATTCTCATGTGTATATCAAACGGTGTTGCTTTTTGCTATGTCAATAGTTTCCTTTGGCTTTGTATAGTCACGATGATTTTGATTATAATGTTTTTGTAAACATAAGTTTCTATATTGTTGATTGCTATTGACTGAACTCATGAGGGTTACCCGTTAAACACGACTCATGCAATTCTTCTATTTCAATAGGCTCATGTAATTTTTTTATTTCTAAAATTATATGAGTATAATGGCTTTTTATCTTCCTGATATACTCTGTGTTTGGGATATGAGGAAAACAGTTTGTTAATTGCCTTAACTTTTCTGTTATTATTTCTAATTCTTAGATAATTTGTTCATATAATGTTTTATTTTTCTTCTCATTATAATTGTTAATATTAATAGGTAGATAATTTACTTTTTCTAATCCCTGTATAATCTGCTTATATAGTGCGTTGACTTCTTCTGGACTAATGTTTATATTTCTATTATTTAGGAAATGTTCTCGCTAATGAGACCCATTTAAAGAATAATATATTCCCTTCCTCGATAAATCTTTTATCCTCCTATAGTAATTATATAATTTAAATCTTAATTGAATAATCTATGGAAGGATTTCTATCTATAGTACGTTGTAATGCATTAAAAACTTCCTGTATTTCTATGACTAATGCTTTCATTAATTTTATTAATACTTTTTCATACTGGAAAATATTTGTATCTATTGGTACTAATTCTAAATCCATATTATAAAAATTTTCTGGTAATCCTAATGTCATGTTTAATTATTATGCAAATATAATATGAGATGAGGAATGTTCACCCTCGAGTAGATGATCAAATTTCTTCATAAGTATACGCTAACTATCCCGTAAATATAAAGATCATCCTCGAACTTAATTTTATTTATATACTCAACAGACCGATTAAACTCAAAATAACATACATAAGGCGAATCGTGAATTGATGACACACAAATACCCTGCCTGCCACAGCTAAGCTGACTTACAAAGATACCTTCATCGTTTCATCACCACAAAGGCACCAAAAGGTTATTAGCATAGAGTTGCTATCGCTTAATACAAAAACTTAATCAAGAGTTTGGCATATTTATATTCGATGGGAGAAAGTTCTAATTACTCGAAAATAAATTAATTATATCTCCCCATGGGGAGAACACTATAACTCTATAAAGTAATGAAAATTAAAACATATTTATTAGGAAATAAAAATACTTACAGACTCTTACTTGCTTATGGGAAACACACTGAGAGAAATAGAAAAGCTTCAACTATTTTTCGATATATCCACAGACTGGACTGACTCCTTATTTATAAGGAAAATAAACCGACTTAGGCAAACCGACTTACATAAATAATTTACATAGTGCGTGAAAAAGAAAAGTTCGTTGTAATCCTTTTGTCATCTTCTTTTCCGGTGGTTAACTTCATGGAGAGAAGAAGCTTAAGATGGAAGGAATATCTTTTTACTTTACTTTTTCTTAAAGTGATTCCTCTTATTTCTTCTTTTGTGGCTGATTCTAAAATTTGAAATGGTGGGGGGATCCACCATTTTGTTATGACGGAGTGAAGAGAAGAGATTTAAACTGTGGGTCCCACTATCTTCTTTTGCTATTTATTTTTTAAAATAAGAATCTACTTGTTGTTTGCCTTTGCTTGCCTGATCAATACATGATTTCTGAGGATGCTAAAATAATATTTTTATTCTTTTATACTTCTGTTCTTTTATCAATAGCTTGTAATTCTTCTTCAGTTAAACCTTCAAGCCAATGTTGTTCTAATGAAGATTCATCACTGATATGGCAGTCAAGATATGGAGATAATCTTTCATATACAGTTACATAATCACCTAGTTGTTGTAGTGACATCCAATGTCCTATTGAAATATGTCGTAATAGATTTGCATCCTGGAGTTGATGATAAAGCTTGAATTGATATATTCTTACCGCTCATAAAGACCATTATATTTCTATCGAAAACGAAAATGAAACGGCGAAGCCCATGTTGAAATTGTGCTATTTGATATAGCCTGTGATAATGTATGCTATCTGCAGTGTCATAAGTAATAGGCTGATGGTCATCGTCCCTCTGTTCTGCTTTAAAGAATCTGGGAGTTTTATGATTTTATAATATGCTTTGCTTCATCCATTAAATCATAAAAGTATGGACCAATGGATCTAATTAAAAGAGTAACTGAGGACATATCATTTTCTTCAAATAAATAAGATAATATCCGTTGGATATCTGGATGTCTAAAACAGGCGATTTGTTCTTCAAGTGGTTCGTCTCTGCTAATGATAACTTTGGATAGGAATCCAAAGTCCAAGAGGTCTCAGATACCCATTGTTGAAAGTTTTTCCATAGCTAAATGAAGTGACAAAGTTACTAATTGAAAGTTGATACAAAATTTACAAAGTGTATTTATATCTAAATGTAGATACAGAATTTAATGGAATATTATCATTATAAGCTGTCCTAATTTTTTCTTGACATTTAATCATATCAGATCTTTTAGTTTTCTTTAATATTTTTAATATCTTATATTTAATTTCATCTGGCATTTCTGGTAGATAAATATATTGCAGCTGTTTTTTTAAATTATTTTGAGAAATATCTATGATTATTTCTGCAAAATTATCTTTTTCTTCTTGCAGACTATTATAATTCTGAATTAACTCTTTATATTTTTTCTTTTCTTCTTCTAATTCTTTTTCTAATTCTTGTATTCTGACTTCTTGATTACTAATAACTATTTTCTGTAAATTTGCAGGGATTTTGGGTCTTAAACTTATTTGTCCTAATTCTGGGTTTAATTTTATTTCTTGTAATTGATTTTGTAAAAAAACTACATTGGTCATTTATTCCTGTAAAGCATAGAGTTAAGCAATTTAAAGTATTTAACATTGAACCGGTATCTGAACGATTACACCAGAGATTATCAGTAGGGTTCTTTGGTAATGGTTAAGAGGTGGAGTTAAGACTTTCAATTTGGTCTGCCTGACTTGGTAGGGAGAGGTGTCCAAAATGGACTAGGTTTGGGGCTGGTAGATCATAGTATGAAGGGGAATCTTGATATTCAGAGGAGGTTTTTTGGAATGAAGATGAGGATGACTTTTGCGAATCCATGATATTGTACCTGCATAGAACAAAAAGAATGTTATCTTACATCTACCTAATGAATTATCCGTAGATGAATTCCTGAATGCCTATATGATAATTCTTGCGAATCATCTAATTATGGTGGTTTAAAATCCGTAGATTTTAAATCTTTATTTTATCGCCGGATAAGAAATCAGAAGGAAATTATTTTTCCCTTTATATGCTTTAATGTACATTATAATTTCTATAGTAGTTATAAAATTCACCCATCTCTTACTATATATTTTTTTTTCATTTTATTTTTATAAAATGCACAATGTCTTCATTCTTTCTTATAGTAAATTTTTGTAAAATATAAATGTATAATGCGTTGATTACTCCTAATATTTCGTAATATAATGAGTACATAGAGGCTGAGAGTTGTCTAAAATTACCCAGGCATATCGATGCTTGTGTTTGACTTTTAATTCAGCACCCCATCCATCTTGAGAGGCGTCCACTATTACTATCTTATAGTCTGTCTCTAAGATTGAAGAAGAAATTATGAAAATCAAGGGAACTAGCGACAAAAGCAATCTTAGAAGAATTAATGAAAGGTTCATAAGAATAAAGAATTTGAACATATACAATAAAGACTCTAACATGATGACAGAAGAGACCACAACCCCTGGATATTCCAAATAAGAAAATTAATCATAAGGGACAACCAAAAGGGAAAAGTAAAAAAGAGAAAGGAAAGAGAGGAGAGAAATGATGACATTACTTGTGTGGGGTGGAAGAAGAGGATTCTAGAGATTATTATTAGAAAATTTTGTTTTGAAGGATTTTTTGTTTTAACAATTTGAAAGGGTCTCTAATCCAAATTATCTCCATGAGATTGATTTATGGTTCCTAATAGTAGAAGAATATATCAATGATTTAGAAGGGGATTTCACCTTCTTCCAGATCGGATATGAGAAATTGGGATCAATTGGATATCACTCAAGGAAATAGATGTGGAAGTTGTGGCACCATGTAATACAAATATCTTTCTCAATATATTCAAACCATGGGTCATTATTGATTTGGTATATTATATGATTCCCATTCAAATTGTTTAAGGTGTCCACATGAGGCTACCATTCTGATGAGGATTTAAATGAAGCAAAGAGCTATCGGGAAACCTGATTATTGCGTGGGTGAAGTAAATTGCCATTGGTAACATCACACCCCTCATTGGTTGTTTAGATCAAGATCATTGTTTGCCTCTAGATGATCTAGGAGGTGTAGTAGGAGAGGTTCTTTTAGTATCTTTGTAGAGTATTGGTTTTGAGTTCCATTAATGGTAGTCATATTCGTGGTAAATTTTTCCGAGATTAGGATGAAGCACAAAGCAACTGAGTGGTCGTGTCTGAATCTGAGTGAGTAAAACGTAAAAATTTTCGAATTCGACTTTTGACTATATCCAAATTTTTTTCCAATCCAAACCTCTTTGGGATATTTCTTGATGTCTATCTCAACGAGAATACGGCCAGATGGCTAGATCTATTGGCCGTTGCTTGGTCTATTTGGAGAGGTCTAAAAAAAGGCCAAACAAAGAAACAAAACTTGATGAGTGACATAATCCGCATGTTAGAAAAGCAAGCCAAAGAGGGACAATGGGAGATTCTTCTTTGACATCAAATAGGCGACCATTTCGATTGACAATTATGCACAAAATAAGAACGACGAAAACCCACGAGTAATCTAAATCATTAGAAAGTTGAATAAGAATGTGACGGAATCGACACCGATAGAGAAAGAACCCGTTAATTTTAAACTATGAAAGAAAGTGCAATGTTATCAAGAGTTAGTCAAGGAGAATTTACCCACCAAAGTGAACTCAAGGGCTTAGCAAGTTTCAACATCCCGACGTAACATTACATCACGGCAATCCACGATAAGAAGTCAAATGAGATTAAGGGCATTCGAAGCTAGGATCTTACCGAGATAAAGCATCTTTGAATGATTTAACATCGCATTAACAGTGCAATCAATCCAAAACCAGAGAGTCGAGCAAAGTCGGTGCCACCGAGAGGCGACGCCGGATTCAGAGACCGAGCCTCCGCCATTGCTCTAATCCAAGGACGCCACATACGGAGGAGTCAACGCGCCGAGAGAAGCCGCAGAAGCGCCAAATACCCGAGAACGGCCAATCCACCGAGGGGAACGCAAAGTCGCCAAAATCGCCAGAGAGGGAGCGCTGGGGTCATAGTGACTTAATTCCTAATCCTCAAGTCTTTTTGACTAATAAGAAAGAGTCAAATGGACATGATCTTTACTTGATTTGTCTAAATAGTGAAAGGTGTTAGAAGGTGTGCTTCCATTTATTGATTTCACTAATGCTTCTCACACATTAAAAAGTTTAGTGAAGATGATTTCAAAGAGTTGAAGTACATTTTTGAAGGAGGATTTAGGTATATTTTGGACTCAATGCTTTACTATGCCATAAGTATAGAATTTCAACATTGTTCTTTCTTTCTTCACTTTTCTTTTTTTTAATCTCAAAGTTACATGTAACCATCCTAGATATTTAATCCACTTTAGGTAAGACATCATAGGGTACTAACCTAAGAATTTTACTTTTTTTAGCATGCATGTACTTTATAGTTCTTTAAGCAGCAAAAACCAAAGTCAACTAGTGCTTCTCGAATGAAATCTATTTTTCTTTTTTGTTTGGATATATATATTATTTTTATTTTGTTGACATGATGCAATAGTTTATAAGGCCTTCTCTTAGATTCAACAAAAATCAAGAGATTCCTTTAAAGCTTTCACAAGTGTTTAAGAATCAGGGTAAGCAAACACTTGGATTCTCATGGAAACATTTTATTTTATTATTTTGTCCCTAATCAATAAAGGAATTGAAAGAATTAACTTATTTTCTAATAATAACCTCTCTAGAATCACTCTAGAATCAAAACAAAAAACCCTTCAAAGCAAAATTTTCTAATAATAACCTCTCTAGAATCACTCGCTCTTCTTCCACCCCACACAAGTAATGTGCCATCATTTCTCTCCTCTTTCCTTTCTCTTTTACTTTTCCCTTTGGTTGTCCCCTTATGATTAATTTTCTAATTTGAATATCCGTGGGGTCTCTTCCCGTCCGAATCGTTAGAGTCTTTGTCGTTCATAATATCAAGTTACTTGTTCTTATTAACCTTTCATTAATTCTAAGATTACTTTGTCGCTAGATCCCTGCTTTCATTCTTTCTTCAATCTTAGACATCTAATAAGATAAGAATGTGGGGCCTCTCAGAGATGGATGGGGTCTTTGAATTAAAGTCAAAAAAGCATATCAAAATACAGAAAAATTATGCAGATATGCCTCAGGTAATTTTAGACAACTCCCAGCCTCGATGACCTCATTAGATTACGAAATATTAGGAGTAATCAACGCATTACATGCATTTAAGCTATTTTTACAAAAATATTTCACTATAAGAATAGATTGTAAAGCCATTGTGCATTTTTATAAAAATAAAAATGAAAAGAAAATATATAGTAAGAGATGGGTGAATTTTATAACTACTATAGAAGGCAACGGCTATAATGTTACATTTGAACATATAAAAGGGAAAAATAATTTCCTTACAGTTCTTATCGGCGATAAAATAGAAAGATTTAAAATCTACGGTTTAAACCACCATAATTAGATGATTCATGATATCATATAAAGGTCGAGAATTCATCTACGGATAATTCATTAGGTAGATGTAAGATAACATTCTTTTTTGTTATACGATCATATGATTATGGCTCTTCATCTTCATTCCAAAACCTCTCGAATATCAAGATTTCCTTCATATGATCTAAATTGGCACAGTCCATTTTGGACACCTCTCCTACCAAGTCGGTACCCATTCCAAAAGTCTTAACTCCACCTCTTAACCATTGCGAACCTATTTGATAATCTACGGTGTCGTTTGGATCTGGGTTCATATTAAATCTTTAAATTCTGCTTCATCTTTCTGAGGAATAAATGCGATGTAGTTTTTACAAAATCAATTCTGAAATAAAATTAAACCGATTAGGACAAATAAGTTTAAGAAAAACCCGCAATTACTGAAAATAGTTATCGATGTCAAAGAATTAAAAAAAAAAGAATTAGAAGAAGAAAAGAAAAAATATAAAGAGTTAATTCAGGATTATAATAGTCTGCAAGAAAAAAAAGATAATTTTGCAGAAATAATCTTAGATATTTCTCAAAATAATTTAGAAAAAGCATTGATATATTTATCTACCGGAAATGCAGGATGAAATATAAAGATATTAAAACATTAAAGAAAACTAAAGATCGATATGATTAAATGTCGAAAAAAATTAGGGCGACATGATAATATTATCTGCCTGTATATTATCAACATTTAGATATATATAATACTTGTCATTGTAAATTTTTATCTGAACTTCAATTAGTAACTTTGTCACTTCATTTGCTTTATGGAAAAAACTTTCAACAATGGGTATGAGACCTCTTGGACTTTGGATTCACATCCAAAGTTATCATTAGACGCAACCACTTGAAGAACAAATGCTTTGTTTTAGACATCCAGATATCCAACGGATATTATCTTATTTATTTGAAGAAAATGATATGTGTCGGATTCTACTTAATTAGATCCATTGGTCATACTTTTATGATTTAATGGATGAAAGCCAGCGTATTATAGAAATGTAATAACTCTTTAAAGCGAAACAGAGGGGCGAATGACCGAGATAGCATACATTATCAGTATCATTGATTTTCAATTTCTCGGTATAGTTTTCATACATCTAGTATTCTCAGATAGAAATATAATGGTCTTTATGAACAGCAGACTGATCAGAGGAAGAATATATCAATTCAAGCTTTATCATCAACTCCAGGATGCAAATCTATTACATATTTTAAGGACATTGGATGTCACAACAATTAGGTGATTATGTAACTGTATATGAAAGATTATCTCCATATCTTGGCATATCGTGATGAATCTTCATTAGACAACGACTTGAAGGTTTAGCGAAGAAGAATTCATTGATGAAAGAATGAAAGTATAAAAGAATAAAAATATTATTTTAGCATCCTCAAAAATCATGTATTGATCAGGCAAGCAACGACAAGCAAAGGCAAACAACAAGCAGATTCTTATTTTAAAAAATAAATAGCAAAAGAAGATAGTGGGACCCACAGTTTAAATCTCTTCACTCCGTCATAACAAAATGGTGGATCCCCCCACCATTTCAAATTTTAGAATCAGCCACAAAAGAAGAAATAAGAGGAATCACTTTAAGAAAAAGTAAAATAAAAAAATATTCCTTCCATCTGAAGCTTCTTCTCTCCAGTTAAGCGCGAAAGAAGATGGACGATAAAATGATTCGAACGAACTTTTCTTTTCCTGATGTAATTATTTGTGTAAGTCGGTTTTCTTAGTCGGTTTATTTTCCTTATAAATAAAGTCTCAGTCTGTGGATATATTGAAAAATAGTTCTTTTATTTCTCTCGGTGTGTTTCCTAAGCAAGTAAGAGTCTGTAAGTATTTTTATTTCCTAATAAATATGTTTTAATTTTCATTATGCTTATGCGTGAGTAGTTATAGCTATGGGGAGATATGATTAATTTATTTTCATGAGTAATTAGGCTTTCTTCCTATAAATATAAATATATGCGAACTCTTGATTAAGTTTTTTGTATTAACGAACTCTGTAATAACCTACATGGTAGGTGATGAAACGATGAAGGTATCTTTGTAAGTCGCCTGTGTGGCTTAGGTATGTGTCAATTCGATCCCAATAGGCGTTCGATGTATATTATTCTGAGTTTAATCAGGTCTCTGTTGAAGTATATAAATAAAATTAAGTTGCAAGGATGATGCTTATATTTACGGGATAGAGTTAGCATCTACTATGAAGAAGCTTGATCATATCTACTCAGGGGGTGAACATTCATCTCATATTATATCTGCATAATAATTAAACATGACATTAGGATTACAAAATTTTTATAATATGGATTTAGAATTATGCCTAATACAAATATTTTTTGAAAAGTATTAATAAAATTAATGAAAGCATTACGTAGGAAGTTCTTGCATTACACGTCTTATAGATAGGAATCCTTCCATGATTATTCCGAATTAAGATTTAAATTATATAATTACTATAGCCAGAGGATAAAAGATTTATCTGAGGAAAGGGAATATATTATTCTTTAAATGGGTCTCGAATTAGCAGAACATTTCCTAAATAATAGAAATATAAACATCCTAAATAATATATTGGTTAAATTTAGAATTAGGTTCAAAAAAGCGTAAAATAATCACAGTTGAAAATCATAAGTTCTTATGTCTCTTTTCCAAAGATTATTCTCATGAAATTCATAGTCATAATCACGAACATACCATGTTAAATTTATACAATTGATATACATCTACAATTAGTTGAATCATTAAAATTACATGAAAGTAGAGTCTAGAATTTTAGAAAATCTATAAAATATTAGGTGATTTAAAACCTTAATTCCAAGAGAATCTAGATTATATTAAGGATCAAAATTCGACATTTTAAAACAAATAAAAGAACCTCGAATTTAATAGAAAAACTAATAAAAATTATTAGAAGTGGAAGCCTAATATTAGAAATCAAGAAGATTTTTCATGAGTAAGTTTGAAGAATTACTGAGATATATAAAGAACTTTATTAGAAAAATATCATGATAATTGATAGGATTAACAAATTATATGAAATTGGGGAAGTGATTAAAATATTAAAAATATTTTTACTATTAGAATTATATCAAAAAACTAGAACAGTAGAAGATAAACTTAAAACTCTTGAGGAACGTACGGTAGGTATAGCTACACAAAAATATTTAAAAATACTTTCGGAAAGTATAAGTACTGGTAAAGAAATAATAATCAAGGTCCATTCACTTTATTTAAGAAAAAATCCCCAACCTTTGATAGGAAAATATCAGAAATAATAGGTTGAATCGCGTTAGGCAGATTGATAATGGTAAAATTAACCTTATTAATATAAAAAAAATGTATGATACATTATTATCCAAATCATCATTATACAAACTTTATCGAACAAAAGGTTAGTTGTGTCAGATATAGATCAAATGAGTTTACTAATAATAGTAAAGGGGAACAAATTAGAAATTGACAAAGAATGTCAATACATATTGGATTAGTTATGATAGGTATCAAAGGCCTTCATAGGAAAAATCTAGGAACTAAAATATTAGTCATCCTTTTTGACAATCGATGGAATGAATTAGTTAAGTCAATTATAGGATCTTTCGAAATAGATATGAATGATAATGGAGCCATTATATACTTTATCCCAAATTATATTATGGACACAAAGGAATGTATACAACATCTCCAAATTGGTATTAAAACCAAAGGATATGACATGGTTTCCGGATCATTAAATTTAAGAATTACAACTGGTTTTATAGGTAAAATGCAAGAACTTTCTAATGTAAAATTCAAATTAAATAATGAAGCATTAAAGAATGTTCAAGTCGAGGAATTATGCATTAGGGGAAAGAAATTTAGTTGAATACATGAGGCGAATGGAATTTACATTCATTTTAGATAAATCAATTCTAATTATAAGAAAATCATGTATTTCAAGATGTTAATTAGTATGAGATTTTCGATTATCGTGAAACAAAATAAACAAGAATCAGATGATGATTTAGAATCTATTCAATCTGAATTAAAAAGATCTAGATAATGGAAGAAATGGAAGAAATTGACTTTAGTCAGATTCATACATATGAAGATTTACAAGATTATGTGTTTAGTATGAAATCGACTTATTCAGATCTACAAAATCGTTATAATTTTGAATTAGCATTTAATAATAAATTTAATCAAAATTTTGATTGGAAGACAATTGATTGAATATAAAAAGAAATTAAAATAGATCAATCAATGGATTTAGGAGAGAAGTTATACCTCATCGATAGGGAAAAGACCTGGAATTTGATCCATTTTGGTGAAGATGGAGATCCGGGGAAAGGCAATATAGGCACAGTACATCGTCTTGATTATAGGGAAGAAAATAATTATAAATATAAAGGAGCACGTAGAGCGAATTAATTTAATCCCTAGGAATGGAACAATATTAACCATTAATCTTAATACTGCAAATGTGGGAATCATAATATCATTGATCTGATAAGCTTGGGCAAACGGTGATAAAAGTGGAATAGGAGATATGTTTGCATTTTAGAGCATTATTGGAGAAAGCTAGCAAATATTTTTAATGAAGAAAATGAAGAAAAGCGGTGAAATAGAATCCTTAAGACAATTAGGGGATAATCCATACAATTTTACCAAATTCATCAGAACACTTATATTAGGTTTTGACCCTAGTAGACAAAATACCAATATTCAAGATCATGCATATAGAAATCTAGAACAATTAAGTTTAGCAGATTGGTCCCAGATAGATAAATTTTGCAAATTATATGTAACCTATGCTAGTAGAGCAGGAAAATATTTTGATGAAAAAATTTCGAATAGATTTTTAATTAAATTACCTGGAGAATTAGGAAAAGAAATAAATGAAAAATGAAAAAAGTACTTATTCCCCAGAAACTACTAAAAATATTGGAATAGGACCTAGAATTGTATTTACATTTAATATTTTACAAGAAAAATGTAGGGAATATAAAATCAAAAATAAGTGAAAAACAATCATATTACGTTACAACATATCGACTCAAAATTTTCCTGAAAAATCTTATAGAAAATGAAGGATACTTAGAAAATCACGAAGAACTACATATAGGAAAGATACAACAACAACAACAACAAAGCCTTAAGGGGTCATTTTGAATCCTTCGTCTCCGTGTGTCTATTATGTGTCAAATTCTCATTTAATTCGGTATACTAAGATCATTTTTATACATCTTGTAAAGTCTTTTTAGGTTCTACCTTTTTTCTTAACATAAGGAAAATCTCCATCTACTCTCTGTCAGTCATCTACGGACGGCTTTATGTGTGCAAGCGTCTCCTCTTATCTACCCAGCTACTCAACTTTTTTTATACTCATTTTGCATTCTATCTCTAAGGGTAAAAAACCACTCATCCACGAGCATCCTCATCTACGTAACTTAACTTAGTCTTATGTTTCTCTTTTATTGGCCAACATTACACCATAGGTCATTGCTTACTTACCATCTTATAAAATTTTCCCAAGTTTAAGTGGAACTTTTCTATCACATAATAGGCAGGATGTTCCTCCACTTCAACCATCCAACTTGAATTCTAATATCTCCATCTATTTCACCATCATTTTGAACAATAGAGCTAAATATCTAAATCTTATTAATGACTTGATCAAAGTCACAAACGTCTCCAAAAACTAAAACTTTACAACTAAAATTACACTCCATATATTGGGTTTTAGGTCTTACCCTTTAGACTAAAGTTGACCTCCATAATTCAAGTTTACGGACTCCTCTCTCTTATCAACAAGAAGAATGTCATCGACAAAAAGCATACACCAGGGTACATCTTCTTGTAAATGCCTCGTAAGAACATCCATAACTAAAGTAAAAAGATAAGGGCTTAAGTGTTACAGGAAAGATAGAAATGTTAAAAAAATCAAGTACACGAAAATGTCATTGTTATATCTGTGGATCTCCTGATCATTTAGCAAATCAATAAGCGTATTTAAAATAGAATACATTAATGGGTTTAGAAGACGATATTGTTAGTATATCATCAATGAATCTAAAGATACAATATATAGTATAAGCGATGACTCGGATAATGAATCCCAAACATCGGATAATCTATGGATGGATTAATAATAAGCGATGAAAGATGAAAATTACAACAATGAATAATTGCTAACACCTATTTGAATTAGGAAAGGTAGTATGAAAAAGAATGTTTTAATTGTACAGAATTAAGCATCATAGATATAGATGTTAATTATTAATATTTTAGAAATCACTTATGTTTACAAAAACATTATAATCAAAATCATTACTATATAAAGCCAAAGGAAACTATTGACATGTAGTGCAGAAAGAATAAATCTAGAATTAGAAAAATCCATTTGGAATGGATAAAATTTTATTTTGATTAGAAAAACTCGAGGAAAAAGATCAGCTTCGAGAAAAACAATATCAAGAATTTATACAGAAATATAAAAAAGATAAGTCTAAAATAAAACATAAACTTCATAAAATTAAATTAGATCTCACAATCTAAGAGATCTTCTGAATCCTCTAATATAATTAGTGATCCGGGAGATGTTTCTGATATTAATAAAATAGATCTAGCTGATATTACTACTGAAACAAGAGTAGCTAAACAATATCCTACATCATTAATAGCAGTTATGGCGAAAATTACTTTGAAGACAAATGCGAAATAGTTGGCGTTAATGTCGATGAGTGGTAGGTTATTACACAAAATCTATTACCCTCATTATTGACTTTCATCCTACAAATACTACTACATCTTAGGACTCATACTTTAGCGTTCAATAAAATGTCAGTAATTGATTCAATTTTTTGTTAATTATGAAACTTTAGAGCTTACTGAAAAGTATATTTTACCAAAAATATTAGTCCACTCAGCTCCTAATAAAGAATTTATATTAGGTTTAAACTTTATGCTCAGTATGGATGGACAGATTACCATTAATAAAAATTATTTATGTATTAGTAAAAGGACTGCCCTCATAACTACTAATAAACATCAGAGTTACGTTGAGAAACGTGGTGGGCCTATAATAACTAAATCTAAATCTATTCCTCCTCCTGATGAGCCAATCTTAGTTCCTCACTTAGCCACCTGTTATAAACAAGAACCCACTCATTCTTATCAGATCCCTAAACCCTTAGAAAAACTCTTCCAATTAGCTGAAGAAATTAGGAGAAAACCCTTTCAACATTGGGATAAAAATCGAACTAATATTCCTATTCGATAAGGATTTAATTAAATCGTCTTAAGAATTAGAATACTCCACTGATAAGGAAGAATTTAGAATCCAAATTACGACTTAAAAACCAGGGTTAATCCCTAAATCACATGGTGCAAGATTTATAAAGACGTGTAGAGAGATAATAAGAGGAAATTTAGAATGGTAATTAACAAACGATTAAATGATATCGAGGAAGATGGATATAAAATACCAGACAAAGATATGTTAATAAATTTAATTCAAAATAAAAAATATTTTAGTAAATTTGATTGTAAATCTGGTTTCTGGCAAATAAGATTAGATAATAAATCAATCTCATACACAGCTTTTACTACACCATTAGGACATTATGAATGGTTAATCATGCCCTTTGGATTAAAAAATGCACCTAGTATCTTTCAGCACAAAATGAATAAAATCTTTGGACATTTAGATTATGTCTTAGTATACATAGACGATATACTTGTAGCATCTCATATATTACAAGAACATTACAAACATGTGAAAAATGTATTATAAGAATGTATAAAACATGGTATTATCCTCTCAAAGAAGAAAATTGAAATAACTAAAGAATATATTAATTTTCTCGTCAAAAAATAGAGAAATTGAATTACACCAATATAGCGAAAAAGTCTTAATTTCAGGATAAATTAGAAGAAACAAAAAATTACAAAATTCTTGGGGTATTAAATTATCTTTGACCCATATAAAGGATTTAGGAAAACTATTAAATCCTACAGAAAACATTTACGACGATATTTTAACTTAGAAGATATTAAAATTATCCAAAAGATTAAAGAGCAAGTTAAACACCTCCTAAAATTAACACTCCCATTAGAGACAGACTATAAGATAGTAATAGTGGACGCCTCTCAAGATGGATGGGGTGCTGAATTAAAAGTCAAACCTTATAAAGAAGCATATCAAAATATAGAAAAATTATGCAGATATGCCTCAGGTAATTTTAGACAACTCCCAGCCTCTATGACTTCATTAGATTACGAAATATTAGGAGTAATCAACGCATTACATGCATTTAAGCTATTTTTACAAAAAGATTTCACTATAGAACGGATCAAGTCGTTGTTATTTTATAAAAATAAAAATGAAAAGAAAATATATAGTAAGAGATGGGTGAATTTTATAACTACTATGAAACTATATAATGTTACGTTTGAGCGTATAAAGGAAAAATAATTTTACTGATTTTCTGGCGATAAAATACCCAAAGAAAGATTTAAAATCTGATTTCACCATAATTAGATGATTCAGAATTATCATATAGCGTCGGGAATTCATCTAGATAATTCATTGTGTAGATGTAAGATAACATTCTTTTTTGTTCATCGCATCTATCACTGGATTCAATCCTCATCTTCATTCCAAAAAAATCGAATATCAAGATTCCCCTTCATACTATGATCTACCTTCAAATTATTTTGGACTTCTCCTACCAAATTGGCATGCCGGCCTTCACCAAAGTCTTAACTCCACCTCTTAGCCATACCCAACAAACCATACTTGATAATCTCTGGTGCAATCGTTCTGACACCAGCTCTATGATCAATACTTTGAATTATTTAAATCTTTGTTTCTCAGAAATCAATGATCAATTAGAGTATTTACAAAACCAAAACTCTCTCTACCCCCAATCAAATCAAAAACCAAACAGTCAAAGTTTAGAAAATGAATTGGAAAAAGAGAAAAGAAAAAATAAGGAGCTATTATCTGAAAAAGAAGAATTTGCAAAAATAATTCTAGATATTATAAAAGAAAATTTGGAAAAACAATTCCAGTATCTATATCTATCAAATATCCCTATTGAAATAAAAAATAAACTTTTCCAGACAGTGAAGAATACAAAGCAGAAAGATATGGTAGAATGCCAAGAAAAAATTAGATCGGCTTATGAACTAAATAAACCCATACGAGGTATCTCATATTCATATCAAACTTTAGATCTTCTTCGTAATCCTTTGTCCTTTGTCGTTTTGCTCAAATCATTTTCGATTATTCCTTTCTCTCCATAGCGTATGTTAAATCGTTTTATCAATCTGATTAAAATCATAAATTAACTATATCACTAATTATCGGTAGATCTTTCTCGAAGAGCAAATTTCATCTCTTGATCCGATGCAAAGGATTTTATCCTATTGAAATCAACGTTTTTATCACTTTTGCTTATTAAATCTAGGCAAATACTTTGAAGATTTGATGGACCATGACATGTCATGAAATTATAAGTACTGCTTTTACAGAATAGAAAATTGAAGACCATCATATACGAGAAAATCTTTGGCGCCTTCTCCACCATAGATTATATCAAATTGCTAATCTCCAGCTTGGAATTTATCGTCCAAGATGGCATTCGCATTTAGCCTATCAAGATAAAAATATGATAATTTTCCTCAATATCGGATTCATCAGAGGAAAAATTTATCATTTTCAATTTTATTGTCAACAAAGCGTATTTGCACATATCAGGATTAAATGGGCATTCACTACTGTGATTATCAAAGTGTATTTCAACGATTCTCCCCTTTTCAAGGTAGTTTTTCGTCATTAGAAAATAATAATTGGTTTGAAGGTCTTGACGATGAAGAATTAATAAATATGATTAATAGGATGGAGCTATAATTATAGCTTCTACAGCAAATTAAAAATAAATCTTCCTTAGCAAGCAAGCACACTCGAAGTAAAGAGCAGTACAGTACGAATGAAGAAGCAAATCCACCTCCACGGCACCTCAATACAATTTCTACAAATGTGGGGCCCAGGGCATCAAATTATCAGCATACTATATATTAAAAATCATGTATTGATCAGGCAAGCAACGGCAAACAAAAGCAAACAACAAGCAGATTCTTATTTTAAAAAATAAATAGCAAAAGAAGATATTGGGACCCACAGTTTAAATCTCTTCTCTTCACTCCGTCATAACAAAATGGTGGATCCCCACCATTTCAAATTTTAGAATCAGCCACAAAAGAAGAAATAAGAGGAATCACTTTAAGAAAAGTAAAGTAAAAAGATATTCCTTCCATCTTAAGTTTATTCTCACCGCATGAAGTTAAGCACCGAGAAGAGAAGATGGCTCAAGGATTACGACGAACTTTTCTTTTTCACGCACTATGTAAATTATTTATGTAAGTCGGTTTATTTTCCTTATAAATAAGGAGTCAGTCCAGTCTGTGGATATATCGAAAAATAGTTGAAGCTTTTATATTTCTCTCAGTGTGTTTCCCGTAAGCAAGTAAGAGTCTGTAAGTATTTTTATTTCCTAATAAATATGTTTTAATTTTCATTATGCTTATGCGTGAGTAGTTATAGTGTTCTCCCCATAGGGGAGATATGATTAATTTATTTTCATGAGTAATTAATTTCTCTATACGAATATAGGTATATACGCCAAACTCTTGATTAAGTTTATGTATTAAACAGTAACTTGAACTCTGCTAATAACCTCATATTTTAGCATGGTGATGATGCGATGAAGGTATGTTGTAAGTCGCTTGGCGCTAGCTTAGAGGCAGCGTAATCATCAATCCCACGATCCAATGTTCCTCGTGTATGTTATTAAAGTTTAATCTCTCTGTTGAAGTATATAAATAAAATTAAGTTGCAAGGATGATGCTTATATTTACGGGATAGAGTTAGCATATACTTATGAAGAAATTTGATCATATCTACTCAAGGGGTGAACATTCCTCATCTCATATTATATTTGCATAATAATTAAACATGACATTAGGATTACCAGAAAATTTTTATAATATGGATTTAGAATTAGTACCTATAGATACAAATATTTTCTAGCATGAAAAAGTATTAATAAAATTAATGAAAGCATTAGTATAGAAATACAGGAAGTTTTTAATGCATTACAATGTACTATAGATAGGAATCCTTCCATAAATTATTCCGAATTAAGATTTAAATTATATAATTACTATAGCCAGAGGATAAAAGATTTATCTGAGGAAAGGGAATATATTATTCTTTAAATGGGTCTCGAATTAGTAGAACATTTCCTAAATAATAGAAATATAAACATTAGTCCAGAAGAAGTCAACGCACTATATAAGCAGATTATACAGGGATTAGAAAAAGTAAATTATCTACCTATTAATATTAACAATTATAATACAGAAGAAAAAATAAAAATATTATATGAACAAATTATCCAAGAATTAGAAATAATAACAGAAAAGTTAAGGCAATTAACAAACTGTTTTCCTCATATCCCAAGTATATCAGGAAGATAAAAAGCCATTATACTCATATAATTTTAGAAATAGAAAATTACATGAGCCATTGAAATAGAAGAATTGCATGAGTGTGTTTAGCGTAACCCTCATGAGTTCAGTCAATAGCAATCAACATAGAAACCCGCACACCCCCCGAATTGGTAGATCTGCATAATTTTTCTGTATTTTGATATGCTTCTTTGTAAGGTTTGACTTTTAATTCAGCACCCCATCCATCTTGAGAGGCGTCCACTATTACTATCGTATAGTCTGCCTTTAATGGGAGTGTTAATTTTAGGAGGTGTTTAACTTGCTCTTTAATCTTTTGGATAATCTTAATATCTTCTAAGTTAAAATATTTTTATCCTGTTGTAGAAGTTTTTTTGTATAGGGATTTAATAGTTTTCCCTAAATCTTTTATATAGATTAGCATTTAATAGTCACAAATTCTGTAATTCTTTTGTTTCTAATTTATCCGGAAATTCAAGACTTTTTTCGCTATATGGTTTTCTAATTCAATTTCTCCTTTGCCTATTTTTTGACCGAGAAAATTAATATATTCTTTAGCTATTTTAATTTTCTTCTTTGAGAGAATAATACCATGTTTTATACATTCTTGTAATACATTTTCCACATGTTTGTAATGTTCTTGTAATGTATGAGATGCTACAAGTATATCGTCATGTATCAAGGCATAATCTAAATAGATTTTATCTATTTTTGTCTTTGAAAGATACTGGTGCATTTTTTAATCCAAGCATGATTAACCATTCATAATGTCACAAATGGTGTAGTAAAGTGTATGGGATTGATTTATTATCTAATCTTATTTCAGAACCGATTACTCAAATTTACTAAAATATTTTTTATTTTGAATTAAATTTATTAACATGTCTTTTAATCTGGTATTTTATATCCATCTTCCTCAGTATTATCATTTAATCGTTTGTAATTAATTATCATTCTAGCTTTTCCTCTTATTATCTCTGCATGTCCTCTTACTATAAATGCAGCAGACCTATATTCAGATTTAGAAGGTCTGATTAACCCTAGGTTTTTAAGTTTTGTAATTTGGATTCTAAATTCTTCCTTATCTAGTGAAGAGTATTCTAATTCTTTAGTACGTATGACTAAATCCTTATTGATAATAGGAATATTAGCTAGTTCCTGATTTTTATCCCAATGTTGTAAAGGGTTTTCTCCGATAATCTGAATTTCTTCAGCTAATTGGAAGAGTTTTTCTAATAAAGCTTCTTTATATATCTGTAATTCTTCAAACTTACTCATGCTAGAAGAATCTCCTTGATTTCTAATATTAGGGCTTCCACTTCTAATAATTTTTTATTAGTTTTTTCTATTAAATTCTGAGGTTCTTTTATTTGTTTTAAAATGTCAGAATTTTGATCCTTAATATAATCTAGATTCTCTTTAGGAATTAAGGTTTTTAAATCACTTAATATTTTAGTAGATTTTTCTAAAATTCTCTGGACTCTACTTTCATGTAATTTTAATGATTCAGCTAATTGTAGATGTATATCAATAATTGTATTTAACATGGTATGTTCAGGAAGAGTGATCTAGTTTTGAACCTTCCTTAATCATGGTGGAATCAACTATGACATTTTAGAGCTGCAAGCTATATGAGCCACTTAATTGTAACGAAAGAAAAGGTCTTTTGTGGAAGACGCAAAGGAGTTTCTACGAGCTTGTTATATTGATCTTTTCCTACAATGCAAAACCTACCAAGTATAATCTCGCGTATCTCTAAGAAGACACTGGTCCATTCATATCCCTTGGGATACCATTCTTACCCTCCTTCAATATTTCCTTTTTCTAGATCTATTAATAGACTCCAATTTTATTTGAATAACAACCTGTCCACTTTGGAGAGTAGAGGACTGGATTCAGTCCCAGGCCATTTCTTGAAATGGGCAGCTTTGGGATTCAGCCGAGGGTCCAGATTTGCTACTGGATTCACACCATTGCAGGGGAAGCCTCTTGATTCCATAATTGACATTGAGAGGGCCAAACTCCAATCACCGGAGGACCTTATTTCTGCATGGGAAGATGTAAGATTTATTCTTGATCATCACACTATTAGGTGATGCATTTTGTTTTTATTTTTAGAGCCCATTATCACTAATTTTACTTTAGCTACTTTCCAGGCAAGAGTAATCAGAATTTCTAATTTGTTACTTTGTTTTAATAACCAGTATCATCTGGGAAGAGGTCATATAGGTACAGCCATCAAAGCGCAATTGCACCATGCCTTGGAGCAAAGATCTATATCTTGGTATATATATATATATTTCTCTTCTTGCTCTTTTATATGTTAGATTTGGTTTAATTTTCTATCATTTGATCTATCTTACTTTGACTTTACTGGATGGTTTTCTTGTAGCCGGCATTTTGTTATTCCATTGTGGAGGGGAAGTGGCTATACGAATATGTTCATTCAAGGTTGAGCCAGTTATTACTGAAAAAGCTTCCTAGAAGTCATCTTATTGTTCTTTTAAAATTGGATCAACTTTTTATACTTTTTTTTTTTTAAGTTTCATAGTGCTTTTCTTCACATGCATTTAATTTGCATTCATGCTTTGGTTTTGTGAGTGGTAGTACCATCATGTTGATATGAGATGCCTCCATCTAGTTGTTAATAGATGAGCAGCTGTAATGTCCATGAACATGGGACGTTCATGTTCGAGCTGGATTAGAGCTATTCTAAATGGATGATTATTTTTTAGGACAGGGGCATTTACATGCATATCACATAATTCTTATATATTTACACATTTAACATTTGAACTTAAGATATTCATATACACAGCACTCAAAATTTTAATATCACATCAAAATATCACTATTATTATTTTTTTAAAAGTGAATATACCTTTTCATCCATAGGTAAAGCGTTAGAAATGTATGTAAATATTAAACTTTTGATATTATATATTTAAATACATAGAAATTGTGTGGTATATATGAAAATATTTTTATTTTTATTTTTTACTTGTGTTATTTTATGATCATTTATATATGAACTTTAGTTACTTAATTTCTTGTCATAATTGAACTGATTTGCAATACACATTAGCCTAATTTATCAAACCATACTGTTATTGCCAACTATTTATATTCTATGCAGTGATATATATTTGAGGCTTATAAGCTGTTTCTTACCAGAATGTTTTCCCTCTCTCCAGTACAGATGCCCAACATGCTCTTCACTGGACTTGAGGATTACAAGAGAAGGGGAACTCAAGCCCTTACTTAACTGTCACCCATTACACAGAATTTGCAGAAAGCAAGGGTGTAGTGCTCCTTCGAGGGGACGTCGTGCTTCCAAGCAAGCTCAGCGACTTGATGGCTTCTAGAAACTTCTCAAACCTTCTACCTCAATGATGTGAAGTACAAGCTTGTGGAGAGGTTCAACAAAGAAACTCATGAGTTTGAGTTCAATGATGTGCTAAGAGCACTAGAAATGCCTGTTTTGTGATTATAATTTTGCCAAATTTGGGGTTCTGTGTGTTGTGATTTTAAGGGCTATAAATCTTGAGTAATAATGTTGGGCTTTAGCAGAAAAAAAATGTCATTTTAGTAAATTGTTTCAGTGTTGTTTTTTTGGGTTACTTAATTCTTGTAATATACTATTTGTATTTGGATAATTACAGTTTTATTTGTATGTGAACTATTGCTTTGCTGAAAGGATTTGTGACTTGTTTTCATCTTTAGTATCTCTGTTCTGATCAGCAAAAGATTTAGGAGTTGTCCTTATTTACTCTATTATATATATATATATATATATATAGCTTGGTATGATCTAGAACATTTCAATGTATTGTATGTTTTACATTTTTTTTTTTTAATATTTTCATTTGTCATTTAGAAACTTATATAGCTAGCCATGATATAATTGAAGCATTAAAAATGAGTGGTGGAGCCTCTCCTTTATAAATGAACACCAATCCTATTTTTTCTCTTTTCTTCGATCTATTTTTTCTCTTTGAAAGTTGTATTCCTAAAGCCTTGTAAGGACTATATATATTGCATAAAATGCATATAACTTGAGAGAACATGAAATCATCCCAAAGCTTGAGAGAAAATGAGCTTATCAAAATAGACTTTAAATAAGTACACTATAATCAAAGCAGGCTATTTTATTTTGGAAATAAATTTTAGATATATTTTACTAAGTGCATAATATATATATATATATATATATTGATATTAATTCAAATAAGATTTAAATAATATACATTTAATTAATATTTTTTTATGATATGTCTATTTAGTTATTTAGGTCCACTATATATTTTTTATTTGTACTTCGGTCTCATTCAAATTAAAAAAAAAAACAATTTTAAAATTTTTAAAAATGATTCAGTTTTTTATTTTATTTAAATAACTATAAAAATAGTAAAAAAATATTAAATGAACATATTTTCAAAAAAAAAAAATTGATGCCGAACAGATAGACGATGGCATCATCCCTACGGCCCAAATTATGCTCTACTAGAACAATTATTTTCCTTGTGATTTGGCTGATTTATTGCACAATGTATGTTGATCTGTCATTGGACGGTTGAGATGTTATCGCACCAAAAAATTTCAGGGCATAGTTGATGGATATTTTTTGATCACGTGGCACTATTCAAGTCTCACAATCCTCCGATTTTCTTGGAAACTACTAGATAGAAAAACGAGAAAAATGGCAAAATGCAGTACAATCTAGAACAATCGCCGGAGAGTGTTCTGGAAATCCTACATTTTTGCAAAAACACGCTTCAAAACTTTATAATGACGGTTGAGTACCCGTGGCACTTGGCAGTAATAAAACCAAAACACTGAATTAAAAAAGTTTATTTATATTTATTTTATCAGTAATTAAATAAAGTTGAAGAAGTCATAGTTTTTTGACATATATAAATAAATTTGATTATTGATTCAGTTATTTATTTATATTATATACATTCAAATTTATTTGATCAAATTATATTGATCTTATTAGGTGCAAGCAGTGAGTCGAGCTCGAGCCACATCAAACTCGAGCTCGACTCATACTGTAGAGTATAGGCTTGGGCTCGAACTTGGCTCGTGAACAATGAATCAAGCTCGAGCTCGACTCATTTTTATGAGCTCGATTAAAAAGCTCGAGCTCGGCTCGTATGTAAGCTCAATTAGTGCTCAATTAGACTAGAAAGAGCAACAAAAAAATTAAAGAGCAATTAAAAAAATTACATAATATTTACTGAATTAATTTGAGATATTATATTATAAAGATATTCAAATCGAGTTCAATTAAAGAGCGATAAAAAAAACACAAAATATTGAAACAAAAGATTTAATACTCAAAGAGCTACATGAAAGTTACAGAGTTAAACCTTCAATCTCCTATCTATTTATAAAAAGAAAAACATAAAATAAAACTGAAATCAATAACATCTATTGATCCCTTTGAGAAAAGCAAAAGCGAGAGCAACATGCCAACAATATTTAATTTGAGTCATCCAACCGAGGAAATATCACTCCAGTTGCAGTGATCCAAGACTCCAACTCCAAGTATCCAACTACCTAAACAAAATTTCTGCAAGATACTAAAGAGAAAATAATCATAGATAAATAAAATAAAGATAAAACACAAATATAAGAGATAGAGAAAGAGAAATGCTCGGGCTCAGTCAAATCATCTCAAGGAGCAACAATATATGTGAGCATCCAAACTTCATTAAGAAGGTATATAATCACATATAATGCTATCAGCCAAAGTGAAAAAATGAGAAACATTATAGCCATCACAGCCAGCATATCTAATTTAAACCAATCAACCAAGTCAAACAGCCATTAGTGTTCCAACTTTCAAGACTTGTAGGTCCTGCATCAACAGAAAGGGAAACAGCCGGTCAGCAGCCACCAAATAAATCAAAATCCAAAAAAATAGACCAATCACAATAAGCCACTAGGTCCACACAGGTAGAGAAGCCGAAAGCCATCAAATAGCAAAAGGACCAACTAACCTATACACCAAAAAAAAAATCAAACAACCACTCCCACAATAATAATAGAGTTAGCAGCCCAACAAACCAAAATCCAAAAAACAGACCGATCAAAATAAGTCCAAGACAGTAATAGAAATAATAGGACTAGCAGTAAAGCCCTCATCAACATTAGAGAAGACCAAAGCCCAAAATGAGGCAAGACACCAAATACAATCACCTCTCATAAAAACACCAATCAGAGCTCCAAGCCTCCAATGCTGATAAAAAAACAACCACTAACACCACCCAGTAGAGATTAGAGAAGCCAAAAGGACTAGCTAAGCTAGACACCAAAAACCATCAAATAGCCACCAAGTAGGCAAATAACATCCAGAGTCCACCCAACAGCAGAAAGAAAAAACCAGAACATATAGGAAGGCTACCAGCAACATAACCCAAATCGAAACAAACATTGAATATCCAACCACACTCCAAGATTTACACCAGGTCAGCACTCCAACCAAACCTTAGAGAAAGAATAGAAGGGATCACAGGCAGGCAAAAGAACAACCACAAGACCAGGCCCACAACACATAATAGACAACCACCCATAAAACAACATCAACATATAACAAACAGGCAAAGCATCATTACAACATATTGAGAGGGCATTGATTCAAGCTCAGAAAATTCATGTGATTGAATAAGCACCAAGGGAGTCAAAATACTTAGGTAGCTACCAGCACACATCCAGAGATGTAACTATAATAAAGTAGCTATCAACATCCAAGGGATACATGGGCAACTATCTAAATTTTAGATTATAAAATCATGAGCACTTGTAACAATTTAATTAACTATCTTTTTATATCATAGCTATCGTCATCAATCTCCCTCTAATATTTTCAAATATTGGCAAATCTTTAAAGATAACTACTATCAAATATCCAAAAGATGGACAACTATCACAACTAGCTACCAACATCCATGAGATTGGTCATTGACTCATTGGTGGGCAGCTTTCTTCTTTGCTATAGCATATTAAAAGTAATTAGCAATTGAAAAAATAAAATATAGTCTACTAAACCAAGAACTGAAATTCATAAAAAGCTTAAACTTCAAATAGGAACTACATAAGCACTAAACAATAAATATAAAGTCTACTAAAGAAAGCAAGTAATATCAAGTCTTTTTGATGTTGAAGAGTAATCATCTTTAATTCCTCATTTCTCCATTAAGTTATTGGTAGGAGACCTAGGGGAATCTCAATCTCTTCATCTTCTTCATAATAAACATACAATGTAGTATAATATTATTAGCATTAAAATAAATATGAAACTAATTCAAAAATATTAAGGTGATAAATAGATACATTGATTCTCTCTTTCAAGCCATAATGAGAGCGAACCCAGTTAGAGCCACATATAAGAGCTTGAACAGTTTCCACTCTAAACTTTGAACGATAAGTGTCAACAACTCTCTCTCTCACTTGCGAAGGTCGAAGTTCGTGCTAATTGGAATAGATAAAATATCAAGCTTATTCTTGAGAGTATATGATATTTAAGATTGTTTCTTTTCCACCAAGCAATTACATCAAAATTATGACCTTCTAGACATATCTCTAACACATCTTCAAGATAGTTATCCATATGTCGATTTGGTAGGCATTCTACTTGATTTCTCTAATACATAAGCAAAAAATGCCAACTATATTTTCTGAGAGTATCTTGAGTTGACTTTCTACTGTTGCTTGTGCTACTTTTACCTCTAAATATCCCACCACTTGTAGCTTCAACTTCTGGTTCAAAGCATTCAACATACTCTTCATATAACTCAAACAAGAACTATGAACAAATACAATATTTTAAATGCTTTCATCTCCTTCATAGATCATAGGGTATGCAAACTCAATGACAACAAATTTCATCCTTGGTCATGACAACAAATGACATCAAGATTACAATCGCCCCAATATTTTTCAATTTTTTTTCATTTTACTAGTCATATCTTTGATGAAATCATCAAAAGATAGTGCACTATCATTCAATATTTTTTTATAATACAAATTTGTGAGAGAAATAGATTGGATGTTGGATATTCAGTGATGAAATGATATTGGTAGCCTCATTAAAAAAACCTAGAATATCACAAACTTTTTCTATTTTATTACATTCATCCTCTATAGGGCAATTATAATATGTAATCTCTCTCTTGCTATATAAAAAAAAAAGCTTATTTTAGTTGAAGTGAAGCAACTAACATATTATATATTAAATTTCAACATGTTGAACAATCCATAATAAGCTTTCTTGTTGGTAGTTATAACTGTTGAACAACATCAGCAAATTTCATAAGTCTACCTTCTTAAGCATTAATAAAACTAACAATCTGGAGGATTTTCTCAATAATAAATTCTATACATTTAATCCCATCCTTCATCATTAAGTTCAGAATATGTGCATAACAACGTACATGAAATAGTCTTCCCCCAAAGAATAATTTCTTCCTAATCCGTAAGCCATCTTTCAATAACTTGATTGCCCGATTGTTGTTTGATGGATTATCAACTGATAAGGTGAATATTTTATTCTCAAGACCCCACTCACTTAGGGTCTTATAGAATGTGTCAACAATTTCAGAAGCCGTATGCGGATGTGGTAGATGTAATAAACTAAGAACTTATTTTTGTAATTTTCAATCTGAGTCCACATAATGTGTAGTGACTGTCATATAAGATATTTGTTGATTCTTTGATTTTCAAATATCAATAGTAAAACTCACTCTATTTATACTATTCAATTTGTTCTTCAATTTTTTTTCATATCGCATCACATCACCGGCGTTGTTCTTGAGATCTTAGAAAAATATGGTGACATGGATTTCAAAATAAGATTAAATTCAAATTCCTCCACAATTGAAAATGATTTTTCATTAATAAAAATATTATGAGCAATCATCTCCCTTACTTTTATTTGATCAAACTTAAAAGTTGTTGAAGTAAATCTCTCCTGATTTATTTCCAATGAACTGTCACAATTTTTTTGCTGGAACTGTAAAATTTTTTGCTTCATTATTGTGCGCATTCTAACCGTACATCGATCTAAGTGTCTTCTAAATTATGTGGTTCACTAGTGTTGCCTATAGCAAGCTTTTTTTTTTTGCAATGACAACATTCCCCTTTTTTTGGCCATCAGGAAGAACAACTTCTTTAAACTCCTCCCAAACACGTAATATTTTCTTTCTTTTTTTAATTCAATTGGATTTTCAATATTAACATCATTATCACCCTTATCAACCTAATCATTAAAAATATCATTCTCTCCCTCATAATTATTACCAGATATATTGCTATTATGTTCCTCAATACTCATTTGGACTCCCACAAATGAGTTATCACTATTTACATCCAATGACTCATCATCTCTAAGTTGTAGTATTGCCATTTTTAATCTAAAATAAAAATGATAAATGATTGTTCATTATAGAATGAAGAAAATAACTGATTTATTAAATATCATATAATTTATAAATACCAAATTGCTCACTAAATGCTTGCAACAATACAAAACTCAACACTCTGCCATCTATCAAAGCATAAACATTCAAAACAATGCTGTAATTCACTGCAACAGAGAAGCCAACGTAAAAGCAATTCATTGTCACCAATCATAGAGCCACTATGACATAGAAAAGAAGAGCAGCCTAAGAATAGATTCAGAAATCATGGAACAACTCTATTGTTCCGTAACTTCCATTACCCGTATACGTTGCAATGAAAATGAATGCACAATAGAAGAGCAAACAAAATCATAGAACCCCTCCAGTATCCACATTCCACTGTTCCATAATCCGTAATGTATACAATTTAACATAGACATTAAACATCGAACCAACATAAAATTATCTGAATCATCCTTTAATCAAAATAGCAAAGATGAGCAGAAGAAAAAGTAAGCAATATCAAAATAAAGAAGTGAATCAGTTTTTGACTTCACATATCACAAAAAAAACACTCTTATGCTTCATGCTAGATAATGTAACCCTAAAACAAAAAGATTCAAAGGAAAAGAAATATATATAGTGCAGATTTCACCAAAAATCATATTTACTCACTGACCAACCGAGATCAAGTCGATTTGCTATATATCTAAGAGAGTAAGAGGACAACAACGAATATCACTTTCACCTCTAAAGTGATCGAGGATTTGAAACCAGGAAGAAGATGCTAGAAAGGTGAAGGTGCTAGAGATGCTTGATGTGAGGGAAGTGAGATGTGAGAGAGCTCAAAAAGGTGAGATGTGAGACTGCAAGTCGTGAGGATTCCTTTTGCTGCAGACTGCGGAGTGTTGGTGTTAGAATTAGGGCTAGGGGCCTTAGGGCAAAGGCGCAAAGCCTTTAAGGCTTTAACTCAAGCGGAATGCAGAATATCCCCGAGCCGGGTTTGAGCGACTAGACGAGTCTACGATCTGAGCCTTTAATTACTTGAACTCAAGCTCGTGAAACGAATCAAGCTACCTATTCAACTCGAGCTCGAGCTCGAGGCTCGATAAGCACATGAAAGCACGTTATCGAGTCGAGAGACTGTGAGTTAGCTCTGTGCACCCTAGATCTTACTCATCAAAATAGGTTAATTTCAAGATATGATGAGTTCAAGTTATCACAGCTATGAAACTTTTGCTCAACACTTAAGTTAGGGGTGTCAATTCGATTAACATATCATGTCATGTTTAAGTAGGAATAAAAATAGCTCAATATAAATATAGTAATTTATACACAATCTATTTATTTTATCGATCAAAAACTCCAATGCAAATTCTGCTCAAATAAATCGAGTTTGATAAAATTTAATACGACATGACATGCTACAAAAATACTAAAATCATGATGGGTTAGGATCAACCTACCTTAAAATATATATTATTACCCAATTTTGACACAAGTAAATAAAAATAAGAATAATTTATTACTATTTTTTATTAAAAAATAACATTAAATAATTTAGACATTATTAGTACATGAATGCAAGACTTTTGAATAACAACGATCGTAATGATGATGCCTTATATTAATATTTTTACCGATGATCGCGTTTGACATCTTCTTATGAGCAATGTCTGATGTGCATCAACCATCGATATCTAATGACCATATTTTGAATTTTCTAATCTCCTCACCTTGTCGCCCATCAAGAGAATGACCAAGCTTAACATATATCATTATTTGAATTTTATTGTTTCTCTTCAATCAAATTTGACACTCACTAAATGTTGATATCTTTGATGTACCACATCATAAAAAAATTAAATTAAAGACCAAATTATAAGAGCTAAAGCTAAAGCCCATGAAAATGAAGAAAGATCTTCCTAACTATAAGAGCCCAACCTAAAGGCCTATAAAGGGCCCAATTTTAAGAACTTCTTAAAATGTATTTTTAATTTTAAAGTTTTTATATTTTGATTTCTCATCTAGAAGCTTGTATGATTGATCTTGATATGAAAGAGGTATTAAAAATAAGTGGTTGAAACACTTCCTTCAAAATAGCCACTAACCCTCATTCTCTTCATTTTTTTCTCTCCATTTTTCCCTTCTAAAGTTTTAACATTAAAGTTATATAATACATTGAAATATAAGATGAAATGCTTTATAATTTTTAATGATTAAATAAATTATTTTGAAGTCTCTACCTTGGTGCTTGGTAGCACAAGTTATCTTTTCTTTGGTTAATTATGTATTTATCTTTTGTTCAATTTTATATTTACTTATACTCTCTTAATCTCTTGCTTTTAAATTACTTAAAAATTTTTTTCCCCATTTTTATCTTCTTTCAAGATCAATCATCACTCATACCAAATCTCACATCTACTCCAAATCCTCACCTAAAGCCCTAAGCCAAGCTAGGAAAAACTAAAGCCCAACCTTGTTTTCTACCTATCAACACCCTTATAAACTTCACCGAACCTAATCATCTAATCTATATAATTAGTTAACATCTTAATCTAGCCAATTAGTATTTCTAGCCATTTATTCCATCTAAAACTCATTTTCTAAGATCTTTTAAATTAGCCCAAACTAGCTTCATCCAAGTTGGTCTTAAAAAGTTCCATGGGAAGATATACTAAACCCCACAAATTTTGATAAAATATTATAGATCTTATCTTTAGACTTTAATCTAAAGATTTATAGCATTTTCTACTCTTTAATCTCATTAAAAGGCTACCTACCACCATCAATCTTGTGCTTATTAACTATTGAAATCAAACTCCCTTCTTTTTTTTTTAATCACTTGATTTCTTTTTATATAGAAAGAATTACCATGATAATAACTTACTATCTCATGATGTCCATCGGCCATCGGTTGATACATACCAATTATTGACATGTTACATCTTTCAATATTAACATCTAATGTGCATCTTATTAATTCCTTCATCTTACCTCATATCAAAATAATGACTTTGTTAATTATTTATCATTGCAAGTTTTATATTTCCAATCACTTTTTATATGTTGTTTACTAATGAATGATATTTGTTAGTTACCAACATCTAATGTTTGTGTTTATGATACCCTAATTTTTCTGTCTATTAAGAGAATGAATAAGTTGATCACCAAATATTACCGAACTTTTGATATTTTTCATCAACCATCACTTTACACCTACCAAAGACTAACATCCAACAATCCCATCTATTAACATCAAATACTATTTTCTAGATCACATTATATTCTCTCATATTATGAAAATGACCAAGTTGATCACCATCTATCATTATCTTCTAACATTTCTTATTGTCTATCATTTGATGTTGATTAACTATTGACACATATTGACACACATAGCCACTAAAATTTAATGTTTGTCCTCTTAGTATTCCTCTTATAAGGAGGATGATCAAGCCAATCATTCTCTATCCCTTAATTTTAAAACATCAACTATTTTTTTTTAATATTCCTTACTTGATGACAACTCTAATAACTCATCTTAATGCCACCATAATAAATGTTTTTAAATAATTCATATAAAGTATAATGTATTAATGAATTTTTTAGTTAAAGGGAATGGTTTCTTCTCATAATTTTTGACAAACAATAGTTAATTATTTCAATTGAGCTAAAAAAGTTGATTTTACCCTTGAATATTTCATGTAAAAATTTCATATCTTCTATGTGTTGCCTATAAACTTATCTATGTATGCAGAAAATTTTCATACAAGTCTAAGATGTTATATTCTTTTCACCACTATGATTTTTTTAACACACAATAAATTTGATGAAAATATCAAATGAATAACTCTCTTCAATCTCTCTCTCTCTCTCTGTATATTATATATATATATATATATATATATATATATATATATATATATATATATATATATATATATATATATATCATCATATAACATGAAATGATACCTAGTGAATCATGTTGATTTTGATTATCAATTTTGTCTAGTAATATGATTAAATTTAAATTTAATAACATAAAATATATAGTTAGATAAGTTTGATTTTATGGCTTAAACTTGATTAAGAAAATAATAAAAAATCTTAATAAAATTTTAACATTTAAAGAATTCATACTCAACTCAAACCCAATAAAAATAAATAAACAAAATTGAACATTATAGTACTTAAATCATTTCAATTCAATTACAATTCTAATAACATGTAACATGAAACCTTAAAAATATAAACTTGAAAAGAAATTGAATGTGAATGCATTGTGTCAATTAAAATATTAATTTTTTGAAATGATGAACAAAAAGTTATAAAATATATTGCCCAAACTCTAAACTTTGAGAATAACCTTCTTGAACTATAGTTCATGAAAATTTTCATATTGGGATATTATTCAATTGGATTTGTTAACCAGTTAAGTAGGACCAATGTTTCTAAATTCAATTTGGTTCTTATTATAAAAGTTTTGATGATTTTAATAGTTTTGTATTCAATTTCGATTTATAATTTGTTTACTATTTATGTTTTAAAAATATTTAAAATATGTTTGGATAACTTTTTTTTAATAAACTCAATATTTCAAATCACAATTCAGTATAATAAATTAACTATTTAAATTATAATAAGCTCATCATGTGTCCATAAAATGGTGAATATGTATGATATTTTGATCAAAGGGCTCATAAGATTTGGATTTAACATGATAAATATCATATTCTATCTGGATGTCGTTGCACTTTGTTAAAATCTATTTAAATTTTTATACATTATACATTAGATATATCAAAATAATATTATAAATAATATAACTTTTCTTATGATTATAAAGGGAACATAATTTAACATTCTTGCTGATTTTCTAGATTATGTGTAATAATTAGTTTGTACAAAAAATAGCATAGTGAAAACTCTATTATATGACATATTATTAAGTATTTTAGAAGCATAAACTTCAAACAATATGTTAAGTCATATTTAATGAATTTATAACATACTATGAATTTTAGAATATTAAAATAAATAAATTAAAGCTACACACACACACATATTTATAGGTCTCTTTAGGATTGAGGAGGGTCGTAAAGTATTTAGTTCCAACTTAAGGAAAAGAAGAAAGGTGAGATAAAGCTTGATTAGTAATAACTTTACTTGGGTATTCTTAGCAATAATTCAATTAAGTTTAACCAATCAAGCTAATTGATTAAATCATATTAATTTAGGACAAGCCCACCTAGATCGGTTCAAATTAACCAAGGTGTAAGCTAAATGAGCCCAATTTACCATGGATTAACGATTTGACCCATTTTAAAATGAGTGTCATGTCAAGGTAGGTTTAGGTTCGTTAATTGTATCTTTGATTAAGCATTCCTCTATTCTTTAGGGATACTTAGAACCAATTAAGTTAAGAGCCTTAGATTACTTTGACCAAATTGAGTCAATTCAAACTCAATTAGGCCACTATGAGAAATTTGAGTTATATTAAACTAAAGTTTAGACTAGGTCGAGTCAACTTAGATTAGGTTCATTAGTCTTCTATATGTGTTCAAGATCAAGTTGTGATCAGTCCATAGCCCAACTATCTTAAAGCAAGCAAATTTGATCAAATTGTTCACATTTGAGTTAGCATAAGTCTAAATTAGGTCTAGTTTACCCTTCCCATGCTAAGTCTATTAGGTTCTTGAGTCCTTTAATGCACTAAAGGTTAAAAGTAATGTTAGGATTAGATCTAATTATGTTCAATTTAGCTAAGTTAATACTCCATTGGTCCGTAATGGACAAAATTACAGTGGACATTGGTTAAGTATAATCAACATAGGGGTAGTCTATTAAAAGGTGAGTCTATCTGGACTATGGGTTAACTACGATTCCAAGGGACTGATCATAAGTTCCATTTAGTCTATTTATAATAAATCAGACTAATTGCATCAATTAAATCAATTTACACTTAGGTTAGATATAGTCCAAATTTATGTTTGTTTCCATCTAATTTATATTATCAATAGGGCTACCCTAGGTCTACTAGTAATGACAAGGGGAGTAAATGAGCCGAGTCGATTCTCGAGCTAGCTTGAACTTTATTCAATAAGGAACTAATGAGTCTAGCTTTTTGAGCAACCAGAGCTTACAATTGACTTACTTGTCGAGCTAGCTTTAATAGAGAGAGAGAGAGAGATATATATATATATATATATATATATATATATATATATATATATATATATATATATATATATATATATATATATATATATATATATATATATATATATATATATATATATATATATATATATATATATATATATATCTCAGTGTGTCTAAAAGTTGTGATTTTCAAAGTTGTTGGTGCTTTTGAAAAAAATGTCAAGACTTAAAATTGCTTTTTTTTTTAATTTAGATGTTTATTAAAGTTTTCATCTCACATCTTTCTCCCCTCCCCCATCCCACTTAACGTCTCTACATCTCACTGACTTCTTTCACTAGAGGAAATTCGACATTTTCATTCTATTAAGCTGTCATGCTGCATATTAAGTGGACAAATCAATCTCAAGCTCATTCTATGAGTTGACTCGAGCTCAAGTTCGAGCCACATTTTTAACCGTTGAGTAAACTAGAGTTAGACTTGACTCATTTACCCATAATAACGACCAATTAAAGTTTAGGATATTCTTAATATATGGTTAAGCTAGACTACAATTAACTAGGTTGTGTTTAGGTGGGTTGGATTAAAATTGGCTTAGGAAGCTTAGTCTTGAATTAGGAATCTATTCAACTCATCTAAGGTTTTATAAAAGAATCTATCCTTCTATACTTAGCTAACTAAACATGACTCAATATATTCACTTAGGAGTTGGGTCGGGTCTTAGAGTCAATAATGTCTAATTTTGCCCAATACTATGTTACCTTAAGTCTAGTTAAGTAAGGGCTAGAGCTTAAAATGGCTTAGCATTCATTGACATTAATATCAGGGTTCATTAGTGATGGAGGTGGGCATTCTTTCTTTTGCTAAGATTGGGAGAACTTAGGTATTGGAGGTGAGAAAAGATGATATGTTGAATAACTAGCGTTCCCACCAAGGATTGTCAATGTTTGACTACCAAGCTCTCAAATCACAAAAATAACTCAAATAATTTATAATTGACAAAAGATCTTCTTCATTCTAGTAAGGGGGGATATTTATAGCCATTGCAAGCATCTTTCAAAAGAAAAGAATTCAAAACATGGAGGGAAAGATGGGTGACCACATTAATGTGAAGCATTAAATTGCCTTATTATTTTATGTCATCCACCAATTTCACATGCTATTATTTTATGTGGATTTAACCACCTCACATGTCATGCTTTGAGTTTTTAAATGCAAAATTTTAAACAAGGAGTTTCTAGAAGGAAATTAAAAATTACATAAATAAAAAAAGATGAAATCATAAAATGGGCTTTAGTAGGCTAATGGGCTAAGGCTTCTTCTTTTTTGAATTTTCTTGGATTTTAGCTTGAGATCTTGTAAATGGATCTTGAGATCTAATTTTTGGATCATCATGATGTTCTACATCAACTCTCCTGGGCTCAATTGAACTCTGCTCTGTAGAATTGAAATCTAAGAAGTCTTCTACTAATTGTGAGGCTAAAGTCTCCAAATCAAGACGAGTTAACCATGTGTCTTTAGCTGGTAGCTTATTCTTCCAATGAACTATAAAATGATGTTCAGAAGCTGGATTAATGGGTGCTTCCTCGATGATAATATAGTCAACTTCAAAGAAAAAAGGCTTCTGCAAGTACAATGTTATATCTCATGCTAAAGATTTAGACTAAACAAGCAGGGGTTTTATAATTTCTTCATATGATAGAATATCTTTAATATTAATAATTGGATGAATGAGCATATCAGCAAACAAATCAATGTGATAAGCATTAGTTCTAATTTTCTTAATAATTTTAAACGAATCACAAGCTCGTGCATGTAATTTCCTATATTTTGTGGTTTGATAATGATCAAGTCAAATGCGAATCAATACGTAATCACCTTCTTTAAATTCTTTCATTGAACGAGTATGATTTGTCTTAGAAGCATAGTTTTCATTACTTATAGTAATTTGCTTTCTTATATCTTCATGGAGGCTTTGAAAATCTTTAGCAAATGAAAATACTGCATTAGAAAATACATTAAATGGTAGGTTTTATACATCTATTGGTCATCGTGAGTTTTGACCATAGACTATCTCAAATAGGGATTTTTTGTAGTTCTAATTCTAAGGTTGGTAAATATAAATCTCAATTTTTTAAACTTTTACCTACTAAGTATCTAAGCGAATTTCCTAAGGTACGATTAACTACTTGAGTTTGTTCATCAATTTGTGAGTGAAAGGCAGAAAAAAATTTAAATTTGATACCTAATAATTTTCATAATATTTTTCAAAAATATGAGACAAACTTAACATCTCTTTCAGAAATAATAGTTAAAGGGAGACCATGGAGTCGCACTATTTTCTTAAAAAATAATTTGGCTATATATGAAGAATTATTTATTTTTAAACATGGTGAAAAATGAGCCATTTTTTGAACCTATCCACTACAATAAAAATGCTACCATATCTTTGAGCTGTCCTAGGTAATCCTAGAATAAAATCCATTGATAAGTTTTCCCAAGGCCTATAAGGAACATGTAAGGTAGTATATTGTCCAGACCTTTGTTTGATAGTTTTAGTCTATTTATAAATTAAGTATTGAGCCACTAATTTTTGAACATTTCATTTTAATGAACGTCAATAAAATCTATTTTCTAATAAACATATGGTCTTATCCTTTCCAAAATGACCAGCTACACCTCCAACTTGTAGCTCGGTGATAAGGAATTCTCTAAGAGAAGATCAATGAATGCATAGTTATTTTTCTTTATATAAATATCCATTTATTATCAAGAATGTTCATTATAAAGTTATTGGTTTATTTAGATCTTCAAGATAAATTAAGTGAAAGTTAGAGCACACAATATAATTATCTTTAATTCTATCAAATCCTAAGATTCTCAATTCTAAAGAGGAAATCATTAAGTTTACCCTGGATAAAATATCAGCAAGTTTATTCTTAATTGCAGGCTTATGCTTAATTCCAGGCTTATGCTTTAGAACAAAAGAGTAGTCTTATAAAAATTCAACCCATTTTGCATGCCTATGACTTAATTTACATTGAGTATTAATAAATTTTAAGGCATGATGATCAGAATTAAGTATAAATTCTCAATATAAGAGATAGTGTCGCCAATGCCTTAATGATTGAATTACATTATAAAACTCCACATTGTTTGGCTTCATTTAACTTTTCACTAAAGAATGCGATATGATGATTCTCTTGACTTAAAATTTCACCTATCCCAATTCCTAAAGCATCGCATGTCACTTCAATGGCTTTAGAAAAATCAGGAAGCCTAAAGATTGGTGCAGAAGTGATAAGAACCTTAATTTTTTCTAAGGCCTTTTGTGCATTAAGAGTCCAACAAAATTTATCTAATTTTAGTATATCAGTTATCAAGCAATAATGGTACTAAAATTCTTGATAACTCTCCGATAAAAAGTGGCTAATCTATAGAAGCTTCTAACTTCAGTAAAACTTTTAGGTGATGGCCAATCTATGATTATTTTTATTTTAGAAGGATCAGGTTTAAGTCCAGCAGTGGATATAATAAAGCCTACAAAGATTACCTCAGCTTGCAAAAATAAACACTTATTAAAATTAATGTATAATTTCTCTTGTCTAAGTATTTCAAAGACTTTTTGTAGGTGTTGTAGATGCTTATTTTCACTTGGAATAAAAATCATAATATCATCAAAGTACACTACCAAAAATTTATCTATATATGGCTTAAGAATAGTATTCATTAATCTCATAAATGTGCTAGGAGCATTTGAAAGTCCAAAGGGCATGACAAGTCATTCATAAAGTCCATCAGGGGTCTTAAAAGCCGTCTTCCACTCATCTCCTGATTTAATTCGAATTTGATGATATCCACTTCTAGATCAATCTTTGAAAAAAATTTTGCTCTTGAGATTAAATCTAATCTATCATCTAATCGGGAACAAGAAACATATACTTTATATTAATTTTATTTATTACTCGACTATCAACACACATTCACAATGTTCCATCTTTCTTTGGAATTAATAAAGTTGAGACTGCATAAGGGCTAAGACTCTCTTGAATAAAACCTTTTTTTTAATAATTCATCAACTTGTCTTTTAATCTCAACATACTCAATAGGGTTCATCCTATAATGTGGAAGATTAGGAAGTTGAGAATAGGGTAAGGACTCAATAGTATGTTGAATGTCTCTTAGAGGAGGTAGCTCATCATGAAGCTCATCAGATACAATATCTTTAAAATAAGAAAGAAGGGAAGAGACCACAATAGGTATGTGAGTCTCATTAGAGTATGGTATGACTTTTTTGACATGTAATATGTGAAGAGAAATGGATTAGAAAATTCTTTTCGTAAAGCTCCAAAACTTATTGTTTCCATCTTTGGGATCAAAGAAGGAAGAATAGATGTTTTAAAGCAAGAATCAAAAATAATAGTATTAACCTTAATAGATTTTCTATGATAATTAATTAAAATTTGATATTTTTTTTCTTAATAAAGGCTTAGGTTGTAAGTCAGAAGTTGTTTTGTGTGATACTATGAAGGGTATTTTTTCTATTGACTTTATTGGAAAGAGTTTAATAGTATTATTATTATGTTTAAAAATATAAGTATTTTCCTTACCATAATGAATAACATTCATATCATATAGCCAAGGTCATCCTAAGAAAATATGAGCAATGTCCATAGAAAGAACATCACACCAAATTTGATCCTTATATCTTCCTATTTTAATTGGAACTAAACATCGATTGGTGATGGGAAGAGATGTATGATTTACCTGGCTAATATGAAATGGTTTAGGATGAAGTTCAGATTTTAAGTTGGCTCGAGTTAAGGTGTGTGTTGAAATGTAATATCCCATTTAATTAATTCCTAATTAAGTTTTGTTTAAGCTAATTAACTATTTACAGTAGCATCCACTTTCCTTCGTAGCAGCGGATTAACTCGACGTGTTTCGGGATCGATCGAAGGTAATTTATTTCCTTCCTTAAGTCGCACTATTTCATTTCCTTCAAAGACGCTAGATCGAGACCGCTTCCTGCTCTTCGATCGACATTTCCTCCTTCCTCGGCGGAATCGACGGCCTTTCCTACCGACGCTTCCTTTTAATCGACGACCGCTCTTTCCCTTCCTTCAGCTTCGACGACCGCTCCCGTGACAGATCGAAACCGCGATCAGTCGGCAGATAGGAAGTGCCGCCTCCCGTGGATACGAGTTCGAGCCGCTCAGCCGTAACGACTTCGGTCTCGCGACTCGGTGGAAGCTCGATTCGTCAGAGCTTGAAACGCCGCGACCGCATGTAAGTCCCAATCGCCGGTCGGGTTGGAAAGTCCCGTAACCGCCGGTTTGGGGAAATTCAGAACCGATCGGGCCAGGAATTTCTCAGACGGGGAAACTTAGGGAAAGTTTGTAAGTTGCTAATTTCTTTCCCTATCCTTTTTCTTTCGCCAGTTAGCAGCCTTCCTTGGCGTTGAAATGCGTGTTTGAAGGGTTCAACCGTTTGGTCGCTAGGTGAGTGGTAGAATTATTGAGGGGTTTTGGCTGACGATTTGCTAATTTTAGTTTATTGATTGAAGCGGTAATTAATAGCGTTAGGAGATTTCTTTGGAGATTACTTTGGAGTCGACCTGTTTCCAAAGCTTATGAGGAGACCGCCGTGTAAGGAAAGTGGATGCTACAAGAAATAGTTAATTAGCTTAAACAAAACTTAATTAGAATTAATTAAATGGGATATTACTTTCCTCTTAACAAAATTTCTCTAAATTTCTTTTGAATCATTCAAACATGAAGGGAAACTTCTGCCTCATCTCTTGTTCAACCTCCCAAGTAGCTTCTTTGATTGGTCTGTGCTTCCATTTAATTTTAACATAGGAAATTTGTCTATTTCGTAATCTCTTGACATCAAATTCTAAAATCTTTTCTGGTTCCAATACATAAGTCAAATCTGGTTGTATTTCAAACTTGGTATATGGAATCTTCTGCTCTGCATCTGTGATCCATTTTCTCAACATTGAAATGTGAAAGACATTGTGAATGTCTGCCAAGTCAATGGGTAAGGCAAGCCTGTAAGCCATATTGCCGATCCTTTCAATGATTTCAAAAGGTCCTATGTATCTAGGGCTCAATTTACCTCTGTGACCAAATCTACTAATTCCTTTCATAGGTTTGACTTTCAAAAATACAAATTCTCCAACTTGAAATTCTACAGCTCGGTGCTTTAAATCGTATTTTACTGGTCTGGCCCCAGCCTTTCAATCTATCCTCGATTAACTGATTTTCTCTCAGCTTGATCAACCAACTCGACCTAAGAGTGTCTTTCTCCCACTTCACCCAACCCAATGGAGTTCTACACTTTCACCATATAATGCTTCATACGAGCCATTTGAATACTAGATTGGTATTATTGTAAGCAAACTCGATCATGGAATATGATCTTCCCGCCTACCTCCAAAATCTAAAACACATAACCTCAACAAATCCTCTAAGACCTGAATTGTTCTTTCTGATTGTCCATCAGTCTGAGGATGAAAAGCCGCACTTAAGTGTAACTGTGTGCCCAGGCCTCTCTGAATTCCATTCCATAATGAAGTAAATCTACCATCTCTGTCAGAGACAATCACTTTTGGTACACCATGAAGTCTTACAATTTCTTAACATATAATGGACAATTTATCAACCAATTGCCTCGTTAATGGGTAAGAAATGAGTCGACTTGGTCAATCTATCCACAACAACCCGTGATACTATCACACCTTGCCTAGATCTAGAAATCCCATAACAAAATCCATTGCAATTTCTTCCCATTTCCACTCGTATGTGTAATGATCAATCCACGGGTCTTTGATGCTCAGCTTTAACAATCTGACAAGCTTGACATTTAGAGACATATTCAGCTATGTCTTTCTTCATACCTGACCACCAAAATGTTGCTTTTAAATCTTTATACATTTTTGAACTACCTGGATGAATAGTATATCCTGCCTGATGAGCTTCCTGTAAAATTTCATGTCTCAACTCCGCATCACCAGGTATCCATAATTGTGAATTCTTCCGAATAATACCCTCTGCATCTACAATAAAATCTTGCTTCCACCAACTGATTTGTTCAAGGAATTTCGATATCCACAATCCGCCAGGTACTTTGATTCTGTCAAATAAAGTCGATTGCACTGTCAATTGAGATAAATGCCCAGTATCACTGAATTTTCGAACTTCCAGCTGTAGAGCCTCGAAATCTCTGATTAACTCTGACTTTTGAGTAATAACCCAACTGGCATTTCCCATGGACTTGCGACTTAATGCATCAGCTACCACATTAGCCTTACCTGGACAATACTGAATGTCTAAATCATAATCTTTAATAAACTCAAGCCATCTTCTTTGTCTTAGATTTAATTCTTTTTGTGTAAAGATATACTTTAAGACTCGATGATCC